>CM037877.1:101681042-102118542 GCA_021292165.1 Shinisaurus crocodilurus
GGAACCAAATTTGCATGAAAAAAAATACAGCTGAATGTCATCAGCATCTCATCCCAAATTTGTTGATGACCTTTCTCTGCCGTTTCATGTACATGTTCAAAAGCATGGCTCTAGGGTCCTTCATACACCCGGTGGCATCACTGGGTATGCAAATTGACCTAATGGACAATTTACAATTTATCTAAGAAAAGCCAGATGAATTATAAATTAGATCCAGTGTGTGAGAGTGAGTAACTGGTGCCCATCATTAGATTCCACATCTATTCTGTCCACTAGGTTAAGGAAAAAATGGTTAATAGGCCCACTAGAAAGGATGACTTGTTTACGGTGGTGACATTAAGACTGCAATGCTATACACACACACTTAGCTGGGAGTAAGTGTCATCAATGAGCCTTCCTTTTGAGTAAACATGAATAGGATTGCACTGTAAAGCAAGGACTAAATATATACAGGAGGAAGCTAACACAATGGGTGACATTAAGAGGTTAAGTAAAATCAAATAGAGATGCAAGATACATTTATTTATTTATTATATTTATACCCCGCCTTTTTTCCTTCAAGGAACCCAAGGCAGCTTACATACCGTATTTTTCCGTGTATAAGACGCCCCCATGTATAAGACGCCCCCCACTGGGCAGTTTTCGCAACCACGTGATTCTCTCCTCGGCTTACTTCCATGTATAAGACGACCCTCAATTTTTAGTCTAACAATTTTAGGAAAAAATATAGTCTTATACATGGAAAAATACTGTAATCCTCCTCCTCCTCTCCATTTTATCCTCATAACAACCCTGTGAGGTAGGTTAGGCTGAGAGTCAGTGACTGGCCCAAAGTCACCCAGTGAGCTTCATGGCCAAGCGGGGACTAGAACCGGGATCTCCCGAATCCCAGTCCAACACTCTCACCACTACGCCACACTGACTCTACATGGTAAGAGAGTGAACCCTAAGGCATTTAAATATCTGGATTTTAATCTATATTTTTTGTTTCTGGGAATGTAGGATAGATAGATAGATAGATAGATAGATAGAGATAGAGATATATAGATATAGATTTATGGGGCATAGTTCACACCCTGGAAATAGGGTGGCCATGTGTCTTATTTACAGAGGTTAGCCCTGTATTTGAAAGGCTGCCAGATGACCATCCTCTATTTGTAAGGCTATCCTTTCCAATTCCAGTTTAAAAAGAATGAACTGCTGCCTGCCCATCAACAGTTAGCACCTGAATAGGTAGGCACAGCGTTCACCTGGTCACAGCCTTCTACACTATGGTGCACTTCTACCCTTCTACACTATACAGTAATACCTTGCATTGCAAATAACTTGGTTTGAGAGCGTTTTGCAAGACAAGCAAATGTTTAAATATTTAATTTTTTTTTACTTGATATACAAGCGACGTCTTGCAATACAAGTACTGTAGTACGGCTTAAATTAAAAATCTCTGTACAAATTTTTTTGGGGGGATTTTGTTTTGATATAAGAGTGTTTTGGATTACAAGCACATTTCTGGAACGAATTATGCTCTCAATCCAAGGCATGACTGTACTGCATTTCTTTTTAACTTACAATAATTATTTCTAAATCTGCATTTATGCGTAAAAATTAACACATGCAAATTTTATGCAAATCACCACCTTCCTTTTTCCTCTCTTTTGGTGATGCGTTTCCTCTGTCTTGGTGATTCTTAGGTGGCTGCCTACCTGGAAAATCCCAGATCACATCCACAAGAGTCTACATCTGTTTGAGTGTACATGCATGGGCTTCATGCAAATGATACACTTGAATGCATAGAGGGTTTGTACCTAAGTGAGTGACTGAATATGATTTTAGTAACCAGTTTCCATTATCAGGATAGGTCAGAAAAGTGCTACTGTGATTCCAAAAATACTTGGTGAGAGTATATGTACCTCCATTTCGGATAATACTTTCCCCTGTACTCAGGGACTGTCAGAAGGGATTATGGGGGGAAAGTGGTCAGGGGAAAAAATGCTTGCTCGAACTAGCCCTTATTTGCCCCTCCTCCTCCTCCTCCTCCTCCTCCTCCTCCTCCTCCTCCTCCTCCTCCTCCTCTTCTTCTTCTTCTTCTTCTTTAAAGAGTCTGGGGTATAAAATGTATAGTGATTCCTAGTAGGAGCTTATTCAATCTTTTGATGACCTAGTTTAAACTGGGCATGATATGCTGAAAATAGTGGCTGGATAAAATGGAAGATTTCATTGTCATTGCTTCAGAACACAAATAACTGGGTACAGGGAGTTCAGTGCTGTATTAAATTGAGGACCGAAATAGGACTGCACAAAATGGATTACAAGTAAAATATGACACACACTTCTAATAGGGATATTACAAATGGTACAATAGACAATTTGGGGTACAATGTAGATTAACAATACTTTAGTACCAATATAATAAGGCAGTTTCTAGGGCTATGGATGAGAAAGAAGTAATTTATTTATTTCATTTATATACTGCCCCATAGCCGAAGCTCTCTGGGCGGTTCACAATATTTTATGCATAAAAACAATAAAAACATACAAAATAGTTTAAGAATTAAAAACCCAAATTTAAAAACACAGTTTAAAATAACAGTACAAAAGCCAATAAAACTGAGCCTACAGGTGACAATCCCCCCCCCCGTGCTATTCCAAAGTCCTAACTAAATGCCTTGGCATAGAGGGAGGTCTTAACCTGGCGCCAAAAAGATAGTAAGGTTGGCGCCAGGCGGGTCTCAGTGGGGAGCTGATTCCATGATTGGGGGGCTACCACCGAGAAGGCCCTCCTCCTCGTTGCCACCAACCGAGCCTCTCTTGGAGGTGGCAATCGGAGGAGGGCCCCAGATGTTGAGCGTAGTGTCTGGGTAGATTGCGGTTGGGAGAGACGTTCCGTCAGGTATTGTGGTCCTAAGTCATGTAGGGCTTTATAGGTTAAAACCAGCACCTTGAATTTGGCTCGGAAGCATATTGGCAGCCAGTGCAAACGGGCCAGAACTGGTGTAATGTGCTCGGACCTTCTGGTCCCAGCAATAAGCCTGGCTGCCACATTTTGCACAAGCTGCAGCTTCCGAACAGTCTTCAAAGGCAGCCCCACGTAGAGTGCATTGCAGTAGTCTAGTTTAGAGATCACCAGAGCGTAGATTACTGAGACCAGGCTATCCCTGTCCAGATAGGGGCGTAGCTGGGCCACCAGCCGAAGCTGGTAGAAGGCACTCCTTGCCACTGAGGCCACTTGAGCCTCAAGTGACAAAGATGGCTCCAGGAGTACCCCCAAGCGTCAAACCTTCTCCTTCAAGGGGAGTGCAACCCCATCCAGAACAGGTTGAACACCCTCCATCCGGTCAAAGGAACCACCCACTAACAGCATCTCAGTCTTGTCTGGATTGAGCCTCAGTTTGTTAGCCCTCATCCAGTCCATTGTCGCAGCCAGGCACCAGTTCAGCACATCCACAGCCTCACCTGCTGAAGATGAAAAGGAGAAATAGAGCTGCGTGTCATCAGCGTACTGATGGCAACGCACTCCAAAACTTCAGATGACCCCACTCAGCGGTTTCATGTAGATATTAAATAGCATGGGGGATAAGACTGACCCCTGAGGAACCCCATACTGGAGAGTCCATGGGGCTGAGCAACATTCCCCAAGCACCACCCTCTGGAGCCGGCCAACCAAGTCGGAGCGGAACCACTGCAATGCAGTGCCCCCCACCCCCAACTCAGACAGCCGCTCCAGAAGGATACCATGGTCGATGGTATCGAAAGCCGCCGAGAGATCCAGGAGTATCAACAGGGTCACACTCCCCCTGTCTCTCTCCCGACATAGGTGGTAGATACAGGGCTACCAAAGCTGTTTCCGTGCCAAAACCAGGCCTGAACCCCAACTGAAATGGATCCAGATAATCAGTCTCATCCAAGAGCGCCTGGAGCTGGTTGGCCACCACCCGCTCAAGGACCTTGCCCAGGAAAGGAACATTAGCCATGGGCCTAAAGTTGTTAAGATCTTTCGGGTCCAGAGAGGGTTTCTTTAGGAGTGGTCTCACCACCGCCTGTTTCAGGTGGCATGGGACCACTCCTTCTCGCAAGGAGGCATTGATCACCTCTCTGGCCCAGCCGGCCGTTCCCTCCCTGCTATGTCAGAGTCTATGTCAGGGACTCTGTGCTGATCCACAAAATGACACATACTGATGAAAATTACTCTCTGTCTATGTCTATGAGAACAGATAGGTTCACTAAAGTTGCAGTTGGAAACCAATAGTTCCCAAGCCATTCATCTTTTAGAAGTCATTGAATTAGAGATTTAAGGCAGTATCCAATGCTATCAATGGGTACCAGTCATGATGTGTATATATTGCCTCCAGGATCAGAGGCAGTATGCCTTTCAATACCAGTTGCTGGGGTCTATTAGCAGAAGGATGCTGTTGCATTCATGTTCTGCTGTGGCCTTCCCACAGGCATCTGGTGGGAACAGAACGCTGGACAAGATAGGGTATGTCTTTGGTCTAATCCAGCAAAGCTCTTATATTCCTATCAAATCTGCTTTGAAATTGAGGGGAGTTTCAAAAACAAGTTGTGATATGGCAGGGAGAGTGTCATTCAAACCCCATAAAGTAAACAATTCCACTGGACATGGCCAAGCCCTTGGATGGGTGAAAACTTCATTTCAGTTCAGTTTTGATATGAGTACATCCAAATTCACAAAGTTCTCCATATTGAGGATAAAAAGCAATTGAGATTAAAGCAACAACAACAACAAAAATTGAATGTTGGAGAAACCAAAATGGACAGATTCATCCATCCAGACCCAGGGTTTTGAGTGCTTTGCTCTTAAAAGTCTAACAGTACAATCATATGGCCATTAGACAGTGGATTTCTGGATTCCCAGCTACATGGCTGGAAAATTGCTCCAACCTTGTAGCTGGGGATCCGTGCTTGGATCCCTCTACCCCCCTCGCAGCCAGCATGGAAAGAACCATACTGGCTGCTTCTCTGAGGACACAAGAGCAACCTTGGAGAAGGGCTTTGGGGGTCATTCCGGGGGACAGGGAAGGGAGGAGAGGTATCCTGCTGGCATCTCAGTTTCCTTCCCTCCAACTCTGAAGCACCACACTTAGGTGGCCCAAATTGGCTGCCTAAGTGCTTTGCAGGGCAAGGCGAGCACAGAGGAGACCTTTGCCTCTGCACCCTTCCCACCCTGCATAGGATGCCCATAATCCTCCAAGTTCAGAGGGCTACAGGCATCCCAGTTGGATTATATCCTTAGTTTGAATACCTATGAGTTCAGCCATTTTAATGCTGAATTCAGGTACCACCTCTCCTCCTCCTCCTCCTCCTCCTCCTCCTCCTCCTCCTCCTCCTCCTCTTAACTCCTCTTCTTTAACAGGTATATGGTAGGCAGGTACATCCTGGTCCTCTCCATGCTGGGTGGGAATAGCTGTACCTATTGGAGTTGACTGGTGTAGAAGGGTGAGAATTTTGTTTCCATTTTTTTTTGTTAAGAGTTTACCAGGAATGTGCAAATCAGCAAAGCTCAAGCTTGCCAAAGTTCTCCAAATTCCATCTCCAAACTCATTCTGACTGAAGTCCATATCAGATTGCGAGCTTTTTTTTCTTTTCTTTTCACATGACAATCTGTGCATATTTTCATGCGTATTTTGCCAAATGTACACATCAGTTGTGCACATCTTTGAAATGTACACATTCGTCTTCTCTTTAATCTTCTTCTTGATTAAAGCATATTTGTGCACATTTTTCAAAAGTACAGTCATGCCTTGAATTGAGAGCATAATTCATTCCGGAAACGTCCTTGTAATCCAAAACACTCTTATATCAAAACGAAATCCCCCCCAAAAAAATTGTACAGAGATTTTTAATTTAAGCCGTGCTACAGTCAGTCAGTCAGTCAGGCGATCACTCGTGACCGAGTAAGATTGTCTTCCAGGATAAAAGAAAAGAAAAGAAAAGAAAATTTACAAAAAGGAGATTTTAAAAGGAGGAAAATTCTAAAGAAAATTGTGTAGACTCTAGCGATGGGTCCATAAGTGACTGTGGAGGCCAATTCTAGATCCACACAGCTTCCCACAGTGAGGACACAGGTTACCAGATGGAAGATGGTCTTGTAAAGGATTCATTTGACGTGCTTTTCGCTTAGCACGTTTCTCCCTTTCACCTTGCACTCGAGCTTCTTCAAAGTCCATAGAACCTTTTTGAAAGGCCAACCTCCAGTTAGATCGTTCATGGGCCAGAGCTTCCCAGTTTTTGATGTTTATATTGCATTTTTTTAGATTAGCCTTAAGAACATCTTTAAACCTCTTATATTGACCACCGGTATTCCGCTTTCCATCCTTGAGTTGGGAATAAAGTAACTGCTTTGGGAGGCAGCAGTCAGGCATTCGAACAACATGACCGGTCCACTGAAGTTGGCGTTGAAGGATCATTTTTTCAACGCTAGTAGTCTTTGCTTCTTCCAGTACACTGACATTTGTTCGCCTATCTTCCCAAGTAATTCGCAGGATTTTCCGGAGGCAACGTTGATGAAATCTTTCAAGGAGGTGGAAGTGACGTTTATAGATAGTCCATGTTTCGCAGGCATACAATAAAGTTGGTAATACAATGGCTTCATAAACCAGTGTTTTGGTCTTCTTACAAATATCCCGATCCTCGAACACTCTATGTTTCATTCGAGAAAACGCGGCACTTGTGGAGCTCAGACGATGCTGGATTTCACTGTCGATGTTAGCTGTAACAGAAAGATAGCTGCCAAGATAGAGAAAATGATCGACATTTTCCAGTATTGTCCCACCAAGCTGGATAGATGGCATCACCAAAGGGTTAGCTTGCACTTGCTGATGAAGCACTTTGGTTTTTTTGATGTTAAGTGAGAGACCAAGTTTTCCGTATGCTTCTGCAAAAACATTTAGGATAGTTTGGAGATCATCTTCTGTATGTGCGGAGACCACATTATCATCAGCATACTGAAGTTCCACAATGGAGGTTGTAATTACCTTACTTTTTGCTTTCAGCCTGCTGAGATTAAAAAGCTTTCCATCTGTTCGATATATAATTCCCACACCAGTGGGAAGTTTCCCCTCGACAAGATGTAAAATCATGGCGATGAAAATAGCAAATAATGTTGGGGCAATAACACATCCCTGTTTAACACCTGATCCCACTTTAAATGGAGCACCATGAGAGCCGTTGTTGTCCAAGACCGTAGCCGTCATGTTGTCATGGAGAAGTCGCAAGATATTCACAAATTTATTGGGGCATCCAATTTTCATAAGGATAGTCCAGAGAGCTGTTCGGTCTACAGTATCAAAGGCCTTAGCAAGATCAATAAATGCCATATAAAGGGTTTGATTTTGCTCCCGGCATTTTTCTTGGAGCTGACGTGCAGTAAAAATCATGTCTACTGTCCCTCTAGAGGGGCGGAAACCATATTGAGTTTCAGGGAGGATCTCTTCTGAAATAGATAGAAGACGGTTTGCGAGAATCCTGGCAAATATTTTACCTGCGGTAGCTAAGAGAGAAATGCCTCGATAGTTGTATTGCAAGACGTCGCTTGTATATCAAGTAAAAAAAAAATTAAATAAATCTTTAAAAATTTGCTTGTCTTGCAAAATGATCTCAAACCAAGTTACTTGCAATCCAAGGTATTACTGTATGCACTTTTTCATGTGAATTTTTTAAATGTACGCATACTGGCAAATGCAATTTTTTGGTGTCCATAGTTCGTATTGCAAACTTTGAAATCTACGGACTTTGACTGCAAATTGCTTCAAGTCTGTGCTTGGTTTAGAAGATGCAAACTGGGTAAATCCTGGGTTGCTTTTTTTTGGTTTTTTTTTTTTAAGAACTGAAATGAATTTCTCATACATCCCTAGCAAAATTTGCAAAGCTCTTCATGTTTGGGAGAGAAAGAACTTAAAACTTATTTTTTAAAAAATGGAATGCTCAAGAAAGCAAAGCTGACAGGTTTACCCATCCCTACTTTGAACATAAAGTAGCTCTTTGGATCCCAACCTATGTGTATGAGGTGATACGGAAGTTCTGTCTGTGGTGTAGTCAGACCCAGAGCTGGCTACAGTGACTGACACCTGCAAGCCATCACTGGATGTTTCAGTTTTCAAGTGCTAAACATGCATAACCATCACTGGATGCCATGTCTGTGTGTGAAGTAGATCCCCCTTCAGAATTCACCCTCTGTGTATTTTAAGAATTCATGGATGAGGAGTAGGTCCATGCACACTACCCCCAATATCTCTACCATGTCCACCCCAGACCTTCCCGTGTTGGGTGGATGGTCTGAAGGTGGAACCTATGCACTTTTGTCTGAATGAGTGTAGGCTCCTCCACACAAATGAAGATGCCAATCATACAATCATGTGGAGGAGCCTTTGCATGTTCTGCTGCCTGTACATAGGTTTCCCCCTTCTGCCCAATGTGCAAAGTTCTGGGGTTCAGAGACAGGGATGTTGGGGGCGGCAGAGCCAGCACACGCAGCCCTGCCCCCTCCACTTTGTGCATGGACAGTAACTTCTGAAGGGGGTCATTTCTTATTCTAATATCTTCACAGTATCAGTATAGATGATGAATAGGTCCTCCTCACAAGCTCTTTTTATGAAGGTCACAAACTACTTCAGTCCCTAAACACCCAATTAACCAGGAGTCCTAGTGTTATTTTCAATATTTCCCCTCTCAAGTGCTTTCTGATGTTCAGCTTCTCCTGTCCTTACTAGTTTCGAATGATTATTCCTTCCGAGAGCTGGACAACCCACCTTGATCTGATTAAGTGAAGTACAATATCATAATCTGACTACTCTTGCTTGCAGCCACAGGTAGCTACTGTTCTACATCAGACCAAGAGTTCCATTTCTTGTCTGTGGTTTGCTGCGGGGGGAAACTTCCTAGATAATGGGCTACTTTTCAGCTTAGTATTGATCTGAGAAAGCACATCACATATTGCAACATCGCCAACCTTTTCATATGTTTGAGGCATCAGATCCGGTAGCTCCCTAGAGAGAAGCATGTCTTGGATATTTTTTTTTACTGCAGAGCTATATGTTGGCTGTCAATGAAAGATCCATTTGCTAGGGATGATCTTACTGCTGGAGGAATAAGGCTCTGTGGAAGCAAGCCTGAACATGGCCACATGGAAGATCAGGGGTTCAAGAACAGAGTTTCAGCAGTGAATTAATCTTAAAATCCTATGGCCCCCCATGTGGCTGATATTCCATATAGTTTTCTTCTCCATAAGAGTCCCATGATAATGAACTTTGACCACCCTGAAGAGATAGTTCAACAGCCAGTGAATTTCCCACAGTATTTTACACCCTAATGGCAGATGCCATCAAATACTTTTTCTGTATTGGAGAATAGTAGCACTGTGCCCATTGTTATGATGGAAAGGCTTGTATATTGCAAGGACCCCTGGAGTGATACAGTGCACCTCTATGCACCCTGTATATAAACATACACTGCACACACACACCTCCTTGGAACCCCTGTCAGTAAGGGCTACCCGGTGTTAAAGGTAGAAGACAGGTTTTGTCCCGTTCCCCAAATGCTGTAGCTCAGTGGAAAAGCACCTGCCTTGCATGCAGAAGGTCCCAGGTTCTACCCACAGCATCTCCAAGTAGGGCAGGAAAACCTCCTGCCTGAAACCCTGGAGAGCCAATCAGCATCATCGACAATACTGGGCTAGATGGCCCAATGGTCTGACTTAGTATATAAGGCAGCTTCCTAGGTTCCTATATCCCAAATAGGGTGATGATGGCCACTGCTCACTTATATGGGATAAATGAACACCTAGTTATTCATCAGGATAAAAAGGAGGGCTGAGATAGTCCCAGCACCTCCATAGTCAGTGTGGCAAAATGCCACAACCCCCATCCTGAAATATCTCAAACCGTTTCACCCTCACACCTTGATAAATAATGGAAACTGCCTCCCTGATTCACACTACCCCAAATTGGGATGGCAAATTGGAAAAGGTCATTTTTGTTCATCCCTATGGAATCCCTGCCCACAGAAAACTAGAATGTCAGGGAGATGGGATTGAGTATCGCTTTTTCCTGTTCATGCTAGTTATGTAATGGCACAGTCCCATCCCAGCAGGTCTGCTTTTTGCTCCTGGCAGAATGTGGGGAAATGGCATGTGTGTGTGTGTGTACATATAATATGACTGGCGTAACTTTTGTGGAGCAATGTGAGAGGAAGATTCACTAACACAAAACCAAGAATTATTTTTATTACTGTTGTTGTTGCTGTTGTTGTTGTTGCAGCTGCTGCTGTTTGTTATTTTAAAAGAATTATTGTTGGATGAGGTATTGGACAAAACTCAGATCAAAATATGAAAATTATACTGAAAAAGTGCTCCCACCTTGCTAATCTTACAGTAGGTTGGGATGTATGCCAATATGTCACTTTAGAAAGTATTCTGGCATTCTGCTTCAGCTGGAAGCAGTCGGGGCTGAACTAGACCTTGGGCAAGAAAGCTGGAGTCTGGGAACCTAGCTCTCTGCTTAACAGCTGCAAGCTGTGGGTAGAGGGCACCGTGTTAAGTGCTGCTGAGTTTGTGGGTGGATGGCAGAATGCTTAACCCTTCTCTCACCCACTTTTTTTCCCTACCACCCCTCTCCCTAGTATTCTTTCCCCATAGCATGGAAAGCATGTGTCTGGAGCCATAACAGACTGAAAACCAACTGAGGGAGGAGTTACAGGAGAAGGCCAGTGACCAGGGGAAGAGGCAGGGCCGGTGCTACCATTAGGCC
This sequence comes from Shinisaurus crocodilurus, assembly GCA_021292165.1. Classification (NCBI taxonomy): domain Eukaryota; kingdom Metazoa; phylum Chordata; class Lepidosauria; order Squamata; family Shinisauridae; genus Shinisaurus; species Shinisaurus crocodilurus. The sequence goes on from CM037877.1 coordinate 101,691,803, forward strand.
AACTAGGCAGCTGCCTAGAGCGCATGGCTAAATGGGGCACAGAAACCACACCAAATCAGAAGCCTCCCTGGTTTTCCCCCCTTTGCTTCGCTTCTTTCTCTCTCCGTGTGCCGGTCTCTTCTTCTGTTTTTGTTGTCCCCAGGCTTGCTTTCTCTTTCTGTCTTTCTTCCCCCCCTCTCCCCCTCCTCCTTTTCTTTCCCCGCTGCGGCTACTTTGGCTCTCTCCTTTTTTTCGCCGTCCTCCTGCTGCTGCCGCTGCCGCTTGCCCGAGCCTTATGCCGCTCCTGTTTCTTTCGCAAGTGGGTCTCTTTAGCAAAGCTGCTTTCTTGTACAGCACATGGGGCGATAAGGGGAGGAGAAGAGGGGGGCGGTTGGGAGGGAGGTGGCGGCGCCGCCGCTGGAGGAGGTGGGTGGGTGGGTGGAGGGAGGCAGAAAGAGAGAGGGGGGTAACCAGAGTGAACTCTCCCCAAGCTGAGGAGGGAGAATGATAAAAGGAGAGGGGGTGGAGGAGGAGGAGGAAGGGGGGGCTGGGGGAGCAAAAAAAATTAATAATAAATTTTTATTTAATAATAAATATCAGAAGCAAAAAATAAACCAGAATTTTGCATGCATGCGAAAGTAGAAATTGGAGAGGGTGGAGGGAAGAGGAGCTTGCAAGAGAGGAGATGGGGTGTGTGTGTGGGAGAGATAAATTTTGCACATACACACAAAAAAGAAGGTAAAGGGGGAGGGGAACAAAAAGAAGAGAGAGAGAGAGAGAGAACGAAAGAGAGAGAAGGGGTAAGAAAAGAAAAGGGGGGGGAGAAAGAGAGGGAAGACAGACCAGAGAATCCCAGTGATCAAATATGCTAAGGAAGAGGATAATAATTTATTATAATAATTTTTTTAGGTTTTTCCAATTGACTTTTATTTCATAATGGGCATAGGGCTGGAGGGGGGGAGGGCTCAAGTGGGAAGGGGGGGCGCTAAATATCTGATCTTGCCTAGGGCACCAAACTGCCATGCACCGGCCCTGGGAAGAGGTCAGCACCCAGCATACACCTGGTGCTTCTTTGCCTCCAATCACAGCCTCCCCTAACTACCTTGCAGTTGTTTGGTGGAGAATTGGTTTCTCCAATCCAAGTCTTCATTGCACTTCTAGTTGTGCCCTCCACAATGGAAGTTAACCATAGCTTTTAGGGCCCCTCTAGTCTATCGGGGGGGGGGGGAGAAGCAAAGCAACAAGGGACCTCAGAGAAGAAAATGTTTAGCTGTAACAGGCAGCAAATCAAGTACTGATGATTCTATCATACCGTGAACACTATTTTAGATTGAGTACCAGAAGACACTGTATAGCCTTATCCTTACTGGCTTTAGTATCAGTGAAAGCTTGATGCCTGTAATTTTCAGAACTATGGTCCACAAGGAACATAGCGGTTAAGCACATCCCCTTTCAGAGACCCCCAAATGTCAAGGTTGCTCTTGCACAAATACCCCTGTGAAATTTGGCAGGCGTGACCCCTTCAAAAGGAACAACTGTTCCCGCAAACATCATCTAATTTGGCCAAGAAATACAAAAGGTTTTGGCAGTTCCCTTTTAAAAATTCAAAAATATAAAGGAGAGTAGCACAAAGACCCCACACCTTTTTTTCCTGACATTTGGCAGTCACAACCCACTCCTAAATGTTATCTATCAGTAATCTAAAATTATTTCTAGGCTGCCTTTGAGGGCGGAACCCTCTCAAGGTGGCGTACAAGAAAGAAGCCACACAAAGAGGATAAAATAAAACATTCATAGAAACCTATTCAAAAACAATCCATACAAAGAGAGATTGCCAATCAAAATAAATAAAAACAACGTATCAATTAAAAGGAACAGCCTTCAAATGTCATCCCATTCTGAGAAAGAGAAAGAAGTTATAGCCATTTTTTAAATTTCCCATGATGGTTAATGAGAGGCATGGAGCCTCTGATTTCCGAATCTCAACTCAGGTTCAGTACCATGCCAAAGTAGACAGCCTCCAAATCCATCTGAGCTGATTTTCCAAAGTACCAAATCGCGATTTGAGTTCAGTCTTGTGGTTGACGCACACCTCTAAAAATATACATATCATGCACTCTTTCATACACTATTGAACTCTAAAAGTTATGAAATCTGTAATTTCTGAGGCATGTGCGGCCTCTTGGAAGTAAAGTGTGAAAACACAACAGTCAGTCTCTCCAGGTTGCTGGGAGGGGGGCATCATTCATAATATCCATATTTGAAGTTAAGAGCTGAACTACTGCCAGGAGAAATGAAAATAGTCCTTCACCTTCTCTGAGTCACTGAATATTCTCTGGATATGATCCAACAAACAGTGCAACCAAAAGAGCCTCGGAAGACACATTCCTGAACTGGAGCAAGCTGACTGTTTATGAGCAATTGCCACCACAGCCAGATTGTCAGAGATGAGCAAAATTCTGTTGCCTGCCAACTGCTGACCCCAAATGGCCATTGCCATCAACTAAGGGAAACATTCCAAAGATCTGATGTTTCTCTCCATCCTTGCCAAGAGCCATTTCTGAACTGCGTACCAAACCCTGTTTCAAGTCAAATGCTTTTCCTGGTGTTGTTTCTTGGCACAACCACAGATCAAATATTGGTGATAATGTCTGAGCATTATTTGATTCCCCCCCTCCTGTGATTTTGAATATCCAACCCAAGGCACAGGGGTAGGCTACACTCCATGCCAATTCCCCATCTAATCCCTAACACAATGCCCAGATCCACAGCAGTTTGGTATGTTATATCATGAATGGGGAACTGGAAGCATAGGCAGCTCATATTTCCTGTTTTCTGTATTTCTTTGGAAATACAGCACTTTTTAGTGATGGGTGGATTCCCCTAAGATCAATTTGAGATTGACACAGACAGTATTGCTGAGCATTCTTGCTGAGTGTTCATCGGGGGAAGAGCTGTGTGTGTTTTCAAGAGATCTCCCTTGACTCATAATGTTGGTGCATGCACAATAATGGTGCCATGTGCATGCACAGTATTGCATCGTCTACTCAGAATTTATTGACTTATTGTATTTTTATCCCACTTTTCAGACAAGTCTTGTCTCCCAAAGCAGCTCACATGGATTAAAAAAAAAGGGGGGGGAGATAGACAAGCCCTTCCATCAGGCTTACACACTAAAATGACAAAACACACAAGGGAAGGGGGGTGGAGAGAAGAGGAAGAGGAGGGAGATCCATTTTTCAAGGCCAGAACAAGGAGGTGAGCTATAAGGGGGCATTTAAAAGCACCTCAGGCCAGGCTGATCTTCCCTTATTCACATTCTTTCTTCAATGAGGCTCTTGTTCCTTTGGCCAATGGATGGGTTGGGGCCAGAGTGTTTTCTCCCCTTCTTCTCCAGTCCTAGGGCTACAGGTAGTTGGAGCCAAGTATTTTATTTTATTTTCCTGGCAGGGAGCAGGAAGTGAGCACCCTGTAACTGCTCCTTCTCTGGCCAATGGATTGGCAAAATTGGTCACCCTGTTGGCTTCATGTTATTCCTGGGAATTGTAGTTTGATTTTTTACCTGCTCTGTTTCCATGCTGCAATACCTGCCATGGCAGTGACACACTAGGAAATTCAGTCCCTCCAACTCCAAGGTACCCAGAATCAAAGCAAAAACTACACAAAACAGTTGAGAGAAGCCATTGAGCAAATGGGTTGACTCAAAGATAGAAAATGCTCACTAACAAAAGGAGACTTGTTTGAATGGTCCATTCAGGATGTGGACAGGAAGAGAGTTTTAGCAAGACTAAAGGGCTAATATTAAAGAACTTCGGCACATGTGCCTAGAGAACAGCTGGCTTTGGGTGCCTGGTCTGCTGGTCTCTGGCTGCATATACACACAGGAGCATTTAACATCCTGAGCTCGGGAAGAATTTCTTGGAGAAATGGTGCTCAATTCGTAACACAGCCAAGATAGATCAGTTCTTATCTTTCAATATCTGTACACGTGCTTAGAAAAAATTAGGCAATGAATACGTGTTAAATAATAATATGCTGAGCTAGGTAATTACAAAATTTGGCAACATCACTACTGCACAACACCACAACTTTGAATGCACTCATAAGTGGACATTTCTACCTTACCAAATTCTAACATCCCCACTTCCATTTAGTTGCTCCCTGAAATAGCAAAACCCCTGAATATGGGTGAGGCTGGAGGGAACTCAAATTGTTGGTTGACCTAGAGAGGTTGGCTTGTACTTTGTAAGGCAGTGGTGGGCTACATGTGGCCCTCCAGGTGTTTTGGCCTACAACTCCCATCACCCCTAGCCAGCATAGCCAGTGGTCATGGGAGTTGTAGGCCAAAACGCCTGGAGGACCACAAGTTGCCCACCCCTGCTATAACGGAGGAGCGATAGCTCATTATGGTAGAGCATATGCTTTGCAAGCAAAAGGTCCCAGGTTCAATCCCCATCATCTCCAGGTAGGGCTGGGAAACACTTCTGCCTGAAACCTTGGAGAGTCACCGCCAGTCAATAATGACAGTACTGAGGTGGATGGAACCAATGATGCCACTTGGTATAAGGCTGCTTCTGAAGAATACTCCTGAACTTACTAAAATGGCAGCAGTTCAGAATACAGTAGCTTTGAAAGCACTTGCCAGTATTGTACCATTCATGGTTGCTCACATACATTATTTCAAATCAGTGTCTCACTTCTGTTGCTTTTGGGTCCTAGGAGGGGGGGGGGAAAGGGGTTTTGCAACAGTTTGCACGCAAAGCTACATTCAAGTTCATGCCCTTCTTTCTCTCAAGATGGCCCAATTATTCATTGCCAATAAAGTTGTCAGACAAATTCTTTCCCTCTCCTTTTTGTGAGTTGTTTATAAACTGCCCTTGCTTTTGATGAATGTATTTGCCATTTGCAGGTATTCCTCAAACAAGTTTGCTCAAGCAACCTTCATGCTCTTTTAGTTCATGAACATTTTTATTTGTAACCAGATGATGATCTTTTTCCCCCCCCTTGGCCAGCTTGATGGTACAATGGTCGAGGCTGTTTTTTGTTGTGTGTGTGTGTGTGTTTTAAATCAGGTGAATAGTGAATGAAAAATGACAAAGGTCAAGCCATGATTGATCATCTTTTCATACTGGCTGATGCTTTCCATTAAAATAAAAATGCTTTTAAATGGAAAGGTGTTGTTGTTGCTGCTGCTGCTGCTGTAGAAAACTTGGAAGGATTTCTGTTATTTGCTGCATTTGATTTCTCATGACTCTTGCTTAGTCTTTAAAAAAATTATTCCACCAAAAAGATTTATCACAATGTGCAATTCCCGACTGTGTGCAAGGAGCACCACCTAATACAGCAGTGGGGGACCTCAAGCCCAGGGGCCAGATCTGGCCCTTCCTGCAACCCCAGAGGACCACACCCTTTGTCATGGCCCCACCCACTTTCCCTCAGCCACCAATCATTTGCTGGTTTCCTGACTTTTCTGTAATTCCCCCCCCCCCATTATAAAAGGTTGAAATGCCTCTCAGTTGCTAGCAGGAAGAGCTTTAATCTACAATATGCTGGCATATTTATTTTTTTTGTATTTTGCACTCACCCCCTTTGCCTTTGGCCTGGCCTCATTTGCCTATGGCCCTACCCACCACCACAATGAAGCCCCCCCCCGAGCTTCTCCAAAATTGAATTTGTAAGATGTGCCCCACCCCTGCCCTAATACTTAGAGAAAATGGGTGCAATCTCAACTGTGTAGTGAACAACGATGGCTGTAATTTTGTGAGTCCTTTGAATGTGTGAACAAGGGGTGTGCTCAAACTTCTGGGATTTTGCCATTTATTTTGCTACAGTGGGCACTCCTGCAGAGTAAGGATTCAGTATGACTTGCGATATGCACAGAGGCCAATATAGTTGCACTGAAACTCGTACCAGTGGTCTATCTGGGTACTCTCCTCCTGATAACAGCCAACTGGAGCTTTTTCAGTGAGAAAAGTAAAGGCATATAAATTCCATCGGAAACAATGGGTCTTAAGTGCTTAACTGTATGTAGCAGTACCATTGATTTCAATGGAGCTCACTTCCCAGTAGAGGGCTTAGCACTGCCATCTTAATCATTGAAATAAGACATGAAATAATAATAACAACAGCTCATGGGCACAAATGTTCCTCACTCATTAAAGAAAATGAGACAGCCTTGCTAAAATTGAACTTATTATTAACTCAGGTCCAGAACACTGTACTTGGCAATGCCTTTTTGCATCTGTCTTCAGTCTAATGGATAGCAAAACGCATATGACATGCCAGCCTATTTAAATTACCTGGGCTATCAATACATTTATCAACATGCGTGATACTTCCTTTTAATAGCATTGCCTCTTGTACAGGCAGGATTCCTGGCAAAGAACAACTTTATTTGATATACCGTAAATCTCGCTGTAACTCATCTGTGTTGTTTGTTCCTTCGTTCTGCTTTTAGGGGAACCTGGATTTTTGTCTAACCTTTCCCAGAATATACATTATGCTTATCATGCTCATTTGCAGAATGCATTTCAATGAGCAGACAGATTTTTGTTCATCTTTTGCAGGATGCAAATCCCCCCCCCCCTTCAGTACTTTTCTTTTGAGACACCAAGGAAGGGCAGCTCAGACGCTGGGAAAAGGGCTCTGTGTGTACAGACAGAAGGACAAACACTGGTAGGGTTGGGCAAATCTGTCTTTTTTTGTTTCTCCTGCATTCAAATTTTTGAAATCTCAAGTTCTTTTTCTCATGAATATGTAGGACTTGGGGAATTTTGCAAAATAATTGTCAAAAATTAAATGAAACTAAATTCTCACCCATCTGCACCAGCCAAATTCAATAGGTACAAGTATTCCCAGCATGGAGAGGACCATGATGTACCAGCCTGCTATATAGCTGTTAAAAAGATGAGGAGCCTGCCAGAAAAACAGAGGTGGCAACTCTAATTAAGTACTAATGTGGCTCAATGCACAGGGTTTCAAACCCAGATTTAGAAGAGCTAAGCATTCAAACTGTTGGGCTTAGATGGCTGAATCTGTCAGTTCCAGTTTCTTCCACATTCAGTTTTTAAAAAATATATATTAAAAACATTCAAGTTCTATATTTCCTGAATACGGAGAATTTTCGCAATTTTTTTAAAAATCAAAACCTAGCTGAAATTCTCCCCAATCCTTAGACATCGGGAGAGAGATGAGAGAGGGTGGGAACTGTGTCAAGTGAACCATTTGCAGATGACCGGAAGCCCCATCTGATGCCACCAAGAAAAAAAACTGGGTTGGAATTTATGAGGATTTCTAAACACCCTGATCACTTTAGAGCTGGTATCTAAAAGTCTCAAATATAATACATTATAGAATACACAATCAATATAGGAGAGCCCTAAATGATAGCTATCGACATTGGCTGATGGCAATCTTGAAAAGCTCATTATTCATGGAACAACCCAGTTCCCTCCCACTTTCCATTTTATATCTGTGTTAATTAATTTTAAAGCTAGACAGGGGCACCAAGGCCACAAGCATACTATTAGCTTTCTGTTTAACAAATTCTCCTCTTACAAGAAGCGTCTTCTTAGTTACAACCATTAGAACGGCTGGGAAAACTGAAAGGCAATGAAAATAGATGGAGCCATGTATGCCGAAAGAAGATTACATTTTAGAAAAAGGGGGGGGGATATATATAGGAAGAAAACAGGAGACAGATGCTATGCGGGGTGGGGGGAACAGCTATTATATACACTTGAATGCTCAGTAAAATCATGAGAAAATGGGAGTTTTTGAAGCTTCTCCTCCACAGTGTACACAAACATAATCATTAAAACGACCATGCGGCAAAGAAAATAGAAATGAGCTTCATGCCTGATATTATTTATATAGCTGCATTAGTGATGCTAGGCTTGCTCTCATATGCACTGGCCATCTCCTCTATTTTTTTCTCCCATGCATGCCTGTAAAAGGGGAAAGCAATGTCATCTGGTGGAGTGGACCTGGACTGCAAGACCCAGTTGTTTATCTATACTACTTTTATACCACATAATATCCTAAAATCTCTGTGCAGTTCACAATGCATATATAATACAGGTTCTTTTTTTCTTCTTTTTAAATGATATAAAAACAGTGCAAGAACAATATAGAATAAGAAATAATTTAAAAATTACAACAAAGTAATGGCAGTGCCAAAGTCCATTGCAAGCCAGTGTGGCGTAGTGGTTAGAGTGTTGGACTGGGACTCGGGAGATCCGGGTTCAAATCCCCGCTCGGCCATGAAACTCACTGGGTGACTTTGGGCCAGTCACTGACTCTCAGCCTAACCTACCTCACAGGGTTGTTGTGAGGATAACATGGAGAGGAGGAGGACTATGTAAGCAGCCTTGGGTTCCTTGCAGGAAAAAAGGCGGGGTATAAATATAATAAATAAATAATAATAAAATAAGTCAGGGAAAGCCTGTGTAAACAAATATGTCTTCAAGAGGCATTTAAAGCTCACCACAGTTTCTGCTCCTCGAACAACACATGGGAGTGAGTTCCAGAGGGTGGGTGCCACTACCGAGAAGGCAGCTTTATGTGCTGTTGCCTGGTGACATTGTATCGGTTGCAGAATGACCAGTAAGGCCTCCTGTCTGTCATGCCCCCACTGGAGGAATCCTCCTCAGAGAAAGAGCTAGAGCTCCCAGGAACTGAGAGCACCCCAGATCAGCCACTGTCAACAGACCAGGAGGAGCCTGGGCCCTCGGGAGAGATGGCTGCAGGTCCATCCCTGTCAGCAGCAGGGAACTATGTGCCTCTGAGGCAGAGGCTGAGCAACCCCCTGGCCCACAGGAGTGCCATCGCCTCAAGCAGCAGGCCAGTAGGGCCCCTGTGAGAAGGAGTGCTCACTTGCAAAGAAGGACTCCTCAGGAAAAAGTGACTCCTTATGAATAGTGCTCAGGCCAGAGAGCTCTAACGTACTACAGCTGCGCCCTGGGTGGGGCTCAGCTGGCTCCGGTGAGAAAGGCCTTCAGTGTCTGCCTAGCCAGGACTGGAAACAATGCCACTCTTTCAGCCTCAGCGTCTTCTGTCTTGTCTCCCAGACTTTGCCCTATGATTGATGCTCCATGCTCCTGACTCTTGGACTCCTGCTTGACTCTGCTTCTGGACTGTGTAACATATCTGACTGCCTCAGTGTGCTTTGACCTCTGCCGCCTACCTTGAGCAGTCCTGCCTTGACCACTCCTCTGCCTGATCCCCACTGGACTAAAACCTTTGTGCTTGAACATTTGCCTGTTTTGTTACCTTGCTTTTGGATAGCCTCTTCTCTCAGAGTCTGCTTCAGCTGAAGCAGGACACCTGCTTTATAACCTTTTGGATGCCTCTGTATTGGGCTATCTTTTGTACAGGACCGGTGCAGGGCAGTTTGGCGCCCTAGGCGAAATAAAATTTGCGCCCCCCCTCTTGTGCCGTGGGGGCCCCCTCCGGAGCAAAGCAGCCCTGCTCTGCAAACACCCCCCCCGCGCCGCCACCACCACCACCACCACCTACCTACCTACCTACCTTCCCCCGCCCTGGCTGCTGCCGCCGCCTCCGAAGAGGAAGTGACGTGACGGGACCCCTGCGCTCTGTTTTCTGCCGGGGAAACCAGGGTAACAGGGCTGTTTAAGCCCTGTTGCCCTGGTTCCTCCCGCCAAAAGAACGCGGGCGGGGCTCCGGAAGCGACGCTGAGAAGGTAGGTGGCGGGGGGAGGCGCGGGGGTGGGCGGGGGAGGGGGGAGGCACGGGGGGAGGCGCGGGGGTGGTTTCGGTGGCTTCGGTGGGCAGGGGAGGCACGGCGGCGGCTTCGGCGGGCGGGGGAGGTGCGGCGGCTTCGACGGGTGGGGGAGGCGCTTCGGCGGGCGGGGGAGGTGTGGCGGCGGCGGCGGCAGGGGCGGGCGAGGCGCTTCGGCGGCTTCGGCGGGCGGGGGAGGTGCGGCGGCAGCTTCGGCGGGGGGGTGGGGCGGCAGGGGAGGAGGCCCGGCGGGGGTGGCGTGGCGGCGGCGGCAGCGAAGAGGAGCGCAGCGTTTCTGTGCCCTCTTCAGCCACGCGCCCTAGGCAACCGCCTAGTTTGCCTAGCGGTAGCGCTGGCCCTGCTTTTGTATAAAGGTCAGGTATGCATTCAAACAATTTCTGAGGCCAAATGGTGCTTGTGTCGAGAAGCTGGAATGGTCTTTTGTCCATCTACATTGCTGAATGGGGGCACAGATGGAGAGATTATGGGAATTTAGGAACAGGTCTTATACCAGGTTCATCTAGCCTGGTATTGACTACTCCAACTGGAAGCAGATCTCCACAGTCTCAGGCAGAGGTCTTTCCCATCACCTGATACCAGTTCCTTTAAACTGGACATGTCAGGATTGAACCTAGGACCTTCCGAATGCAAAGCATGTGCTCTACAATTGAGCTATGGTCCATTACTCTGGGACCAGCTTGGTAGCTAGATCTCTGCATCTGGAAGAAACATGTCACTCTGTGATGTTTTCTCTTTCTTATGCCATATTGCATATCCTCTAACATTTCGCATGGAAGTAGTGGCCCTGTTGTAATATCCCTATTTTCACACCAAGCGTCATGCCTTGAGTGCAACCCCCCTCCCTCCCCAGTTACACATTGCTGGAGTCTCTTCTTTGCATGATGTATTAACTAACTTTGAAATAGCCTGTCCTGAAAAGAGGATGTTTTCTGTTACACTACAAAAAAGATGACTGCCCTGTAATATGGTATCAACAGTTAAAATAAATATAATCTGTCAGAACATGTGAACAGACAATCCTACCACCATTGGAAGCATATTTAGTGGGAACACTGTAAGAGGGCCTTTCTGGTGACTGCTCCCAGGCTCTGGAACTCCCTGCCAAGGGAGCTGAGGAGGTTAGCTTCATCTCTGTTGTCCTTTCACTGGCAGGCAAAGACATTTATGTTCAGGCAGGAATTTGGCATTCAGGTTCACTTGTGTGCTGAAGTAGGTTTTAATTGCTTAGTGCTGTTTGTTTTTTAATTGATGTGCTTTAAAATGATGGGGTTTTAATTGATTTGTTTTGATGTTTTCATTATAATTTCTTATTGTATCTGTATTTTATTATTGTTAGTCACCTTGTGCACTATTTTTAGCGGAAAGGCGGGATATAAATGTAATGAATAAATACAATACTTATTTATTTTATTTATTTGTGAGTGTATGTTACATTTATATCCCACCTTTCCTCCTCCAAGGAGCATCTTCTTCCTCTCCATTTTATCCTCACAATAGCTTTGTGAGGTAGGTTAGGCTGAGAGTCAGTGACTGGGCCAACATCACCCAGTGAGCTTCATGGCTGAGTGGGGACTAGAACCCAAGTCTCCCATCTCCCAGCCCACCAGTCTAACCAATAAACCATGCATGGTGATTACTTCATGTGACTGTACATTTATTTTCTTGTGTTCCAAGTCTAGGGATGGACAAATCTGTCAATTTCAGATTCTCTGAGTTTCTCATTTTTCTAATCTTACATTCGAACTTTGAGATATTTTTTTAAAAAGTTTTTATTAACATTTGTGTGCATTTCTCCTAGTACTTCATGTACTTTTGTACACAAGTTGCCTAATATACACATTTTTGTAAGCAATTTTCCTAATTTAATGAATTTTTTAATGTTGTTTTCACTGATATACACATTTTTCTGTGTACTTTACCCTAATATACACATTTCTGTATACATGGTTATGATTGGAGGACTCCACTGCAAAATTGGGGGAAAGTGCAAATTTTGAAGGATAGCTCAGTTTTGGTTCGTGTATTGGTTTAAAAGTGAGAAATTAGGTAAGTACACATTAAACTGCCAGCTGAACAAATTTCTCCTTCATCCCTAGCTGAGACCAGATGCAGCCTCCCCACCTCCATGCCTCAGAGACTGAATTTCTGTAGATCCAGGAGGTTGAATCCCGAACTCTTAACAACATTTCAAAAGTAGCACAGAAATTGTCTATGTAATAATTCCACAATCACACAGCAGAAAAGACGTTGAAATTTTTATTAGAGCCAAAACAAGTCATCTTCTGGTTTCTGCCTGGTCATAACTAACAACTCCTAATGAACAGAAGCAAAAGTGAAACTGAGCTAAAGTAACTGCTTTGTACCTGAGGGGCCATGTTGCTAAACTGTATCGTTAAAATGGCTAAATTGTATCAGTAGGGCATCCCACCCCTCTCAAACACAAATCATATTCTTGGATGCCCACAATAGATATTCCTCACAGTATAGCAGCCTGTAGAAACAAAATAGGGATGAAACAGGACTGTGCTTTACCAAGAATGGGTACAAGATTATAGAGTGTTGGAATATATGTGCTTATTTGGGTACTGCTTCTCAGGCTCCTTTTTAAAACATAGGGCTGATAGTATAGTTCCCTTGATAAAGCTGATTTCCTGTGGCTCTCCAATGCTGCACTAGAAACTAATGTATGGATGCTACCATCATGTAGGTTAGCTGGATCATATAGGCACTGACCCTCCCAGCAAATACCAGAGTGCAATCCCTAGAGATGTGTGAGGAATTTGATGGGGGTGTGTGACGGAGTTCCATGATTCAGCCCCCCTGGATTTCAGTTTGCCAGCCCTGCACTGGCACCGACTTGCTATGGTGCGAGTTGAGCGAGCGAGCCAGCTCATGAACTTCCATCTCTAAGACGGGCCGCCTGTACATGTCTAAGTACCCCCATCGAATTCAGTGGTGCTTACTCCCACATAAGTGGATATACGATTGCAGTTTTGGGTGGGTGGCTGGGGCATGCTGGGAGGTGTAGGCCTTTTTTTCTGTCTAAACATGCATAGGATTGCACCCTTAGTCTTCAGTTGGGCTGCAGAGGATAACTGAGTGGAATAAAAGGGTTAAGCCAAAGACTTCACAGAAAGATAATATTTTGAGGAAGTGGCACTATGAAAGTAATTCATAGGCAGAAGGAACGTGCTGCCAAAACCATGAGGACAGACTTCCACTGGCCCCTCATCTGGGGCCAGGGAGAAGATTTGCGAGTGGGGGAGTAGAGAGGAGTCAGGTAACAGGTCAGGTTGGTCACAGATACTGAGCCAATGGCTCAACTAAGGCAGGGACACAGGAAAGGGCTTATTTAGGCACCTGGGTTCCCGCCCACAGTCTCTTTTGCTGCTGTTTTCCGGCTGAACCCACATCCATCGTCCTTGCTGATCCATCTCCTCGTGGTATCGTTCCTTGGGCGTGTGTATGTGTGTGTGTGTGTGTGCTTAAATCTGGGAGGGAGTACTGTGTGTGTGCTTGCTTTAAATCTGAGAGGGAGTACTGTGTGTGTGCTTGCTTTATAGTTGCATTTAAATCTAGTTACATTTAAAATTAATGGTTGGTGTTAATTAGCTTAATTTTGTCTTTACTTTAATTTAATTGAGGGGATTGGGGAGAATCAGTTACTACGTTTTGGTTGCTGCGGGCCGGGCTTTGGCCGTCGCGTTTTTCCCTCCGGCCTAGCACAGCTTCTCTCCCCCTCCATTAAGCCGGCTGCATTGTTTATGTAAAGCGGACTTGCCCTCCCGGCCAGCACAGCTTCTTCCATTAAGCCGGCTGCATCGTTTATGTAAAGCGGACTTGCCCTCCCGGCCAGCACGGCTTCTCTCCGGCCAGCACAGCTTCTCTCCCCCTCCATTAAGCCGGCTGCATTGTTTATTTAAAGGGGACTTGTCCTCCTTTCCGTTTGGTTTTCGCGCGAAAGAACAGCTGATCTTCTCTCAGCTGCTTGGTGGTACCGGCTTTTGCCGCTTGGCTCCCTCTTTTTGCCTTATCTTCTCTTAGCTGCTTGGTGGTACCGACTTTTGCCGCTTGGCTCCCTCTTTCTGTCTTTTGAGCTTTGCGCGGCTTTACTGCGGCTGCCGGATGCCCTCTTTCTTTTGACCGCCTTTTGAGTTTTGCCTTTTGAATTTTGCAACAAACAGCTGATCTTTGCTTAATTGAAATAATATTGCTGTAATTTTTTTTTAAATATAATTTTAAAAATTTATTTATTTATTTAATTTTATAATAAATAAATAAATAAATAATATATATTTAATATTTATTTCAATTAAATAATATTTCAATTAAATATTAAATAAATATATTAAATATTAAATATTTATATATATGAATATATTAAATATTTATATATTTAAATTTTAAGGGTGCTGACCATTTAATCCATTTGATTGGCCACTATTTATTTAATCAATTTGATGAGCTCAAATTAAAGTTGATTAGCTTAAATTTGATCTAAATTAAATCAAATTTGATCATTTTGAGTTAATCAATTTGATTTGATCAACACAGGCCTGTGGCTTATGCTGGCTCAGCTTGTCTGAGTGTGGAAAGCTAAGCAGGGTCAGGCCTGCTTATTACTTGGATGGGAGACCCCTCCTCTAGTTTCCTGCATTGAGCAGGGGGTGGGACTCAGTGGCCTTGTAGGCTCCTTCCAACTCTATGATCTATGAAATCTATGAAAAGACAAACAAGGTGATCTCATTGACCTTTTATTTAATCAATTTGATTGGTTCCCTGGAGCAGCTGGTCTGAGTGTGGAAAGTTTAGCAGTACCTAGAGAGATTACTTGTCTATTTTTCACCAATTTTCTTTTAAGTCTTACAGCTTCGAGTTGTGGTACAGATGCCCCCCAAGAATAATCAGGGTGGCAAGAAGGGCAAAGGGTGTGCCCCTAGGCAACCAGCAAAGCGCCCACCCCCCACCGACTCTGCTTTCATCTTCTGATGAAGAAGACACTGATGTCCCAGCCGCCCGTCCTTCAAGGGTGGCCAAGAGGGGGCAACCAGAGCGGGGCCTCTCTACGCGTGGCAGATCACAAAATAATGTTCTGCATTCATTTTCAGCACGCCTGGAACAAGAATATGATGAAACAGGGGATTCCCCAGGGAGTGTTTTACAGCTTGGAAAACCCGGCACCAGCCAATTTTCCAGGGAGCATGCAGTTGAGCCATTTTCACAGCCCTGTGCCCAGGCATATGCAGATACATCCAACAATGCAGGGGGTTCCCCAGAGAGTGGTGAGTACTACCCACACAACAGCATGGCAACATGGCCATTCACGCAAACAGGCTCACCACTGAGCGTTAAGAAGACACTTTGGTTCCTGCACAGTAGAGCTACAAAATAACAAGACTGGTTCCTTGCTTAGTCCTCTCCAAGGCTTGCCTCAGCAGGTAGCCCTGGCCCATGCTTCTTCATGTGCAAAACCCAACAACAACAGAAACAAGAAGCCACAGCAGCAGTGTGGATTCTTCCCCCCCCTCCAGTGGCCCAGCTGTCTTTGGCCAGTCAGGATGAACTTCACTTGGCACAGGCAGAGGGGAGGGGTGGCTCATGGCTATGCTTGCATTTGCATGGCATTTTCATATGAATTGCTGGGGCACATAGACATCAAGATGGGGAGCCTCTGAGGCGCCATCTGAGCTATGTACATTTTGCATTTCCAGGTCCCCAGCTGGGATTATACTTGTTTGCACCTGAAGAGGTGTGTGTGTGTGTGTGTGTGTGTGTGTGGTGCGGGAGACTCTGAGGTTTTGTTTTTTTTTCTCCTCCCATTGGGGGAGGGTTCTGAGTTTTCCTGCACCGCGCACGCATGCTTGCGCTGAGAGTCCATACAGGCCAGCACCCACCTCCTAAATGGCCCCAGCCCTGTTAATTTGCCCAGGCTAGTAATCGAGGCAGAGTACATGGTCCAATCTGAAATTGATAAAGAAATGGCAGCGGGAAAGGTTTTGGGCCCATTCGCCTCATGGCCCATCCCCTCCCTACGCATATCGCCTTGGTGAATAGTTCCCAAGAAGGCCACGGGTGAGTTTCGCATGATCTGTTCCTGTGGTCCCGGGGTCTTGATGGAAAAATGCCATATTAAACCAGCATTTAAGCTGCTGCCTGTCCACCCAGATGATTTTGACCTTCTTGGGTTCTGTTTCTGGGGCAAAAAATTAAAATTTCTCATTCAAGTGGCCTGGCGGAAGGGGACGGGCCTCGAACAGGTTGTCCACTATTAGATGATTTGTTCGAAGGCCTTTTTGTGAATTGGCGTTTTATTTGGGGGTACCATGGCCTGTTTCTACACTCAGTTTTTCCTGATAGAGTTGGGATTCAGTGCAGCAGTATTCCCGGCCCGCCTCTCTAGCGAAAAATAGTATACCTAATTAGGCGTATTTATGTTGTTCTACAACACTTAAAAAATCACTTTACGCCAATTACAAGGCCTGGTTGGCCATCTCAAATTGTGCTGGCAGGGTTATTGCCCCTGGTCGTGCATTCTTGGCAGACCACTTGGCTGACTCGGTTGTCCAATTTTGGTGTGACAATCAGGCTACAGTGCAGATACTGAACACTATGTCCTCTAAGAACTCCAGAGTTAAGTCCTTGTCTGGGTGCTTACGTTGCACACTTTAAAGCACAATATTTTGCTCAGAGCATGGGGGCAGATGCAGAGATTTCGGGCCCTGCCCCGTGGGCCTACAGTTTGCCATTCTCCTTGCCAGACGGTCTTATTTCATGACCAGTTGGGTAGAGGGTCTATCATCCTGCTACATGCGGGATCAATGACAGAGCTATGTCCTGGCAGGGCTCTACACCTATTCATGGCTGGACGTGGACTTGCTGAAGGCAGTCTGTTTTGTCAGCAGGATGCCTCGCCCCTTTGCACACATTTGTGGCTGGCCGTGGACTCGCTGAGGGTAGGCTGTTTTGTTGTCAAGACGGCTAGCCATTGACCTAAGTGTCGCTTTTGGTCGGTGATGAGGTCTGCTCTCGCGACCTTGGGCCTGGCACATTTGGGTTTCTGAGCCCACTCCATGGCCTGATTGGTGTCGCATCCACTGCGGGCAAACTGGGGTTTTCTCAGGGGTCCCAGTCATACTGGTCCTAGGTGTGAAAATTGCCTTGATGGTACGTCAAAAATTGCCTTGATGGTACTGCCGTGGGCTGTGTTTCTCTTCCAGGTCACCGGGGTGGAGGCAGGACTGTCCGTGTGCTGATCTGTGGGCACAGTATGATTTACTGGGCGGCAGGACGAGCTGCCATGTCGGGCTTCCTGGCGGTTGAGCCTTCGGCGGACGTCCAATGGATGGGTCGCCGCGGCATGAGATGGCAGAACCTCCTCCACACTTTGTTCCGGACTGACCAGTGTTCTTCACCCCAGATGTCCTGGTAGCCATTTTGGGGGAATGATTTGGGCTTGTTGAAAGGCAAGGCCCTGATCTGGGAGGTGTCATGCGATATGGCATACATACTGGCACCGATGGCTGGGAGTTCCTGGCGGTTGAGCCTTCGGCGGACGTCCAATGGATGGGTCGCCGCGGCATGAGATGGCAGAACCTCCTCCACACTTTGTTCTGGACTGACCAGTGTTCTTCCCCCTAGATGTCCTGGTCCCCATTTGGGGGGGAATGATTTGGGCTTGTCGAAAGGCAAGGCCCTGATTTTGCAGGTGTCATGTGACATGGCATACATACGGCAACGATGGCCAGGAGTTCTGATCCTTGGTCGTTCATGATACCGCGTTTCAGTTGGCCCAAGGCCTTGAACAGAGCGGTTAGAAAGGTGAACAATGAGATTTGTAGGGCTGTAGGAGGCATTGGGCTTCGTATTCCCCATCCCACAATATCCTTGGCCCGGAGGGAGCTGTATTGCCCAGATGGGGTTCGCCCGGATGGGGTTCACCTATCCGGTGTAGGTAATGAGAATAATATTGGAGATCTGCGAAGGGCCCTGCTCGCTTGTTTATCGGGCAGGTGGGGGAGATTCGACTAAGCGATAGCTTGTCTCTCTCTGTGGCGGGAAGTGTGGAATTAAGCAGTATGACTTAGGCTTATGGTGATCATCCAGTGGCACCTTTCAAGGTGACTGACATTTACCCAAGGCTGCCCTCGCTAATGCCCTGAGGCTTGCCAGGAGGGAGATTGGGATGTCTTTGGGGTTTTGCCTTTCTCGCCTACATTGGGTGCCTGGAAGCGTCAAAGTAAGGCGACGATGGTAAAGCCCTCCAGCTCCACATGGAGGGCAACTGGCCAGGGGCGGACCAACCCGCCTCCGGTGCGGTTAGGATGTATTCGCCAAAATATTGGGTTTTTCCCGGCCAATGGCCGGGCTAGGTTAGTACCGCACTTCGCCCTTCACAGATCTTCAATTCAATAAATGTGGCCCTGATTTGAAATCATATACTCTGTGTCTGACTCTTCTTTATCTCACCCATACACTCGCAACAGACTTCCACTGGCCCCTCATCTGGGGCCAGGGAGAAGATTTGCGAGTGGGGGAGGAGAGAGGAGTCAGGTAACAGGTCAGGTTGGTCACAGATACTGAGCCAATGGCTCAACTAGGGCGGGGACACAGGAAAGGGCTTATTTAGGCACCTGGGTTCCCGCCCACGGTCTCTTTTGCTGCTGTTTTCCGGCTCCCTCCCATCCCACCCTGTTAGCACTGTAGGCTCCTCTGGTCGCCCATTAACGGGGGCCGAGTAGGAATTTTGGCTCATTGTCTCAATTGGCCGGGGCAATGGGCGGGTTTCGCCTACTCTACACTGTGAATCAGGGTAGGGAAATTTTTGAATTCGATCTTGATCCCACCAGGGGGATCATAGCTAAATTGGTCGCATTTGCAGGAAGTGCGGGATTAGGCAGTATGGCTTAGGCTTATGGTGATCATCCAGTGGCACCTTTCAAGGTGACTGACGTTTACCCAAGGCTGCCCTCGCTAATGCCCTGAGGCTTGGCAGGAGGGAGATTGGGACGTCTTTGGGGTTTTGCCTTTCTCGCCTACATTGGATGCCTGGAGGCATCAAAGTAAGGCGACGATGGTAAAGCCCTCCAGCTCCACATGGAGGGCAACTGGCCGGGGGCGGACCAACCCGCCTCCGGTGCGGTTAGGATGTATTCGCCAAAATATTGGGTTTTTCCCGGCCAATGGCCGGGCTAGGTTAGTACCGCACTTCACCCTTCACAGATCTTCAATTCAATAAATGTGGCCCTGATTTGAAACCATATACGCTGTGTCTGACTCTTCTTTATCTCACCCATACACTCGCAAAGCAACCTGCACACATCACTTCACTTGACCTCTACTAGAGAAGATTCACTTGCTAAACATAACCCAAATGCTGTCAATTTTATCTTTCCAGAAAATCATTGCTAAAAAGGAAGAGAGCAAATGCAGGGGATCTAAATAGATACTCTTTCCTTCCTAGTCCTTATTTGTTTAAGTAAAGTTTTATTTCTTGAGTCAGGTTGCTCCAGCTCTTTCTAATTGAATAATAGTATTAGGTTACTGCTGTAGTCTAATCGGTAGTGTAATATCAAATGTCAGAAATTTATTGCCCTAGACTGTTTGGCTCCCCCCCCCCATCCTTTTTGCCATGATCTACAGGCTCAATTTGTCAAATGTTCCAGATATTATCTTTTAATAATTGAAAAATAGACATTTGCTTTTTTGAAATCTAAAAATATGACTGCAACAAGATTTGAGCACTGTCACGAAGGTATGCACAAACAGCTGAAGCTGAAATTTATTGAAAATCTCACCATACTTAAAGTGGGATGAAACTAGCTTTCAAATTAGACTTGTGCCATAGCTCGAACCTCTCCTGAATTCTTTGCATTCCCCAATCAAGGGGCGAGAATATTAACAATATGCCAATGGAACCAACTACCTAGGGAGGTTGTGGGCTCTCCCACACTGGAGGCATTCAAGATGCAGCTGGACAGTCATCTGTCAGGGATGCTTTGACTTGGGTTCCTGCATTGAGCAGGGAGTTGGCCTCTATGGCCTTATAGGCCCCTTCCAACTCTACTATTCTATGAGTCTGTGATTCTAGACAAAATATATATGGCAAAGACACTGGCCATGTGTTCCTTTGGCCAATCCATTGAAAGGGGGTAAAGTTGCTCAGGGTGATTATTAAATACTCTCAGACCCTTTGAACATGGTGGTTGGTATTTCGTTCAGACTCTTAGACAAGGAAAGGCAAGTCCTTGGAAGCTAGGGATCAAAATTGTCTTGCTTGCCTTCACTACTGAGAGGGGGGTGGAGAAAATAAAATCAGGCTGCCACTCAACACTTTGAATGTAAAGCTAACAATAAATATCAAAGGTGAATATTTGCATATGGGCATTGTACGGTGCTGTATGCATAATGATTTCTGGGGTATATTTTAAATAAATGTACCAAAGATTCCTTAGAACAGGGTTGGGCAGTTTTGGGGTCTCTGGAGGCCAATTTCAACCTCCTTGAATTCCCCAGGGTTAGAGTATTGGCAGCAGCATCAAAACAATCGATGGCTTGCCACCAAATTTCAGTAGAAAACCATGACAGTGGCCTAATTTGCCGTTAAACCAAGGGTTTAACTGGAACAGTAGCAAATTCAGCAGTGGAGGATGGCGTGGGTCACACTGAAGGTCAGGGAGGCCATGTGTTCCCCAGACCTACCTTAGTGGTTTGTTAGTTCAAGCTTCTAAGATTTGTGGGTGATCCTACTTTGTGGGTTAATTTTTTTTAGCATATTCTAACTAAAAACCTAGGTGTATATAGGACAAAAGGAAAGGTAATATCCTACCTTTCTGTTTTTGAAAGACCCCAAGGCAGCTAACAAAATCATTTCAACATGACCACAAATCAGAATAAAATCAGTCAGGAGGCACAGTTCATCATCCTGCCAGGACCCCACCAAAGGCTTTACAAAATTGTCAAGCCTTAACAACATGGTAGAAGGCCATCTACAATGGAACCAGACGGACAACTTTCAGGTGGGCATTCCACAACCATAGTTCCACATTTAAAATGATCCCCTCCTACAAACCCTCACATTATATCTCAGATTTGGGATGTAGAGAAGGGTCTCTGTTGTTCATCCAAGTAGCCGGTTAGGTATATCTGGGGGGAGACAGCCCTTAAGGTATCCCTGTCCCAGACTCTTCAGTGCTTTATAATAGTATCAGAATAATATGCCTTGTACACTTTGCCCTAGTTAGAACTAAGGATAGGAGGATCATGAGGCTCGAGCTCCCTGAGGTTCTCCAAGTTCCACTTTGAAGTTTGGTCCTTCTCTCACTCCCATTTTCTTTTACAATCTTGTTGGTCTTTTTGTTCAAATGGGGAAAGTGCACATTTCAGATCACTTTTATTTTTAAAGTGTGCACCCAAATGCACACTTTCCCCATCACCACCCAGGACCGGTGCAAGGCAGTTTGGTGCCCTAGGCAAGATCAGATATTTAGCGCCCCCCCTTCCCACTTGAGCCCTCCCTCCCTCCCTCCAGCCCTATACTCCTGGCGCCCCCTTTAGCCCGGCGCCCTAGGCAGCCGCCTAGTTGGCCTAATGGTAGCACCGGCCCTGTCACCACCCTGTAGCCTAAAGTGTGAAAATGCACATTTTTACAGGCTTGGTTTTTTTAGAACTCAAGTTTGGGGACATGTGAGCTATTCCTGAAAAATGTGCTAACATTCATGTTCACATTCAGAGGTGTGAACATGGCAAATTCAAGTCAAAAATGAAGCAAAACTAATTCTCGTACATCTGTGCTCTGTCTGGATCAGCTGAAGTTTCTAAGCACTTTACAAAGGCTGCCCTGTATAGAGCAGCCCACATTAAGACATGGCCATGCATGTAGCATATGGCACACCACAGAGACAGCTTTAGCATCGCGTTGTTCCCAATGTGCTACTTTGGTGCAGGGACCTTTCTCCCCCCCACACACATGAAATAGTTTTTTGTTTGTTAGCTTGTTTTTGTTTTTAAAGATGCTACCCTACTCACAGTCTGAAGTGGTACAGCCCAAAATTCTCCCATCTCGGTACACCACACTTTTCTGCGCAATGGGTACATTAAACTCTGAGGCCAGATGCACAGATGCAGCAGAAATAAGTGTTGACAGAAGGCCAGGACAGGTGTTAGAACTGGTGAACCACTTTAGGCTAGGTGATCACACTCTTGAATACGTCCCCTATGTCAACATTTCATCCCAATAGAAAACCAGTGCAGCAGGCAAAGGGCTTGCCTAGAACCTTTCTATATACTGTCCTAGGGTTTTGTTTTGTTTTTTAAAAAAATAAAATCAGAAAGGATTTCTTTTTAATGTGGGGGAGCACTGAACAGTAGCATGCCCCACTGTGGCGTAGTGGTTAGAGTGTTAGACTGGGATTCAGGAGATCCGGGTTCTAGTCCCCGCTCGGCCATGAAACTCACTGGGTGACTTTGGACCAGTCACTGACTCTCAGCCTAACCTACCTCACAGGGTTGTTGTGAGGATAACATGGAGAGGAGGAGGACTATGTAAGCCGCCTTGGGTTCCTTGCAGGAAAAAAGGCGGGGTATAAATATAATAAATAAATAAATAAATAATATTCTGATACCTCAACATTCTACAACCTCAGTCTGTTGCTGTATTAGCTTTCCCCGATATGGTGCCATGCAGACATTTTAGACTACACCTCCCAGCATTCCTGACTATTGGCCATGCTGGCTGGGGCTGATGGGCACCAAAGCCCAAAACATATGGAGGGCACTGGGTTGGAGAAGGCTGTACTGCAGGGATAGACACAATTTGATAGGTCTGGAACCAGTGTTTTGTTACTTCTTCTGGTTATCTCCTAGCTGAGTCTATTCTTCAAAGGACTTTTAATAACAAACAACAACAGCAACAACAACAAAACAAACAGTCTTCTCATTGGAATTGGGTCCACTATGCTTTAGGAACTGCAATAACAAGTCTGAGAGTGGCAGAGGGAGGTGGGGAGATGAACCAAGGCTTTTACCTTGAGAGCTGTTTACATGTAAATATTGGTTAGGAGAAGAGCCCAAGCAACATTTTTGCTGATGTGCCACAGCAAAGACCTTCCTCTGGGTGTATTTTTAATTCTGCAGCCAGAGTATTAGCAATATTAAACTGAAAATGTCATATAATGTCAAGTCTGAAAATGTCACCGAGAAGAGTGTGGGGGGTAGGGGGGAATAAAAAATATATATGCTGGTGACCCTGCACCATCAGCAGATGAAATAAATATGCCTCACTGGTACTGTCAGAGGCTTTTGGGTGGGTATAATTTTATACATTTTGCATCCTATTAATTTTCATGGTGTCGATGGAGAAATATTAGAACAGCAAGAGTGCTAAAGACAAATTAACTCATCAATTACATGGATGGGACGGTGGAGACCGAGTTTATTTCACCATTTCCAATTGCAATAAAACTGTAATTACCAACTCGTGGAATCTTCATGGAAATCTGCATTCATTACCACTTAATTTGAAGTCAGTGACTGCTGTATACTTAACTTTTTTCCCTGATATCTTGTGCAGGGGACTCAGATTTGGGTTGGAATAAAACAGCTGTCCCTTCTGGTCCCCACAGTGACATTAAAAAAACAACAAAAAAACTTGTCCTAAATAAATGTTGCCCCTGACACCATCAGGTTTGCCTTGGATTTCAACAGCACAGCTAGAAATGAATATGGATATATTGTGTTCAAGGTCATTACGACCTCCCCCCACCCTAAAATCACTGTCTCTCCCTTGTCTCAGTCTGTAGATCAGCTGAAGGTTGCTACCTCTAAGGTCAGAACAACACATTGGGCAATGTGTGGCAACCACCTTAACAGGACACCATGCACCTCCTCCTCCTCATTCTCATGGGAATGTTTATTCATGCAATGCATGTGCCACGAACACTAATTTAATTCAGAGCGATGGAAAGGCCTGCCATGCGCTGTGTGCAAACTGAGGGTATTCCCCTAGAGTACTACTCTCCAGAATCTCCTGCAGCATTTCCTTTGTAATCAGATCACTGCAGAAATTGTTCCTTGCTGGTAGAACATCTGAACATTGTCCAAGCATAATAAAGGGGCATTTGAGAAAGGCAACCTTTTTTCTCCATGAAACCTCACTGAAGTAATGTATCGGTGGGGTTTTTCCAGCAATGTTCATTTAAGAAGGATACTCCCCCCCCACACACACACATTTCATTCACTATCTCCTCCTGCCGCCCTAATTCTATGAAAAAGTATGCATTAACTCTAGCCTGAATAACTAGCAGCTATAAACATGTGACATGACAGAGATTTTTGCCCCCCACTCTTTTGTTACAAAATAAATTAATCACATTCGTATGCCACCCTTCCTCCAAGGAGTTCAGGGTGGTCAGTATATGTGAGGAGAAAAGCAGAATAAAGAAGAGTAGAATGTCAAGAACTGCTGACCACTGCCCCCTGTGGTGACCCATGTCACTACACCATCTCAGGAAAGAACCTTCTGGACTGATTTGCCTCCTGGGCAGGAAGGAGTATAAGAGGGCTTCCTATCTTAGTGTAACCTAACTTGAGCAACAAGGTCTACCAGAGCACTGGTATGTCTTGTGTTTCTGGTCATGCTCTTTGGTCCTGGGCTCCTGGCGTGCTCTCTGGTCCTTCTTTCTGGTTTGCCCTCAGATCCTGATTGCTCTTTGGTCCTGGGCTCCTGGCTTGCTTTCTGGTCCTGCCTTCTGATTTGCCTTTGGATCCTGACTGCTCTTCAGTCCTGACTTGCAGTTCCTGGCTCCAGACTCATTGTAGACTTCTTCCTGCAGCTCAGCCCTGACATACAATGTGCCATTCTTCTTCAGAGGAATAAAAAGTAAGCGCCATTCTCTTGCAACCAGACACAATCATGCCTGCTCTCATATGAGCTTCCCCTATTATTAAAATAATCTTGGGAAGCCTTTGTTAAGTAGGTCCAGTTTAGCTTCAGAACCTATACCAGTTGGATTTGAGACACCCTGGTGGGTAACCAACCCAAGTCTAAACGGAGACCACAGACTCAAAAGTAAATTGAAATGCATTAAACACTTTATTTAAGAAAATGGGTGCAGTGGTTACATGAGCATGATTTAGAAGCTTCTTTGTGATAACATTATTAGCGGTGAATAAGACTGTAACATAAATGTAAGATTAACTAAAAGAATTGCAGTTGACAAAGTTGGAACTATAAATATAATGAGAAAAATAGCTAAAATTGCTATGGGAGCAATCCTGCAGCCACTAGACAGCGTCTGAGGGGTCACTGGATATTTCAGATTCCCAGCAGGTCTGAGGTTGGAAACAGCACTCCGACCTCGAGGCTGGGAACTGGAGCTCCAGCCCCCCCTCCCCCTGCAGCTGGTGCAGAAAGAACCATGCTGGCTGCTCTCCGGGGTCGGGAAAGGGACCTCAGAGAGGGGGGAAAGGGGATGTTTTGGTGGGTGGGGCGGGGAGGAGACTCAAGAGGCCAAGGTATGAGTTATCCTGACACCTCTCCAGCCCCCTTCCCTCCTCCTCCAAAATGCTCCAGCTAGACGGGCAAAAAAGCCTGTCTAGCAAAAATGCAGGGTGGGAGAATGAGGAGGCAGTGATCACCTCCCACATTCTGCCCTGGATGACTGTAAACCTCTGAGTTGGGGGGCTTACAGGCATCACCACAGGATTGTGCCCTAAATAGCGAAAATCACTTAAAACATGCTAACCAAGCTTCTAGCATTGTTGTTTGCATAATATGACGCCCTTTCAGCACCCTCCTGCGCTGTATTTGCCTTTTAAAGCTAAACTGAAACATACTAAAATTTCTGACTTACACTTGACTTTCTCCTGTACACTACTTGAATGTAAAAAAAGCTAAAGCATTACTAAGTTCTTGTAGGCATGTGAAGAATTACACTTGACACCTATGTAGTTAAATGTAGAAGCTAGAGCAAAAAAAAAAAAACAACAACCCCAAAGCCGAAAAGTGAAAATTAAGTGGCCTGAAAAAAAAAAAGGGACTTAAGGGGTTGATTATGCCAGTGCTTTCTCATCTGCACTGGCTGCCAGTCTGTTTCCAGCCCGATTCAAAGTGCTGGTACTAACATTCAAAGCCCTAAACAGCTTGGGGCCAGGGTATCTGAAGGATCGTCTCCTCCCATATATACCTGCCCGGACACTAAGATCATTGTCAGCAGTCCTTCTCTGAGAGCCCCTGCCAAAGGAAGTGAGGCAGGTGGCTACCAGGAGGAGGGCCTTTTCTGCTGTGGCACCCCAGTTGTGGAATGAGCTTCCCAAAGAGGATCGCCTGGCACCTACATTGTACTCTTTCCAGCACCAGGTGAAGACCTTTCTATTCTCCCAGGCATTTTAATCATCTTAATCATTTTAATCTTGTAGTTGTTTTTAACTCTGTTATTGTAACTGCTGCTGCTAGCTCTGCTGTTTGTTTTTAATCTGTGGTTTAAAATTTTATATTTATATTATATTGCATTTCATGGTTTTAACTGTTGTAAACCGCCCAGAGAGCTTCGGCTATTGGGCGGTATAAAAATGTATTAAATAAATAAATAAATAAATAATAAAAAATTCTGGTCGCATCAGTTATGAAGATGTAGTATCCCGTCTAAAATCTTAAATCCAAATTTTGCAGCCAGTTCTAGAACCTAAAACATAATGGCACGTAGGGGGTTAACCAAATTTGGGATTTAGGGTGCAATCCTATCAACTGCACACTCAGTGTTCATAAGTCTCTCCAGATGCCAAGGCGTATGAGCATCCAGTGCAGAGTGGGAGGAGCAGCAGGAGGAGAACTCTGCCTTCCTGCACCTCCTGCTCTGCAATTCAGTTAGACGGCCATTTTCAGCATATACTGAAATATACCACACTGCATCTTTATGGTTCCTCCTACATAGGCTTGTGCTAGACTAACACATGATAATGGCTTTTTCCCCCCTTTGCATTTTTGGTTCTCTGTATTGTATTGCTGTTCCACTGCTTCACTCCAAAAAAAGAACAAACCATTCTGCTAATTGGAAAAAAAAAAAACCCTTTGTCTTTAATGATGTTTTTGGACTGGACCCATGATTGATTTTTGTCTAATCTGCCTTCTTGTAAAGCCTGTGTTCTTTTGCTAGCATCACAGAATTTGACATCATCATGGCTCTGAAGTGCCACATCTATGAGTGATCACTCACATCACACACACCAATGAGGGCATGTTTACTACTTTGTATCTTTCCTGGTAGTGAAGATAAATAGTGCATTGCTCCAGTGAAAAATAAATTCAGCCCTTTCAAGCCACTGCTATTTGCAAGCAATATCTAGGTTTTCTTAATTCTAACAGTTTCAGTCCAAGTAGCCTTGATCCAGTTTAATCTGTGCTTTCTTTTGTTCAGAAATTGTACGTGGCAGCCATTTGACACAAGTAAACAATCAGATGAAAAAGACCAAAGTCTGGATCAAGTGCACATCATGCTATTGTACTGTTAAAGCTCAGCAGGTTTCATCCTGCTGTTCAGTGCCTGCACAGCAAACTGCCTGGGATCTTAGGTAAGCTTCTCTGAGTCTACCTAAGGAATATCAGGATATAAGTGTATTCAATCAATGAAACAAATGTTAAGTTATAGCCTCCACTTTTTCATGTGTAGCTGCATGAGTGGGCCTCAGGCTACAATCCTATACTCAACTGGGACTAAGCCCTACTAAACTCAGTGGGATTTAGGGTGCAATCCTATGTCCCTCTGACCTTGTCTAGGGGGCCATAGGATTGGGCACAGAAGGCTCTGTGACCTCAGAAAGCTCCCGGGGGTCGCAGCACCACAGGGTGCCCACCCACCCACCTTGTAGCCAGTGTGGTTCTTTCCGCGCTGGCAGGGAACCAAACACGGAACGGAAGACTGTGTTCAGTTCCCCCATGGGGGGCTTTCCCACCGGGGGCGGGGACAGAAAGAGCAAGGCACTACCAGATTCCAAGGAATCCAGGTGGTGTCTCAGCCCCCCTCCTCCCGAGGAGAGGTAAAACATCTAGATAGCCAAAATGGGCCGTCTAGATGTTTTTGAGGGCAAGCAGAGTGCAGTGGCAATCCTATCTGCCGTGCTCCTCCCACCCTCAATAGGGTGCCCGTAATCCTCTGAGTTCAGAGGGTTATGGGCAGCCTCATTGGATTGCACTGCCTGTTGTTAAGAGCGGGTGAGAAATTCATTTGGTTCACATTTCAAGGCAAACATACCAAATCCACACTTCCCGAACCTGAATATGAACCAGAACACAATTTGCCATCGAAATCCATACATTACTGAAGTTTGAGATGCAGTTTGCCAAAAAGAAAATAAAGGAGAAAAAAAGCACACACAAATGTGTACATTTCAAACACAAACACACACCAAAACTGTATATTTTAAAAAATGCACATAAAAATGCTTTGATCATTGGGAATTTGCTTGAAAAATACATACATTTGAAAATGTTTTCACAAAAATGTGTACATTTGAAAAAAAATGCATACAAAAATGTGTACATTTAAAAAATGCAAACAAAATTGCAAATTTAAAAAATGCACATGAAAATATATATTCAAATTGTCCTGCATAAAAATAAACCATAATCCACTGTATCTTCATGAGCAGCTGAACAAGGTGGCAATGAGGTGGAAGAATCCTGAGGTGCTGAAACAGACTGGATCATTTCAGACTGGAAGGGGAGGGGTGCTCACTTTTTTGAATGCATTAAAAACATGCTGTGTGATCCAAGAAGTAGCCCAACAAGGAGTGGGCTGAGATAGAGCCTTTCTCTTGGATGTGCTAGGTGTTTTTTAAAAATTATTATTTGCAGGAAATTTGGTACATAATGGCATTCTCCACTCTACCATCTGTATCATCTGAAATGGTATAACCTATTTTGTCACTTTAGGATCTATGGCCTCATTCTGTTCCATCTGTAGACCAGGTCTAAGATTGCCTTGATAGTTCAGACTGAGCTCCATCTAGTGCAGGAGTGGACAGCTAGAAGCCTCTGGATGGTCACAAGTTCAGGGCAGATATGATGGCTGTCTCCTGTTTATCTCCAACATCTGGTCTTCAAAGACAGACTGCCTTTGCAGATAGAGGCAGAATTTAGCTGTCCAATAGGCTAATTGCAAACTTCATGTCTTTATGAAACCAAATCAGCTCCATCCACATGAGAGGGAGGTATCAGCTGCTGTGCAGGCACCCCGATGTTTAAAGATGTACAAAAAACCTTTAGATAAAAATCTTCAAGGGCAAAGGGGGTGCTCAGTGGGCATGGAATCCGAATGAGGTCTGACTGTTGGAAAATGTTGTTGTGTGTGATTTGGAATGGAGTATCCTGGAAGAGGCCATGATTGGCAGGCAGGAATCCTGAATAGGAGCAGTCTACAGCAGCCCTTCCCCAGCCTGGCACTCTCCAGATATGTTGGAGTACAACTCCAGTCATCCCAGTCAGCACAACCATTGGCCATACTGGCTGGAGATGGTGGGAGTGGCCTCTCCACACTGCAACATTTTGCTGCAGGTCACACTTGTCATATCAATAATATCCTTCATGAGTTTCTAATTCTTTTTTGAAAAGTAATCTAAGGCACTGACAATCACAATCTTGAGGTAGTGAACTTTATAACTGAATTGCCAAAATTTTTGAATGTATACTGCTGCAGAGACTGCTTGTTCTCTCCTGTCTTTCTCATCCTGCTTGAAATGGAGATAAATTTGCCATGGACCAAAATGAGGAGAGTTTAGAAGAATGGGGGGAATTGTTAGAAGAAAAGATCGGACCTTTGGTCAGAAGTTGAACCAGATGTGTGGAGGACTCGAACAATGACTTTTGGTTCCATCTTCATGCTACTATATGACACCCAATTGGCCAAGAACAAGCAATAAAACTATAATCTACCACATTCTCTGGTCCTATTTCACCCTCCTTAGGTCTGAAGTGGCAACAGCATCCCCAAGTTTTCAAACATCAGCTTACTTCCATATGGTTCCCTCCTGCCTTTCCCCATTTTCCCGTAAAGGGGAACTTTGAGGAACCCCAGTCATTCTTCTGAAGGTTTTTCAGAAGTTGATTTATAAATCTTCTGAAATGTTTTGCATAAAGTTTGTATTCTGATGTTCTGGTATAAATGGAAATGGCAGTGTAATGGTCAAAACTTTGCAATTTCTTTTTCTCCATTTACTGGCAGAATATATTTTCCTGTCACAAGATCATACCTTTACAGAACTGAATTATATTCAGAAATCAAACCAGCAGTTGATGTAGTCATGGGAAGCCCAGATTAGTATGAGAGAGTTTTTAGATATGCTATTTCTACTAAGCTGACTGAATGCAGTGATAAGAGTTTAAAAACCATAAAGTGGACTTCATCTGGCCAGGAGTCAAGGACTAACAGGTAAGCTAATATATCAATATCAGATTTAAGACAGAAAGCTGTAAAGAAACAATAAATTTTGACTACAATCCAGGACAGAGTGAAGTATGCCTAAATCTACTGAAATCGATGAACTTAAGTGTACTTAGCCCTGTGTTGGATTGTGATCTTTGTATTTCACAATATGAGCAATAAATTTATATTCACCAAGAAAATATTTTTCGCTTTTATTTTGTCATCATCTGTCATTTTCCAGCAGTAATTGGTTTTTGGTTGTTGATTGCCAAAGCACATCAGGAGAAAAATATTTATTTTAGGTGAAACTCTTTGGAAAATTAGGGATGTTCATTAAGCCACTGAGACATGTTGCTAGGTATCCAGAACTCATTTTGCTTTCCTCAGAATTCCCTGGCTTCCAAACTGCACTTGAAATTTTGCTTGAAGAGAATTTGGTATCAACTCTAGCTACAGTGGCCTCCTGTTTCAGAAAGCTGCAGAAGAGCCATTCATCTCCCTCACTTGCCTCTTGTTTCCTTGCTCTAGCTTTTGGCCAGCATGAATTTGCTCCATTGCTAGGGGAAAGTGGCTATTCTCATAGCCTTTGAAATGTGACATCAAGGGGCCATGGGCTTTGCCTCCTTTCTACCCATACCACCACCACCATCATCATCATCATCATCATCATCATCATCATCATCATCATCATCCATTCCTCTCTCCTTCTCTCAAGCTCCCTTCATCTTAACTGACAAGATTGATCCTTATGCAGGCTTATGCAGGATCAGGCTTTTGGGAATGGGTTGTCTTGCTGTATCAGGAACAGCACACAGAGACTGGCGTGTGTATCCACATCCAGTGAACATCAGTACTATGATGCACACCTTGACACAAATTCTAGAGGGGTAGCCATGTTAGTCGGTTGCAGAAAAAAACAGGGGGGGGGGACCAAGAAAAAACAAAAACCTTATTATATCCAATGTGATTTCCATTTGAACAGCAAACTACTAGTAGATGATGGAGACCAGTGTTTCCATTGATCCTGAAGCAAATACACAACCCCACCGAGGTAACCAGGAAGAGGGGAGTGGAGAAGAACCTAAAGTCCCTCCTAAGATTGCTGTTAGTCAAGTCTAATGGCTTGAAAAGGAGAGGGAGAAGTGCAAGCTTTTATCTAGGACTTGGTAGCTAACTGCAGAGTTTTGCTTGCCGTGCCTTGGGGACAGAATGTAGCTGTGGTAGGAGGAACAACACACAGCTGAGCTGAGGAAAGCTACTCTGTGTGTGTGTGTGTGTGTGTGTGTGTGTGTGTATATGTGTGTGTGTGTGAAAGAGAAAGAGAGAGAGAGAGAGAGAGAGAGAGAGAGAGATGCAGGCTTGAGACTGAGTGTGGAGAAGGTGAGTTCTGAACAGTAGCTTCTAATTCTTCTACCATTCTATACTATTCATGAATGGTGTCTTTTGAACTCAATTTTTAATTTGATATTACACCCACTTACAGGCCTATCTTCACCTTTTATTTATTTATTTACTTACTACATTTTTATCCTGCTTTTCAGACAATGATTCTCTCCCAAAGCAGCTCACATCGATAGATTGTATGCCTGCTGTGATGCTGCCATCAGACTTAGAAACTAAAAAGACAAGACACACAAGGGAAGGGGGGCAGAGGGAAGAGGAAGATTGTTTTTTCAAGGCTGGAACAAGGAGGTGAGCGATACATGGGCATTTAAATGCAGCTCAGGCCTGACTGATCTTCTCATGCCCATGTTCTTACTTGAATGAACTGAAGCTCTTGTTCCTGTGGCTGATGGATGGGGCCAGACCAGAATAATATTTCCCCCTCTTCCTTCTGCAGTCCCAGGGTTTCAGGCAGGCAGTTGGAGCTGAGTGGGTTGTTTTTTTCCTGGCATGGAGGGGAAAGTGAACTCCCTGCAACTGCTCATTCTCTGGCTGATGGGTGGGCCAAGTTGGTCTCCCCCTTGGCTTATTCCTGGGGAAGCAGGGCATGTAGCTTCCCAGTTACCCTACGTCTCCTGGCAGACGGCAAAAAGCCTCCAATCTTTGGAAATAAAACAGGCTTATAGTCTAAAACTGCCCAATCTAATGCATGTTTATTCTGATGTAAACTGATGTTAACATGAATAGCTACATGATTCATAAGAAAAGAAAAGAACAAACTGCAATGCTTTAATTGGGCTTCGGACAATGTCCAAAACCTCTATATTATTTGCAGGCATAAAAATGTGCCTAGAAAGTAGACAAATTCATCACTCCCTGACCACCTTGTGTCCTCCTCCTTAAACCACGTTGGGAGTCCTTGACCCCAAACTGCATCTGCCATAAAAGAGTTTTGCATGACTGTCTCTGGATCATGGTATATACTGCTACACCATAGAGAAGCTTCCTCCCATTCTGGCATACAGTACTGGCAGCTGTTGCCATCAAGGCATTTGGGTTGTCTTAGGAGCCAGGCATAGAGACAATAGTTTGGATCTAGACTTAAGGTGCAATCCTACAAACTAAAAGTCCTACAACTCCCAGCATGCCCCAGCCAGTCATGCTGGCTGGGGAATTCTGGCAGTTGAAGGTCTTTTTCTCTGTCTAAACATACATAGGATTGCACTTTTAGTGATGTTTAGAGTAGGCTCATTAAAATCAGTAGGAATTAAGTTAGGCATGACTTACTTTCCTCTGTTGGCAGTGGGTCTACTTTAAGCATGACTAAATCTGGATTCAACCCACTGCATCCCTTTATATATCATATATGGTGCCAGTAAAACAAATGATAAAGAAATTATTTTCTTTAATTTCTTTTTATCTATCTGTCTGTCTGGCTGGCTGGCTTGCTTTCTGGATATAAACATCGGTTTACAGCTATACGTATTCAGGTATATAAAAAGCAGGCTTTTCACATCTTCCAGTGGCACAAATATTTTAAGCAGATATAAAGAATGAATGGAATACACCTTTGGTACTGTTAAAATCCAGTTCAATATTACCAGCATATGGTGGTGGGAAGTTTGAATACCCAAATATTTATGGCTGTTGTAAGGTGCATGAGCAAGGTAGAAATTGTATTGTTTCTGGGACACATCTCTGAGGAGAGTCAAGTGTAATTTAAAGCAAGCACTTTGGATCCTAGAGCTTATTGCATGTGGGACAGTTTTTATATGTGAAACATTTCTCCTTGTGTCAGAAAGCTACTGTAAGTTCTATGGTGTGGAGGTCTGGAAATGCTCTTAACTTACAATTGCATGTGTGAAAAAAGTCACACATTATGACTGCACTCCATATTGTTATGCACAATTCCATATGGCTGTCCCTCAGTTCCCTCCAGAGGTTACCTTCCAGGGATCAGCCCACAGATTCCCAACAGCTAAGATCCTTACCTATGGAGTATATAGCTTTCAGTAGCTTCTAAATCTCCTAGGACAGCCTTCCCCATTTTGGGTCCCTCCAGATGTTTTGCTCTACAATTCACATCCCCCTGACCATTGGCCACAGTGGCTAGGGATGATGGGACATAGTCCAAAACATCTGGATGGACCCAGGTTGAGGAAGTCTGTCCTAGAATAAAAAAACACAAAATATTATCATTGCTTTTCTAGCATCTATGAAAAGTCACATTCTTACAGAGGAAAGCAAAAGTTCTCCAGGATCACTATCTCATCTTACCTAGGGAAAATGCTTGCTTCATCTGACCACTCTTTTTGTATCAGTTCCAGTAATTCTGGCATTTCATAACGTTTAAGTGCCTAATTTTGAATTATTTGAAATGGTTTTAATGGTTATTTCTTCAATTATCAAAGAAAATGCTGTGAGCCTGTGACCTTGTCATCTCACACAGTGGTTGGCTGCATATTTAGAAGGTGGTTGACAATGTTCATCTTCTCTTTGGCAGAGTACACACATACAATTCCCTAGGTTCTGGATATGATATTCTCTCACCCTACCTTCCTTCTACCTGTACATTCAGCAGCAACGCTATTTCCATGTATGGAAGTAATTTTATGGTGATACTGTGAGAGCTGGACTGACCCGGGTTCAAAAGCTTCCCTAGCCAGTGACCCTCAGTCCCAGTCACGCAGGCGGAAGGAGGAGATAACAGCAGTTAATAAAGATTAAAGAGTTTATTTGTAAGACCCAATTACATGGGATTAAGGCAAGCAATGCATCTATTACTCACTACATCATTGCAGATACAAATCCAGTACCCCAGTGGTAAGTCTAGATGAAGTGAAGTCCAGCACAATAAACATGTCGAGTCGAGACGAGAGGAGAAGAGGAGTGAAGCTATCAGCAAGTGTGTTAGCTTTATACCACCTATAAATAGGATATTACTCACCCCAGTTGTATAACCTATTCATCAACATGTTTACTGCTAAACCTGTACAAGGTTGCTGAGTCATACCATCTTGAGACTATGTCTCGTGACCAGAGACCTTGTGTACTTGAACTCAAGAGACACCCACCAGGTCAGGTGATAATCCTGATGTCAGGTGGTAATCTCGTTCTGCCTATGCAAAACCCAACATCCCCCTGCTTTTGCATTTGCGCAGAACGTGGTTATTTACCTCATACAACAGCAGCAGCTTTGTTGACATCTGATGCTGTTCTTTTATCTATGGACTTTGATTAAAAAAAACTTTTGCAGGAATGACTTTACCTGCCAGAAAATCTGAACCACCATCAAATCACTTCTGATGTATCCCTCCTCATGACACAGTTTTATTTGCAAACCCAAAACGTTGTGTATTGCTATCTGCCTGCAGCATAGCAATCCTGGCTTTGGTTTCCTGAAAAAACTGTAATAGGTTTTTCACATCAATCCCAGCATCATTTAAACATTTTTAACAATTTAAACTATTTAAACACATGCAATTACTATTCAAGCTTTACAATAGCATAATAGCACAATACATAATACAATGCATTCAGTTCAATTTCAGTTGAACTCTAACCTCTAGATGATTGTTTCTACAAAATCAATCAAACAAAGTATGGTTATAAAAATAACAAACTTCAGGTGTATTCTTGTTGTTCTTACTATCACAACCACAACTGGCATTTTCTGTGAATCTGTAAGCCACCTGTGCTCTGACTTGTAACTCTTAGTCTGAAGTGTGATGTTCCTTCCAGATAACACATAACTCCTTTTCAGAGCTTTCCAAGCATGTCCTGTTGGTCTAACAGCTTGCCTATTACACTGACAGCAATATCTGGCCTTGTTGCTTGTACAGTAAAGCTCAACAGCCCAATGCTTCTGTGTAGCATTCAAACTGCTTTTCCATCAGCATGTGCTTGAAAATCCTCAATTATTTGGAGTCTCTCACTGAGTTAACTATCTCCAAAATTCTCAATGACATCCATGATATTTCTCTGGTTTGTTGCAGTAAGATACTGCCCTCTTGGTTCTCCCTCAACTTCTATTTACAAATAAACAGTTGATCTACTACCAAGCAGTTTCAATTCAATGAAATTCCAAACCCTGGATCAATTATATCATATTGCTTTTATCTGTCCAGAAAAAACAATAGATCATCCAACTAAACAAAGTACATACAGTCTATGTCCCTGTTTCTCCTGTTTAACAAACAAACATTGATCTGCCTCTCTGTGCAAATCTCAATTCAGCAATGTTTGAGTTCAAAACAGAATTCCAGCCTCCAGGTGATTCTAACTTTCCTACAGAAAAATATTCTCAGACAGTTTTCCAAAGACTTCCTCTCATTTAAAATGCTTATGTTCCAATATTTCCAACTGTGAAATATTCATACATCTTCACCACATTCTTAAACATTAGTCTAACTGTTTCCAAAGCAAATTGTTGTTGCACTCATCTCATGATTATCCAGCTCCTTTTAACTTGAGCAAAAATCACAAGCAACCAATCTTGCTATTTTACACACATAACCTTTTCCAATCTGGTTAGTTTTCACCTAAAAAATCTATCTGGTAACAATGAGTTCCATGGACTGCTGTTTGTTTCACCAGCTTCCATGTTTTGTTCTTTATCCAAAGAATTCAACTCAGCTTGCATAGCCTGAAGCTATGGTTCAGCTTCCTTAACAGACAATTTTTTCACCTCTTTGAAATTTTTAGCTTTCAAATGGCTTTTCCTGCAAATTCTTCCTGATATCTCACAGGTTGTTTGACTCACCTGTTCCTTACCTCATCAGTTATCAGGTTCCTGTTCCAATAAATTTGCACCAATGATGAACAATCATTTGTTTAGCCTCCTCTAAACCAAATGTGTATCAGAGTTGTCAAATCTACCTGACTGTCTTTCAGCAAATGCTTTTCTATTCTGACTCTGACCTTGATGCATCCCCTGCATTAACAGAATTAATTTTGAAAAATGATCTCACTTTTTCATTCAGCATTATACTCAACACTTCTAGATAATCTCACTACCCAAGTGTTATTCATGTGAAACACAATATTCTCATTTCTAGATAAATCTCATGTAAGCTCCCTTACAGATTTCTTCTAACTTTGAGGTGTATGTACCTACATATCAGATCCAAGATCCTGAAATGTTTATCCAGAAGATTCTTCCTTCTACACTACTTTCCATAAGGTGTACAGTTCATTACAGAACTAAAACTTCTATCATGTACATAATCAAAAACATTTAAGAGCT
The DNA here is from genome assembly GCA_021292165.1 of Shinisaurus crocodilurus. Classification (NCBI taxonomy): domain Eukaryota; kingdom Metazoa; phylum Chordata; class Lepidosauria; order Squamata; family Shinisauridae; genus Shinisaurus; species Shinisaurus crocodilurus. The sequence goes on from CM037877.1 coordinate 101,728,583, forward strand.
TCTACCCAAACCTCATTATCCAAATTAGTATCACCTCTTCTGAGTGTTTGTTTACTCTTCCACACAATCCATGTGTTCAATACCACATCCTGTTAGAAATGCATCAAAATATGCACTGAATTGAACTTCCCCCATATCTCAAAAGAAATAGGTAACATGGGTAATATGCTTGTTTCCCATCCAAGCACAAAACACCTTGACTTTGTTCAATACTCCAGCTTTCTATCTAACATGTACACAACCTGTACCTCGTGTATTGATCAATTAATATCATGAAATAACGTGCTTCTCCTCTAAAGACCATCAGAGTTCCACAAGATCACCAAGAACAAATTTAAATGAAATGAACTGGTTTTTCAGCTTGCCTTCCAGTTTACCTGTTGAAGCTAGCATCCCTTGTTTATGTGCACAAAAATACAGTTTCAAAACATGACTGTTAAACTCCTGACCATTTGCATAGTCCTCTTTCTGCTTATTTATGTCCAACACAGAAAGCTTCGTTTAAACAATCCACTGTTTCTGCTCACACACAAAATAATGTCAATTTTGTTATGTCCTGGGTTAAAACACAATGGTTTTCCCATCAGCAGCACCCCTGTTGATTTCAAGCTCCTTTCTTCTGTGATCCCACATGAAGAAAATGAAGAACAGCTTCCCATTTTAAGCACAGCTTTCTCTGTTCAAAACTGCTGCGCTGTTTTCTCCTGCTGTTTTAAAACCACGCCTCCGCTGGTTTGATACAGCCTCCCATGTAGTATCAAGTTTCCCAAGATACGTTCCTGTCACACGTGACTTTGCTGCGACATGACGCTCCAGACGCTTTGCCCACGTCAGACGTAATCCACGCATTTGTAATCCAAGCTACTTGTTGATACAATGCAAAAGATAGCTGATCCGCTGCTGAGCGAAGAAGCAAACTGTAAAAGAAATATGATCCTCCTGCTGTAGCCTTGACTCAAATGAGTAGACACAGAGCCTCCTGGAGATATTTCCTTGCTCGATACAGCTCTTTGACAATCACTCCAGCAAGCTGTGGAAAACGAAATTCTTGGGTCCAGCGTTGTTCACTTTTCAGCCTAGTAGCTGCCCGAACCGGCACCTCCGTTCCAGCTTCTTTTCACAGTCTGTAGCCTTGGATTTGCCAAGCCTGGCACCTCCGTTCCAGCTGCTTCCAAAACGAAAAATCCTCCGTCTCTCTGTCTCTGCATTCTTCAGTTGTGCTGCATTCCAAGCCGCTGTTATCAGCTCTAGCAACATTGCCTTCCCGGTTTATTTACAAACCATTCTTACAAATAGTAAACAAATTCCTTTAACTCTATAACTTGCCGAATTTCTCCGAACTGCGTCTCTGTGGGTTATCTGCCCCATCTGAGATAACCATCAGGCTTATCTCTTGTGATCTGGGCCCATAACCAGATGTGAGAGCTGGACTGACCCGGGTTCAAAAGCTTCCCTAGCCAGTGACCCTCAGTCCCAGTCACGCAGGCGGAAGGAGGAGATAACAGCAGTTAATAAAGATTAAAGAGTTTATTTGTAAGACCCAATTACATGGGATTAAGGCAAGCAATGCATCTATTACTCACTACATCATTGCAGATACAAATCCAATACCCCAGTGGTAAGGCTAGATGAAGTGAAGTCCAGAACAATAAACATGTCGAGTCGAGACGAGAGGAGAAGAGGAGTGAAGCTATCAGCAAGTGTGTTAGCTTTATACCACCTATAAATAGGATATTACTCACCCCAGTTGTATAACCTATTCATCAACATGTTTACTGCTAAACCTGTACAAGGTTGCTGAGTCATATCATCTTGAGACTATGTCTCGTGACCAGAGACCTTGTGTACTTGAACTCAAGAGACACCCACCAGGTCAGGTGATAATCCTGATGTCAGGTGGTAATCTCGTTCTGCCTATGCAAAACCCAACAGATACATGTCTCAGTCTAACATGGGCACTGCTGCTTGTATGTGCTGAATGGAGATTTATTTATTTATTTATTTATTATATTTATACCCTGCCTTTTTTCCTGCAAGGAACCCAGGGCGGCTTACATAATCCTCCTCCTCCTCTCCACTTTATCCTCACAACAACCCTGTGAGGTAGGTTAGGCTGAGAGTCAGTGACTGGCCCAAAGACACCCAGTTTGTTTCATGGCTGAGCGGGGACTAGAACCTGGATCTCCCGAGTCCCAGCCCAACACTCTCACCACTACGCCACACTGGCTATATATGTACAGCAGTTCTTCTAAACTCGGAAGAAGCACCACATTAAAGAGTCCACATGAACTGGTATATGAACAGATTATACATACAAATTATGGTGTAGATTTGGAATTCAGTGTTGCAGGAAGGGCCATCGGGGTTTGGGTTAGGTTGGAGGGCAGTCTTCAGCATCTGGTCCTACTTGATTGTGTTCCGATGCTGCCAACCATCTCATCAACATTTAGAGCCTAGGACACATTCATTCCATGGCTATTCAGGTGGGAATATTGGGTGGGTTAAGATTTTAAAATTTTATACTGTTTTAAATGTATTTTATATTTTATCATGTTGTACATCACCCAGAGTGGCCAGTTTGCCGGCCAGAAGGGTGATTCATAAATACAACAAATAAATAAATAAATAAATAAATTCCACCTCACACCAATATATTATCTGAGTTAGCTAGGGGCCTGAAATGGTTATTACCTGTTGGCTATCCATGAGTGTGCATATTATGTATAGTGCTGAAAGGACAGCTCCATTCATGCAAAGGGTTCTGCTTGCTTCATCTATTCTTCTTAAATCCTTTCCTCAACAGCTTCCCACACTAGTTCCATGTACTGTACGTTGGTCTGGCTGGCTTTCTGTCTGATGCATGCACAAGTACACAGCTAAGATACATGTACACATTTTCCTATATGCTGTGAGGCAGCTCCTGATTTACACACACACACACACACACACACACCACTATTGCACCTTCCCCAACCTGGCACTCTTTTTAAAGAAGATACGGATGGACAAATCTGTAAATTTTGATTTCTCTCAGTTTGTCAGGTTTCCCATCTTCAGTTAATTCCATCCCGTTTCTGCATCTGTTTGCAGCTTTTTAATTTTAAAAAAAGTCCACACAAAAATTAATATCATGCTGTTTTTGTGCAAACTAATATACACTTCTGTGTATGCATTTTTGTGTGTTTGTTTGGAGAATTGCATTGCAAAATTCTGAAAAGTGGGCTCATGTGCAGCCCTAATTGTTTTTATTGGTCTATTTTGTATTGTGATATTTCATGAATTGCAATACCATGAGTTGCCTTGAATATTTTGTAGACAACAACAACAACAACAACAACAACAACATGTTCATTGGGATGAAAAGGATAAAGCAGAACTACCTTATAGTGAGTCAAACTATTGTCAGCCAACCCCAACCAGCACGGCCAATGGTTAGGAATGCTGGGAGTTGCAGTTCAAAACATCTGAAGGCACCAGGCTGGGGAAGGCTGATTTAGCCTGATATTATCTACCGTGACTGTCAGCAGCTTTTCAAGGAATCAGGATCAAATCTTGTTCCGCCCTGCAACCTATGACTCCTAAGGCCAAAACAGACATTATTTTATAGCAGCTACATTTTTTCCCATTTTTAGAGTAGATTTCATAGATCATAGAGTTGGAAGGAGCCTACAAGGCTATTGGGTCCAACCCCCTGCTCAATGCAGGAAACTAGAGGAGGGGTCTCCCATCCAAGTAATAACCAGGCCTGACCCTGCTTAGCTTTTCACGCTCAGACAAGCTGAGCCAGCGTGAGCCACAGGCCTGTTATGCAGTGGTCTTAATCCAGATCATAACCCCCCCAACCCCCATGCTAGGGTCATGATCCAGACTGGGGACTCTGTGCCTACTCTAGAGTAAAAAATGAATAAAAGGCATAGCTGCTAGACACAGATTAAAAGTAACATGTTTTCACCCTTAGACTGACTGAGCCTGGGACCATATATGTGTATTTTGCATTTGTGCTTGACCACTGAGAGATAGTCTCTGCCCAGAATACAGAAATCCTGCATACATTTCAGTTACTGAGCATCTGGTTTTTATATTTAGAAGCATAATCTGATACACTGTAGTTGTCTCTAGTCAATACAGGTGAGGAAGCCTATTGAAGGCCCTCTAAGTGGGAGGCCAAAGTAGCTCAGTGCTATTTTCAACTGCTTTCAGATTATGGGGCCAATTTAGCTCTAGTTAATAACTCTATTAACTGGGATATGGTTGCTGTCCTTTTATCAGCCCGGCAACACTACAAACCCATTATGAACCACCCATCAGTGACATAAATCTCTCGATGTAGTAATACACAAAATGCTTTGTCTCTTAAAAAAAGAAAAAAGAAAGAAAAGAAGCAGCCTCAGAGAAACAACGCCTCAGCCTTCCAATTCCCATTGACAAAAGCTAACCTCAGCCCCTGCGGTCTTTAAATAGGGCTGCCTCTTCTAAATCTCAACTGAGGAACTGATCAGTTGGCAGCTTTGGGATCGGACACTCAATTAAATGCAGTATTTCAGATAACAATAAAAAAAGGGAAGAAACAAAATTGGATGAAGCTGGCTGCCACTCCATGGGATTCAAACTCATGGGGGTCTGTCGGAAATCAGCATGGGAGCAAAGATCTAAGCCCCTAAATGCACTGCACATACACAGTGACACTGTCTGCCTTGTTGAGCTAAAGAAGCAAAGGGCTTTTCATGTGTAAATGGAAGGGCCTTTCATTTTTCAAGTTACTGCATTCCCAGTCCATCTGCTGATCAGCAAACACATTATATCAGCCAGTGCTGTGTTAATTACAGGAGGGGAGTGGCTCTCATCTCCACACTACAAACATGTATTATTATTACTGCCTTGCTCCTCTCCTTCTTTGCACTTTGGGCCTACAAGTTCGAATCCCCAGCTGGGCATTTGGTGTCATGACGAGATTGTTATCTGAAACTCTGTGTTCTTGGGGCTGGGCCTGGGAGCAATTTTATTGCTACAGGAGAAATGCAACCAGGAAAGGAAGAAAAAACAGGCCAAGCATAATGTAGAGATCGGAGAACCAGTGATTTCTGAGCTCACCTACATTATCCCCAAGTCACTTCAAGGCTAATTTCGGCTTGCTCCCATTTTCATTTTTAACCTGTTTTTCAGTTCATTCTAATGGGAAAAGTGTGCATGTTGAACACAAACAGTGCAGATTCCTGTATTTTTCAAAAGTGCACATTTTCCCACCATTCACTTAAGTATGAAAATCTTCTTCTTCTTCCTCTTCTTCTTTTGTTGAACAACATGGGAGCAAAGATCTAAGCCCCTAAATGCACTGCACATTTTTTGAACGTGATCACAAATTCAGAAATTTGTGAACATTTCTAGGGGGGAAAGCACTCCTGCTCAAGCTTTCATTCAGGATTGCGAACAGGACATGCTCACATGATCTGTGAACAGAAACATAATTCTCATGCATCCCTAGCAATGTCACGTTGCTCAATGATTCATAACTAGGAGTTGGAAGGAAACAGAACAATATGCATTTCCTGGGTCTGTGGAATACGGAAGGCAGCTGTTTGGGAGTGTTATGAAATGAATTAAGAAGAGAAAGCAGAGGGAGTTATGGGGTGAAGGAATACGTGGCCTGGCAACAATGTATGTCAAAATTATTTTTTCATTTAAGGAAATGAACATAGCTTCTCCCAGGTTGCATATATTTCATACTCTTGGCTGAGTGATGTATAGCTAAGAAGCTACAGATTTCAACTCCAATTTATTTTTCAAAGTCTGCCTTGAGTAGGAATTAACCAATTATCCTCCACACATTTTTGCCAGCCTGAAGATAAGGAGATATGGAGCACCTGTATAAAGCAATGGTCAGAGTGTCAGTTTAAGACTGTGGAGGCCCATGTTCAGATCCCTGCTCAGTATTAAACTCATTGGGTGTCCTTGAGCCAGTTGCATTCTCTCTCTCTCAGCCCACCTCACAGGGTTGCTGTAAGAATAAAATGGGGAGGAGAGAACTATATACGCTACCTTGAACTCCTTGGACAAACGTTGGGAAATACATGTAATAAGTAAATGGGTTGTGCTCTTAATGTAATGGTGTCATGATTTCAAACATATTTTCCTGAATTCATGAGGGATCTGTGCAAGTTTTACTGCACCTTATTTTCTTGGTGAAATCTTAAAAATGAAGAAAGGCAATACTGATGGCAGGAATTTGTGGAGCAGGGCCTTCTCTGTGGTGGTGTCACATCTATGGAATTCTGGCCTAGTCTCTTTTTGGAAGTTGCTTAACACATTCTTATCCTGTTAAGGAGTTAATGGGTGCTGATTCTCTTAGGTTTTAGAAATGGTGTGATTTATTTTTTGTTGCTTTCAGCAACTTCATGGTATTTTGCATTTATGATGTAAATCACCTGAAGAACCTAGTGGCAGAAAGGAGGGGCAAACAGAAACTTAACTGTTCGCTCAGCAGTGCATGGCATGATTAAGGATTGCAGTCATTTGGCCATTACCAAAAGCTCCATAGAACTCTAATGTGTGTAAGGGATACTACTGAAATAAGTTCCGCCCATTTATTTTACAGTGAGATAAATGGAATCAACCTCTGGAATCAGCTTCCATCTGGGGGTCATCAGGCTCCTCATTTGCAGTTCTTCAGGAAAGCCCTGAACACCCACCTGTTTTTGCTGGCCTTCCCTTAAGTCTGAGCCATTCATTTTTATTGACAAGTTTGTTTTCATTGATTTTAGTTGGCAATCTTTATTTTTATGGATTTTATTGAATATGTTTTTATGGATGTTTCATTATATCCACTTTGTGTGGTTTTTATCCTGTATGCACCGTGGTTCCACCCTTGAAGGTGGTCTAGAAATAATTTTAGAAAAGATTATTTAAAATGGGTTTATGTGTGCATCTTTGGGTTTTTCCAAGAAATTTTTATTTATATGTTACCATTTTGCTGAAAAAATCAATGAATTGAAACAACCCTTTTTGAGCTGTCCTTGGCCAATGAATGAAAGCAAATTAAGCAAAACTAAATCAAATAACATGCGACATATATAATCCAGTGCTGTGCCAAAACCTCTTCATTTCCTTGCAAAAGAGGCATTTGCTTTCCTGCCTCTTTTACTGGGATTTTGAGAATTTTGGAGAAAATCCTCAGGGTGCAGGGCTTCCACGTTTACCTAACTGTAAGGCGGTGGCTGAGGGGCGTGTGCACTCTTTATGTTGCCATTTCCCCTCATTCTGCCTCTCTCACTGCTGAAGCTTCCTGGAAAGCCCACTAGAGGACTTCACCAGGACTCCTTCCCTTGGGGCTTCCTAGTGCTGCTGAGTGCTTGAAAGCTGAAACAGGCATTTTTGCTTTTTCTTTGTTGTTATTAAATGTCTGAAGAAGACAAGGAAGAAGAAGAAGAAGATGAAGAAGCAGAAGCAGCAGCAGCAGCAGCAGCTGCCCAGCTTTCAGGAATTCAGCAGGCAGCAGCACTGGGAAGACCCAAGGGAGGAAGTCCTGGTTAAGTCCTCCAGGGGGCTTTTCAGAAAGCTCAAGCAGCTGGAGAGGCTGGGAGGACAGAACAGGGGGAAAGTGGTAAAAGAAAGTGCACGCAAACCCCTCAGCCACCTCCTTCCTGTAAGGTAAGCACTGCAGCTTGAGAAATGTCTCCAAAATTCTCACCCCTTCCCACAATTTTCAGCTGCAGTTTCTTCTCGCCCCGCCCCACAACGAACAGCTGAAAATAAATAGATCAAAAAAATCTGGCACAGTGCTAATATAATCTATAGAGTTAGTCATTGTTTGTTACAGATATTGGAAAATTTAGAACAATACTGATCTGAAGACATTTCTTTTCCCCCTCTAACATCTGAAACCAAGCCTCATAATTTAGCAGGTGGAAGATATTTACCCTGAACAAAGAAAGGGATGCTTGTTATTGAGCATCTTGCAGGAGGAGGGGAAAATCTCTTTTTGATTGAAAAACGCTGCAGTGTTCAAAATGAAATGTTTAAATCTGACCCCAGCGCTAGTCTGGCTACCTTTTGCCCAACAAGCACAATCAGTGCAGATTTTAATATAAACAGGTCTGTTCCGTCAGCAGTGGCTGCTGTCACCTGAGGATACTTTCTTTTAATATGGAGCTGGTAAAACTAATTTAACAGTGCGCTAGTGGTCTCTTGGTTTTTATGCAAGTGAGCGAGTTGCCCTGTGCTTGATGTCTTTGGCTGGAAATCCCTGTACCTTTTTAGGCTTCCATTAGACATTAAAACCAATGTGGCATCGTTAGCTAGGGATATACAGTAATACCTTGGATTGCAAGCATAATTCATTCCGGAAATGTGCTTGTAATCCAAAGCACTTGTATATCAAAGCAAAATTCCCCATAAGAAATTTGTACAGATATTTTTAATTTAAGCTGCAATAAAGAATGATAGTGTAAAGTCTTCATTTTTCTTGACCGTACTACAGTACTTGTATTGCAAGACGTCGCTTGTTTATCAAGTTAAAATTTATTTTAAGAATGTGCTTGTCTTGCAAAACACTTGCAGACCTAGTTACTTGCAATCCAAGGTTTTACTGTATGAGTATTTCGTTCCTGTTCATGAGCTGCAGCATAATTCGCAGGAAATATTCAGGATTTCCTGAGTTTGCATTTACATTAAAAAGTGTGCACTTATGCAAGTGCACACTTCAAAAAATGTGCATACCCATCACAAACCACATTTTCATCTTTCGCCTATGGGAGAAAAGTGCATTATTTGGTATGCGTGCTTGGGAAAGTATGCAATATTTGATGTTAGAAAATGCACTCTTTTCCTGCTTCTAAAAAAAAGATCTTGCATTCGGCAGTGAGAACGAGCCAAGACGAGCATCGAGGTGGAAAATTGAGAACCTTGACAAGCTCAAACATTGTACAATAGGGAAAAGTTAGCCCAAAAATGTATATATTAAGAGAAAACGCACACAAAACCACATTATCTTAGGGAAATCACTTGGAGAAAAAGTGTATATTGTAAAAAGTGCATACAACATGAACATATATTGGAAAAATACTTTCCAATGTGTACATTTAGATAAATGTGTACACATACACACACTTTCATACAGACTTTAAAAAGAAAAAAATTGCAAACTGTTGCAGGAATAGGACTGCAGGAACTTAATGTAGGAAAAATGAGAAACTAAATGGAAGCAAACTTGAAAGATATGTTCTAAATGTAGCTGCATGTGCACCAAGGGGATTGTCTCCCTACTCTTCTACCATCAATCAGGAACCCCTCTGCTGCGTGGAAGGTACTCCTGAAACTCAGGATAGGGCTTTTAGGAGCATAAGAAACTCCCTTCCACAGAGTCAGAACATTGGCCCAAATAGCTCAGTATTGTTTACACTGACTGGCAGAGGTTCTTCAGGGTTTCATACAGGGTTTCTTCAGGGTTTCATACTTTCCCAGCCCTACTGAGAGATGCTGGGGGTTGAACTTGGGAATTTCTGAATGCAAAGCATGTGCTCTACCATTGAGCTATGGCTCTTCCTGTTATTAAACAGAGGCCGAAATGAATGTTCATAAACATTTGGATATGCTTTGAGGGAGTCCCAGGATTGTGGCCATAGATTCCATTTGAAAACCATTAATTTCCTTGCATCTAGATAGCCATCTAGATAGCTGTGTAGACAGTGCTGGGGTGGAGTCAGTGGTCATAGTAGTGGTGAGAGTGTTGGACTGGGACTCGGGAGATCCGGGTTCTAGTCCCTGCTCAGCCATGAAACTCACTGGGTGACTTTGGGCCAGTCACTGACTCTTAGCCTAACCTACCTCACAGGGTTGTTGTGAGGATAAAATGGAGAGGAGGAGGGGGAGGATTATGTAAGCCGCCTTGGGTTCCTTGCAGGAAAAAAGGCGGGGTATAAATATAATAAATTAAATAAATAAAAAATGGAGTTGTGAGGTCCTGGAAGCCAACAGGAGCTGGGAAGCATCCAGTTTCGGTTAAATCATTCCTAGGGGATGAAGATGGAATGTTTCTGATTGCCCAAATGTAGAAGGGGAGGAAATAGGCCATGAACATATGGTGAAACATGATAGCCAATCAAAGAGTCTGAAGTGCCATAGCAGAAGATGCACATGCCAGAGACATCTGGGGAGGTACACCATGCACAGTTGTTTCTATGCAAATGCTAGAAGCCTCCAAGCCAAAATGGGAAAGTTGGGGTGCCTGGTTTTAAAGGAGAACCTAGAAATAGTGGGCAATACAAAAATCTACTGGAATGGAGAGAACCAGTGGGATACAGTCATCTCTGGATATAAACTCTATAGGAAGGACTGGTAAATGCATACTGGAGGAAGTGTTGCTCTGTACGTCAAAGAGGGCATAGTGCCAAGCAGACTAGAAAACCTAAAAGGGAGACTCTTCCACAGAAACACTGTGGGTGTTAAATACCGCCTTGCCCAAATAAGAAATAAGTCTTGCCCAGATAAGGAAAACAAAAGGCAGCACAAGATTGCACAAAGGAGATGCAAGCAGACAATAAGAGATGCAAAAATTTTTTTTGAGAAGCATATCACAAACAACATCAAGGCGAACAATAAAAAATTATTTAAATATATCAGATGCAGGAAACCAGCTACAGAGACAGTTGGACCACTGGATAGTAAAGAAGTACTAAAGGAGAATAAGGAAACTGCGGAGAAGCTGAATGAATTCCTTTTATCTGTCTTCATTGCAGAAGATATAGGACAGATACCTGTGCCTGAACTGATGTTTTCAAGAAAGCAATCTGAGGAACTGAGGCAAATAATGGTGACAAAGGATGAAGTTCACAACCTTATTGAAATATTGAAAGTTAATAAATCACTGGTCCCAGATGGTATCCATCCAAGATTTCTTAAAGAACTCAAATACGAAATTGCTGATCTTCTAACAAAATATGTAACATGTCCCTAAGATCAGTCTCTGTGTACCAGAGGACTTGACAATGGCCAATGTAACACCAATTTTAAAAATTGGATCTAGAGGGAATATGGGAAATTACAAGCCGATTAGCTTAACTTCTGTTCCAGTAAAATTGGTTGAAAGCAGCGGTGTTCACGAACATAGAATCATAGAAAAGTAGAGTTGGAAGGGGCCTACAAGGCCATCGAGTCCAACCCCCTGCTCAATGCAGGAATTCAGGTCAAAGCATCCCTGACAGATGGCTGTCCAGCTGCACCTTGAATGCCTCCAGATTGGGAGAGCCCACCACCTCCCTAGGTAGTTGGTTTCATTGTCTTATTGCTCTGACAGTCAGGAATTTTTCCTGATGTTTAGGTAGAATCTAGGTTCCTGTAACTTGAGCCCATTATTCTGTGTCCTGCAAACTGGGATGATCGAGAAGAGATCCTGGCCCTCCTCTGTGTGACATCCCTTCAAGTACTGGAAGAGTGCGATCATATCTCCCCTCAGTCTCCTCTTCTGAAGGCTAAACATGCCCAGTTCTTTCAGTTTCTCCTCATAGGGCCTTGTTTCCAGTCCCTTTATCATCCTTGTTGCCCTCCTCTGAACCCTCTCCAGTTTGTCTACATCCTTCTTAAAGTGTGGTGCCCAGAACTGGACGCAGTACTCAAGATGAGGCCTAACCAGTGCTGAGTAAAGGGGAATTATCACTTCGCACAATTTGGAAGCTATACTTCTATTAATACAGCCCAAAATTGCATTTGCCTTCTTTGCAGCCACATCACATTGCTGGCTCATATCTAGTTTGTGATCTACCACAATTCCAAGATCCTTCTCACTTGTAGTATTGTTGAGCCAAGTGTCCCCCATTCTGTAACTGCATTTGGTTTCCTCTCCCTAGGTGCAGCACTTGGCATTTATCCCTATTATATTTCATTCTGTTGTTTTCGGCCCAGCGCTCCAGCCTATCAAGGTCACTTTGAATTTTGTTTCTGTCTTCCAGAGTATTAGCTGTTCCACCCAACTTTGTGTCATCTGCAAATTTGATAAGCATTCCCTGTACCTCCTCATCCAAGTCATTAATAAAAATGTTGAAGAGCACTGGGCCCAGGACCAAGCCCTGCGGTACCCCACTCGTTACCTTTCCCCAGTTTGAGAAGGAACCATTGATAAGCACTCTTTGAGTCCGATTCTGTAGCCAATTGTGGATCCATCTGATAGTTGTTCCATCTAGCCCACTTTTAGCTAGCTTGCTAATCAGGATATCATGAGGAACTTTGTCGAAAGCTTTGCTGAAGTCCAGATATATTATGTCCACCGCATTCCCACAGTCCACAAGGGAGCTTACCCGATCAAAAAATGAGATCAGATTAGTCTGGCATGTTCTTGACAAATCCATGCTGGCTTCTAGTAATCACTGCATTGTTTTCAAGGGGCTTGCAGACTGACATGTGGGGGGCTCGCCTCTCCGCCACCTCGCCTCTCCGCAGTGGCAGCCCCCCACCTCGTTCTTCCGAGCGGCGCGGAGCATTCTCCGCACCGCTTGAGCTGCTGGCGCCGCCCGCGCCGGTCCCGACGCGGGCGGCTCACCTCTCCGTGGCGAGCTGCCAGCCAGCAACAAGTAGGCCCGCGCGAGCCTCACGCGGACATCAGCGGGGCCGATTTCGGCCCGCTACGCCTGTGCGAGGTGAACAGACACATCACTAGTTGAAAGCATGATTAAAGATAAAATTAGTAAGCATATAGAAGAACTATGGAGTTCACTTCCACAAGATGTAGTGATGGCCACCAATTTGGATTGCTTTAAAAGGAGATTGTGATCAAAGTTATTCCAAAATTCTTATAACTTTATATTAATTACAACTTATATTCATAACAATAAACAATGAATAATATGATCTAGTAAATACAATGTATATATTTTTCAAAAGTCCTGGCCACCCAGGATAAAGTCCTTCATGTATCCACCGTTGTTTTTTCTTTCAGATGGTTAACAGAATGACCAACCAAATTATGTGTAGTTGTTATCAACTTGATACTGTAGTCCTTTCTGCATCCACCGTTGTGTTTTCTTTCAGATGGTTAACAGAATGACCAACCAAATTATGTAGTTATTTTCAACTTGATACTGTTATTTTCACTCAGTAGTCCAACAGGAAACCGGTTTGTATTCCCGTTGTTCTTCTATTATGATTATATGAGCTTGTTGTTCAACTAAAATTGTTCATGATGACTGGGGGGTCTGCTAATGTCTTGTGTATGAAAAAGTTGTGGCAAGGGTTAATGGACAGGAAAGAGTTAACAGCCAGAAAAAAATATAAAAGTAATTGAGAGTTTGACCACCAGAGGACTCTGGATGAAAATGTTGATGGTAAAGCAGAATGCTGACAAGGAATGTAAGTTTGGGGAAGGGCTGCTGGAAGGTTTGGTAACGTTTGTTTGTTTGTTTAAAAATGCTTATTAGTGTAATGATAAATTTCTTTACGTTTAGAATTTTTTTTGAAACGGAATGCAGTCCAGGACATTGGAAAAATTATATAATTTGAAAATTGAATGCAGTGCAGAGGAAATTGAATTCTGTTTAAAATACCCTTGAGGAAGATAATGAAACGGGAATACAAACCGGTTTCCTGTTGGACTACGAGTAGAGTGAAAATAACAGTATCAAGTTGAAAATAACTATACATAATTCGGTTGGTCATTCTGTTAACCATCTGAAAGAAAACACAACGGTGGATGCAGAAAGGACTACAATATCAAGTTGATAACAACTACACATAATTTGGTTGGTCATTCTGTTAACCATCTGAAAGAAAAAACAACGGTGGATACAGGAAGGACTTTATCCTGGGTGGCCAGGACTTTTGAAAAATATATACATTGTATTTACTAGATCATATTATTCATTGTTTATTGTTATGAATATAAGTTGTAATTAATATAAAGGTATAAGAATTTTGGAATAACTTTGATCATGGTGGCCTAGGCTTTCTTTAATCAGTAAGTAATGGCCATGATTCTCCTTTGTTTTCGCAATTTAAAAGGAGATTGGACAAATTCATGGAGAATAAGGGTATCAATAGCTACTAGTCCTGATGGTTACATGCTACCTATGTACACCATATGTACATATGTCTATGAACACCAGTTGCTGGAGAACATGGGTAGGAGGGTGCTGTTGCACTCATGTCCTGCTTGTGGGTTTCCCATGGGGAGCTGGTTAGCCAATGTGTCAACAGAATGCTGGACCAAATGTACCCTTGGTCTGATCCAACATGGCTCTTCCTATGTTGCATGCAGTAGGTTTTTTTAAATTTTATTTTACTAAATAGCATTCCCTCTGGTGCTGTATTGAAAACTGCTTTCTGATCTCCCCCATTTTAAAAGTGATGTTTAGCATAGAAGGGGGTAGGGGTGGCTTTTCCAGAAAATAATGTTCTTGCAGTATATCTCTCTGAATGAATTCTCTTATGGAAATAATGATCAGAAATCAGGCCCATCGAGTTCAGTGGGATTTACTCTTTCACTGTTGTTGCACACTCTCCACTTCGAGTGTTGAGGAAGGAGCCCTGGAAACTTATGGCATATTTTCTTTACAAATATACAGGTAGAGCGTAGGCAGAGGAAAGCAGCTTGCATTCTTACCAGGTAGTAGATGCACTAACGTTCTTTTTCTTCTGAATATGAAGAACTTACCAAATTTTGGTAATTTCTTATAAAAAACAAACTGGAACAAAATTCTCACCCATCTGCACCAGCCAAATCCAAAAGGTACAGCTATTCCTAGCATGAGAGGATCATGACTGCGACAAATATTTCCCCAGAGCCTGAGGACAGTTAGGACATAACACCTATCTTCGTTGGGACCAAAACATGTGTTCTCATCTTGACTCTCTACTCCTTTTTGCTTCAGCCCAGAAATTTTGTTTGGGTAAGAAACGTTAATCGTTAAAATGAAGGCATGCTCCTAAAACAGTTTTTAAAAGCTTTTTGAAATGTGTTTTTTCTGGTAATTAGTTTATATTTTTATATATGCTCTTATATCAATACTCTTATGTCATATTTTGGAAAATATGATATAAGTTTTTGAAATAAAAGATTTTGCAATAAAAGATAAGACACACCTGATCTCAGAGTCCTGTTAAATTATCTATGTTCTTTATACCAGAAGTCAGTAAACCTGCATTCTTAGTGACACTTTATTCTTGGGAAATGGCATGGGATACGTTACCTGCTGATCCAAGATCAAGCTAACTAAAGAAATCCCATCTCATAAAATCCCTAAATAAGTCCAAATTCATCACATGATACACCTGCCTTCCATATAGCTGCAGATAAAGATGAGGAGTCTATCAGAAAAAAGAGGTAGCTACCCTAATTCAGCACCACAAACATGGCTGAATGCACAGGGATTCAAACCCAGACTTACAAGAGCAAAGCACTCAAAGCCCTGGGCCTGGATGGATGAATCTGTCAGTTTTAGTTTCTCCCACATTGATTTTTTTTTTTAAAGGAAAATTTAAGTTCTTTTTCTCTCTAATGTAGAGAACTTTGCAAATTCTTATCAAAACCAACTGAAATGAAATTCTAACCCATCCCTAGGCCGGCGCCTGCCCTTTCAGCTTTTTCTCCCTGCTTCTCTCTCTGTCTAATCCAGATTTAACCTGAAAGAATGTCTATTTAGCTGGCGTTTGGTTCTGGAGCCATGCTGGGACCTGGGAGAACAAAAATACATCTATTTCCTCTCCTCCGCTGAAGCCTTGAGCTGAGCACCACGTGGGGCACCAGTATGTTGTCCAAGAGGCTCCTGGTTTCAACGCTGTCTGATGTGTGGCATGTTGTTTTCAGCAGGAGATAACTGATTATTAGAAATTCTGGAACATTGATGATTGCTTCACAACACAGTAACAACATATACAATCCTGGATTATTCTGAGTTCCATGCAGCTAGCCCTGTGTTGAGCCCTGGCCTCCTTATGACTGCAAACATTTGTTTTCTCCATGACCGGTGTACATTAAGCAATGCTACACAACTGCTCAGTTGGAATTCAGCTGTGTTGAATAAAAAGCCTCAAATTGAATCCATTTGTTGGCCTTTGTAAATGTGTGCTATCTGCCAAAATGCGAGGAAGCCAGAGAAGCCTCATCACCATATTTGCCCAAATGCAGTTGGCTTCAGGCTTTTATGTTTGTTCGGCTTTTTTTGCTACACCATTCAAGAATCCGTTCATCCAAACGGAATTTTGTCTATTGGTATACAGGCAGCATAATATAATGACACTGGGGAAATTGTTTGCAGCTTGCAATCTAAGTACACTTCAGATTCTGCCAGCACCCTATCGAACCATCAAGAAATGCATTTTGTGCTCTTTTTTTCTAAAGAAACTCCTCCCACCCACCCAGCCCATACACACTTTTCTACCTTTCTGGTGGTAATATTCTTCTACTTACCATATTTGGCTTTGAGGTGGGTGTTTGGGCCTTAATTTTCCATTAAGGATGAGAACAAAATGGCTCCCTACTCAAATTCAGCTAAGGAAGTGCTCCCCCTGCTGGTTCTACATGACTGATATTAGAGATAAGGGACAAGACACAAAATACACAATGGGATATGTGATACTGCTATCTAGAACTTGCATTGGTATCTAAAACATCCGTTATTTAAATATCCTACCAACTACATGCACTACACATTTATTCTTAACAGAGGCCTGTGGAAACAGCTCTTTTGTTTATCTAAACTTCTGATTTTCATAGCATCTCTGATGTCCTTGAGGCCATCTGGATAAATCATTTAGCACTGTGTGTGCACTGTGTTAATATTTATAAGATAGCTGCTATTCTAATTAGGAGGTTTCCTCTGTGCTTTTTTGTTGTCATTTTTCAGATCAAAATGTGAGGGGAAACGAAACTGGCATCACTAGATAAACATTTTGGCTGCCATACCTGCCTGCAGCAGATTCATCCATGCAGTGCCACAGCAGTGTTTTGGTTTCAAATAGCACACTAGAAGGAAGGGGAGGGGCTATAGCTCATTGGCAGGGATGGGGACTCGGACTCGAGGACTCGACTCATGAGTCGGACTGAGTCCCTCCTCTGACTCGACTCGGACTCGAGTCCCAATATTTTTAATGGGACTCGAGACTCGACTCGGGACTCGAGACCAAGGACTCGTCAACATCCCTGGGCTGTTGACGAGTCTTCTGGCTGTGCCAGAAGGAGCGCGATCACCGATGATGAGCGCATGGAAGCGAGGCGCGCTGCTGCTCGGCCACTATGGACAGCTACCAGGAGCGCAGCCCCAACGATGTGTTGAGATTTATTTTGATTGATGTGTTGTTGTGGGGGGTTTGGGTTAGGGTCAGACATTTTGGGTTTGGCTGCCTCTGCCTGCCTGTTTGGGGTTCCCAGCCTCCTCTGCCTGCCTGGTCTCTTCTTGACCTGTTCAACAGTTGAATTGTCCAAGACAAAGGCCTCTGCCTGCCTGCTTTGGGGTTCCCTGCCTCCTCTGCCTGTCTGGTTATTTTGGGTTTGTCTGCCTGGTCTGTTCTTGCCAAAATCAGTTGCAGAGTTTTGAAATAAAAAGGCACACTTGTGCCTAGAATTTATTTAAGCCACACATCTGAAGTAGCCTTATTTTGTTGGGGGGAAACCCCATTGATTTTAATAGGGACTCGTGGAGTCAGTTTTGGGAGTGACTCAGGACTCGTGACTCGTGAGTCACCATTTTGGACCAAGGACTCGGACTCGGACTTGAGACTCGGGTCCAAAGACTCGTGACTCGACTCGTGACTCGAGACCAAGGACTCTTCAACATCCCTGCTCATTGGTAAGTCCAAAGTTTGCCATCTACAGTAAAAAAGAGTCTCTAGTTGCAAAGCTGAGAAACATCCCGGCCTGAGGCTCAAGTGAGTCACAGCCATCCAGCCAGAGTAGACAGTACTGGGCCAGACACACCAGTGGTCTGACTCAGTCTAAAGCAGCTTCCTGTGCTCAGAAAGAGGATGATATTCTTCCAATCCACCGTATTTATTTGTTAGTGTGCTGCAAGTCTCAAAATCAGGCTTTTAGCCTAGAAATAAAGTTCATTCTCTCAGAAAATGATTCAAATATTTCTATCTAAGCTCTATTTCCCCCTAAACCAGGGGTGAAGAACCTCAGGCCAGGGGGCCAAATGCAGCACTCCAGGGTTCCCCAGAAGGCCATGCTCCCTTCTCCTGGCCCACCCCTTTTCCCTGAACCACCAACCAGTTGTGGTTTCCCAGATTTTGTGTAGTCCCCCCCATTGTTAAAGGTTAAAATGCCTCTTCTAAGCCTTAGTTATAGGCAGTAAGAGCTTTAAGCTGGGTTTTTTTTTTTTGCCCCACCCCTTTTGCTTCAGCCCTGCCTACCACTGGAAGGTGACCCCCTGTGAGCGTCTCTGAAATGGTATCCAGCCTTGGGCTGAAAGAGGTTCTGCACCCCTGCCCTAAACCTTCTTAATAGTATTTTCCAACGACTTGTTGCACACACCCCTTTGAGTTTTAGACATGGTAAACTGAGCCATCCTCCCCCCCCCCCACAGCCTATGGGGCAACAGCTTCACATATTCTAAGCCAAATCAAACGCCGTTTCATCCCTGACCATTACATTAAGAACATATTGGGGACCTATCTCTCCCACATCCACCCGTGAGCCTCCAAATTTTCTCTCCCTTCCACCCATTCACTGACCCATCAACCTCCAAATTGCTTCTTCTCTTCCTCTCCATTATCTGAATATTATTCAAGTTATCTGAAATAATACAGAACAGTTTTAAAGTCTGGGTCTACAAAATATTGTCTGGTTTGCAACCCTAAATGTATTGTGCAACCTGATGCCCTCCAAATGTTTTGGATGTCAACTCCCATCAGCGCCAGCAAGCATGGCCAAAGTGATGGGTGCCCACAATTTGCCCAAGATCCTTGTTGTACATCCTAACTTACAGTCATTTAATAAAGTTGCAACCCTTCCTTGGTGTGTGTGTGTGTGTGTGTGCGCGCGCGCACACACACACACATGTGCATGCATATGAGTGAGAGAGAGCACATATAGCACACAACCTCTGTGTAAATAATCACCTAGGGAGGTGGTGAGCTCTCCCACTCTGGAGGCATTCAATGTGCAGCTGGACGGCCATCTGTCAGGGAGCTTTGACTTGGATTCCTGCACTGAGCAGAGGGTTGCACTCGATGGCCTTATACCCCCTTCCGACTCTACTTTTCTATGATTCTATGATTCTAGTTGTGTTTAGGTGTTTCACTGCACGTAGGTGCGCTGTGAAGCCATGACTGCTTTTACATGTGACAGTCTATACATCTATTATTTTTCATGTTGGAAATATGTCAGAACTGAAGTGGCTTGAGTGCTTGTATAGTGGGTTTATTGAGGAAAGGATTAAATACGAGCAGATGAGAGCGAAAGATACACAATCTAAATGGTGAATGTTATGTCTTGATGTTGTTAGGATCTCTTCTCATTAGGAATATGCAGGCTCAGTGGGAAAGAAGTTTGTGGTGTTTTCCCTTCATAAATTATTACAATATATTACTCCCTTCATTTTGCCTAATGCACTCAAGACGGAAGCGGTTCTACAATCCTCAAGTAACAGCGAGAGCAGCAGCAGTGATTGCAGTAGTAGTGAAGGCTGGGAAACAATCACTCAAAAGAGCCCATGGATTTTTGCTCAGTCATTTCAAATAAAAGCATCAGATAGCTCAGGGATGCTTGAGGAATTGAATATTGACAAATTCCTACACAAAATTCCCTGATCCACACCTCTCAGACTAATGTGAGGATCAGATTTTGCACTTTTCATGTGCATAATGCATATGAAATGCATGTTTTGACAGAAAGCTCACATTTAAATATGCCTTTTGAGAGACAATGCACATTAAAATACTTACTTAAATAATATTTTGAGAGGATTTTTTTTTGCGGGGGGAATGCAGATTAATGTGTACATTGAATGGAATTCCAGGGGAAAACATGAGAAAGTGAACCAGACCCTAAGATAATTCTCTAAAGTGCAGAGTACATTTCAGCTTTTCTCACTCTTCCACATTTAGCTTTCATTTATTTATCTCTCTGCCTTTCAGAATAAGCTCTCATATCTTTAAATCCTTCTGTTTTCTTGTGATGCACTGATAGTTGTTTCCCACTGGAAGGCAGCTCTCTCCCTTTGTTTTGTCCCAGTGGTCCGTGTTGGAAACAGGTCTTTGCATTGCCAGCTCCTTGTTGCAGAAAAAGTAGACAACAGAAGTTCCGACTTGCCTGTATTCTTCGGGCTGAGGCAGAAATATTTGTAGAATGTATAGTTTGTATAATGTATTATTTAATATGAGGAAAATGGTTGTATTTATGAGGTCTAAAGCTGATCAAAGGCTTGCCAAGAGAGAGACAGTACCCTGTGCTTTCAGCTTTCATGTGAAAGCTAACATGGAGAGTATTCTGGTGGCAAGAAACAGTAGGCTAGAATTCTCCTTTAATGCATTCTGGAGAAAGAAAAGAAAAAGGAATGAAGTACAATGAAAATTAGGTGTAGCTCAAATGGCTAATACAAATGCTTTGCTTGATTTTACTGATGTATGCAATCA
This sequence comes from Shinisaurus crocodilurus, assembly GCA_021292165.1. Classification (NCBI taxonomy): domain Eukaryota; kingdom Metazoa; phylum Chordata; class Lepidosauria; order Squamata; family Shinisauridae; genus Shinisaurus; species Shinisaurus crocodilurus. Next base: position 101,749,133 of record CM037877.1, read on the forward strand.
GTCATACAAGAGGCTTTTGACTTCACTCTGTTCTTTTGCTTTAATTATTCAGATGGCAGGGACAGCTTTTTACAGCAGGTAGAAGAGAGAAAGTAATACATTCTTTAAAAAAAAAGTTAATTAATTAATGGAAAGAAAGAAAAATCAAGACTGTCAGAATCTCCAGATGTTTATATAATTCAGCTGTTTTGGCTTGATTTTATCTGGCAGATACAGGATGGCAGCCTCTATAATGAAAGGGCTGATTAAGAAATAGCCTCCATGAGTGCATATATTTGACAGCTTTTTAAAATCCCAGGTAGAGAAAGATGCTTGGGTCGGACTTGCTGATTCACTCACTGGCAAAGGGCATCAAAATAGTTTGCCCAGAAACCTGGCACACCCATGTTCAAGACACAGTTTCTCTGTCCCAATGACATTTACACCCCACCCTTTAGCCAAAAAGGCTCCCAGAGTGGCTTTCAAACATAAGTAGCATGACAGGCCATACCCTCAGGCTTCCAATCGGCATTTAAGACATGACATACAAGGAATAAGGGGTGGGAAGGGTAGAGGGAGAAATTAAGTTCAGCTTACATCTGGGCATGATCCCCGATGCAATCATAATAGTGTGAAGGGAGAAAGCAGGACCACACCCACCAACCCTGGCCTGTCCACATCATTACAGCCCCTGTGGCTCCATGAACCCACTATCCTTGTATTTGGAGGGGGTGTCTATAGATGGGAGCCCCCCTGCATACATAGGCTCCCCTGTGATTTGGCAGCCTAATTGTGTAGGGTTGGCCTACACCAGGGGTGCAGAACCTCAGGCCTGGGGGCCAAATCCAGCCCACCTGGGGGCCAAATCCAGCTCTCCAGGGTTCCTCAGATGGTGGTACCACTTTCCCCTGTCACCACCCCCTTTCCCCCAACCACTGAACATTTGATGTTCTCGCAGCTTTGGTGCAGTCTTTCTCCCCATGCTAAGAGACTGAAATGCCTCTCCTAAGGTTTAGTTAGTGCCAGTAGAGCCTTAAACTAAAATACGCTGGTGTTTTGGGTGTTTGGGCCCTGCCCCTTGGGCCTTCAGCCCCCCCATCACTGGAATGTGCCCCCCCAAGTGCTTCCCTGACATGGAATTCATCCCTGGATGAAAACTCTCAGCATTCCTGAACTTTGGCCATGCTGGCTGGAACTGATGGGAGTTGAAGGTCAGTGTGGTGTAGTGGCCAGTTGGAATGGAACTCAGGAGCTCTGGGTTCCAGTCCCTACTTGCCCATGAGGAAGAGGGTCATGTCAGCTGCCCTGGGTTCCTTGCAGATGTAAATAAAACACCTGGAGGGCACCAGGTTGGGAAGGCTGGGCTAGAATGTTGGGGTGTGAGAGTTCTTTTGTCCCTTCAAGGTAGGATAGAGGAAAAGGTATTTCTAGTAAAATCATATTTGTATTGCAGAGATCCAGACAGCAGAGAGAGGGGCAGAAATGAAGAGGGAAGCTATCTGAGCAGCCCATCAGATATTCAGGAGGTAGCAGAACAGATTCCAGGGAGAGAAATATGCATAGAATGCGATAGACTTTTGTAAAAGAAGCATACCAAAGAAACTCTGGATGGAAACAAAAGCAAAGTTCAGCTCTTTAAAAGAATTTCTTTCCTTTTCTTATTTTTTTTAATTCTTCATGGATTCTGTTTTCAATAGCAACAGCAATCCAAGCAGTTTTTATCTGAAACATTAGCCAGGCCCAGTAGGTGTCAGATTAGATATACATTACTCCATTATCTCTGCATACTACTGTGCATCAAAGGGTCTGTGGAGATGGGGCTCGCAAGGGAAGGAGAATAAATAAAGGATATCTCTTTTCAGTTTTGGAATAGCGCTTTTACCATTAAGAAAAATCAATAACTGGATTGACTGCATTCAGTGGGGAGTATTATTGTTTCCCATAATGTATCTAATGCATATCATTACCAAAGTAATCACATTATTATCTGCCGCTGCCTTCCTACTTGCTTGGCTAGATAGAAACCCAGAGCTATTTGTAAAAGTTCCTTTTTTTCTCTCCACCCCCCTTCCCCCTTCAAAATTGCTGCAAATTGTATTTCTTTCCTGTCTCTTTATTAGCTGCTTGAACTGCTCGGAACCTCTGCATTCAAATTAAGTAGATTGCATTGCTATTTCTATTTAACTCACAATTTTCTATAACAGAACTATCGTCAAATTAAAAGCTGGCCTCCTACTTGTGTTTTATCCTGTGAAGCTGCTTGGAAATACAGAAGGATGGGAAGGGAGAGAGACACTCCTCCCATGCAGATCCCATTAAAATGAATGAGACTTGCACAAGAGTGCATCCATGCTGTACCTTGAGAATCTCAGGGCAGAACTACATGTTGTGCACAGTGGAGTTCAAATTTCTTCTTCCTTATCTTCCTCCATAGCGTATAGTACGACTTGCTATATGGTGTGGTGTTACATTGGCCATTCTCTAGTATTCTGGTATAGAGGCTGATCTTAGGGACACATTACATATTTTTGTTAGAAGATCAGCAATTTCATGCTCTGCCTCCACAGCTGGTTTCCTGCTTCTGATATATTTAAAGTATTCTTTATTGTTGGCCTTAATGTTAGTGTTATGCTCCTCAAAATGCTTTTTTGCATCTCTTATTGTCTGCTTGCATCTCCTTTGTGCAACCTTGTGCTCCCTTTTGTTTTCCTTATTTGGGCAGGACTTATTCCTAATCTGGGCAGGACATTATTTGTGTGTGTGTGTGTGTGTGTGTGTGTAAGAATGTCCCCCTTTTAAATTGTCTACTCTGCTCAATGATATAGCCTCTTTGACATACAGAGCAACACCTCCTCCAGTACGCCCTTACCGGTCCTTCCTAGAGAGTTTATATCATGAGATGATGACTATATCCCACTGGGTCTCTTCATTCCACAAGGTTTCTGCAGTGCCCATTATGTCTAAGATCTCCATTAAAACCAGGCACTCCAACTCTCCTATTTTGGCTCGTAGGCTTGTAGCATTTGCATAGAAACACCTATATATGGTGTCACTCTCCAGATGTCTCTGGTATGTGCATCTTCTGCTATGGCACTTAGGCCTGTTTGACTGGCTGTCATGTTTTACTATATGATCATGGCCTATTTCCTCCCCTTCTATATTTGGGCAATCAGAAACATTCCATCTTCATACCCTAGGGATGAATTAAACCCAAACTGGATGCTTCCCAGCTCCTGTTAGCTTTCCCCAAAATTCAGCTTAAAAGCTGCTCTGCCACCTATTTTATGTTTAGTGCCAGCAGTCTGGTTCTAATTTGGTTCAAGTGGTGCCCATCTGTCTTGTACAGGCCTGGCTTGTCCCAAAATGTTCCCCAGTGCCTAACAAATCTGAACCCCTCCTCCCTACACCACCATCTCATCCACGCATTAAGAATCCTCGGTAGGGATGTGCGCGGATCTTGATAGGGGGTGGAAGCAGGGCAAACTCGCCCCACTCGACTCCCCCTAGCCCCGCGGCACTTACCTTTTCCCCGGCTCGGCAAATCTCCCCGGAGAGGAGCTGGGGAGAGGTACTTCTGGGTCCCCGGCGCTGCGTTTTTCACATAAATACCATAGAAAACAACCTTAAAACGGTGGTTTTCTATGGTATTTACATGAAAAAAACAGCACTGGGGACCCAGAAGTGACGCAGTGAGTCCCAGCACTGTGCCAGGAACTGACGCAACAGGACCCCGGTGCCGATTTTTTCACGTAAATACCATAGAAAAGCACCTTAAAACGGCCGCGCGGAGTCAGATATTTCCCTTAGTGATGGCAGTGCTCTAAATTTTCTCTAACCAAAATTTGGTATAGTTTTCAAATTTCCATTAATATAAAAATCAATTCTAGGCTCGCAAGCACTCTTAGGGCCAAACTGGACATGATGTTAAGCCCATGATTCACCCATGTTCTGGTTTTTTGTTTACTAAATAGAAGTCCAGATCAGGAATGCAGAGAGGGGATCTAACCCCTTTGCCCCATCATGGTCCTGACATGGATCCTGCCCCCACCCCCAATGGCTGCAAGTTATCCCAGGACAAAACCTGTCATTCGCCTCAGTGCCAGTTTTCCTCTGGCAAATAACTTTAGGGACTAAATCCCCCCTCCATGCCAAGGTTCTGATCAAGATTGCCCCTGACCCCTGTGAGTGATATTTAGTAAGTATCACCTGGTCATTTCCCCACACTATGGTGAGAAGTACTGTTGAGGTCGTACTTCCCTTCCTCCTTCCAAGAAGCTCCACACAATGGCTTCTTCTAACTGAAAAGCTTTATTAGGACAGATGCCAGCCTAGCAAACTGGCTTAGAATTACAAAAGAAGTGAGTTGCAGAGTCAGTCACAAAGGACTCAAGCTTAGTTAGAATACCAGCCATTACGGAAGATTGCCCTATTGTTGAGAAGTTGATTCCAAACTGGGAACCTCTCCTCCCTTCCAGACTCAAATTACCCACAACCCCACCCCTAAGGCGGTTCTTTATTCTGAAGGGCCAATCTCTTGTAGTGCCTGACATTCCTCAGCTGATCCATCCTCCTTAGCTGACGTCTGACCCGGGGTTAGTGATGCTTGATTCACCCTCCTCCCGATCAGAGAGCTCAGACTGCTTTCCCACGGAATCTGACAACAATTGATCCTCCCTGCCTGTTGAGGTTATCTCTAAGTCTGCTGGCCTTGGAGACTCAGGTGCATCCTTCCCTCCCTTCAAACTTCTCCTCTCCATCTTCCTCAGAATTTGTTCCCAGATCCTCCTCTGTAGGAAGAGTGGGCCCAATCCCTACACGTACTGTATTTCAATTTAAATTATATTAAATATTTTTCAATTTGCATCTATATAAATTAGCATATTCAAATTTTATGCAAATTGCTGCCCTCTTTTGCCCTCTTTTCTTGTGAACCATTTCCTGTTTTTTTGAGGGAGGGGCATGATTCATAACTGGACACCCTAGCAATCTGTATTTGCAGTGTGGGTGGACAGACAAGCATATTCTGTATTAGGGCCCTGAACACAGGCCACTTTTAAAAGATCATCATGAAGCCTGTAAGTGAACAATTCATTATAAACTTTCTCTCCATTAACAGTATGCCTGCTGTGACCCCTTAGAGCTTAGTGAAAGCTACCTAAATATTCCAGTATAACCCTGGGGTATGGCCCTTTAATTACAGAAGGGAGTAGCACTTTGAGCTGCACATGCTCAGTGAGGGCTTTTGCTTAAGAGGGCTTCTGGGTGTCCTCTTTGCCTTACAGCTGTTGCTATGGAAATCAGGCCTTGCTGGGAAGAATTGAATCTTAAACCCTGAGCAGCTTGGCTCAGGTAAGTGAAATATTCATGAATTATAAAGGGCATGATCATTTCTGTGTTTGTTGAGTGGATGCATTCTGTCAAGTGTTTGTTGTGTTTTAAAACTGCTTCAGGGTTTCTACTTCTTTTACGTCTTGCTTTTCTTTCTGTGTTTCTCTGGATGGAGAGTACATAGCCAGAGAGCTCCTCCGGTCATACTTTGCTGCAGATATTGAACGAAGAGGAACAATCGAATATTGAGGCATTTCAAAATTTTAAGTCAAATAATGCCATTCTGTTTTGTTGTTTTTATTGTGTTATTCCCATTGGGTTCTCCTATATTAGGCCGTCTGTCAAACTGCTATATTGTTGGATAGTGTAAATGTGTTTGGTTTAATTGCCTCTAAGTCCTGTTCTATACTAGTCCTTCTAGTTTGAATCCTGAGGGAAGACAGAGAAAATTGCACAAAGCACAAGAACAACATCAGGATGTTGCTACCTAAGATGTAATGTGCAGACTGACTAAATGCCACTGCACAGCTGCATTTCAAATATACATGCACTACTGGAACCATGTTTGGCAGTGACTAAATAGGTTTCCCAAAATCGTGAGTGCATCTTTAGTGGATTATCTCTTAATTTCTATAAACCTGAAGTGAGACTATGATGTTTTTGTCATTTCTGGTTTTGTCAGATAGAAACATTTTTCAGTTGTCTGACAACTGAAAAGTGCTTCTCACCTGAAATTTGTAAAAAAATGAGACTGGAGTCTTCAGTGTATGGGAGGAAGGGCCAGAATATTTGTGTATGCAAGTTTGAGGGGCAAAAAATAGCCTTTCAGTATTCTTTCCAGAGGGTCTTTGAGCAGCAGCCATTATCATATCTTAGATCCCATCACCTTTCCATAGTCAGGAAGTTCCTTTCCTCTCAGTGTGTGTGTTTGTGTGTGGGAATGACTAGCTTGGGACTACAGTGATGATTGGTGGAGGTACCTACCATTAATCTCCTAGGGATAGTGGGGATCGAAGGCTAAGGCGTGGGATGTGGGTTCTGCAAATCTGGCCTATCCACATATAGACCTGCTCCATCCCATCCTACATATCTGCTTAGGGCTGGGGGTCTCCAACATGTTCGTGAGTACCAATGTTCCCACAGGCACCTCTCTTGGTGCCTGCCTGCCTGCCATACTCCCTTCCCCTTAAGATTTTTTAAATTATTATTATTTAACTGGAAGGCTGGCATGCTGAAAAACAAAGTGCTGCCATCCAGTGCCATCTTTATTCGGGTTTAAAAAAAATATGGTTTTGTATTTTGGACTTCGGTTCTTGGGCAAATTATATATTTTTTTACCAGTTTGGATTCTGGTAGAGAAGTATTCTGTGAGTCACCATGTCCACCAGAGCAGTCATTTTATAAATGGGCACCCATGATTCTCTCAAAATCCCAAATGTGCCCACTGGCACAAAAAGTTTGGGGGGGCCTAACCTAGGGTGACCAGGTGCCCTACTTTACAAAGGTCTGTCAGTAGACAGTCCTCTATTTGAAGCACTGTAAAAAAAAAAAAAAGTAGGAAGGCAGAACATAAGAGCCATGCAAGACCAGAACAAGGTTCATCTCGTCCAGCATTCTGTTCACTCAGTGGCCAAGCAACTGCCAACAAGAAACCCATAAGCAGGACATGAGTGCAACAGCACGGCACCCCCCTGCCCATGTTCCCCAGCAACATGGGCAGATAAGGCTCTGATACTGGAGGTAGCATATGGCCATCAGTAGCTATTCATAGCCTTATCCTCCAGAAATTTGTCCAATCTCCTTTTCAAGCCATCCAAACTAGTGGCCATCACTACCAATTCACTTGTGGCCATTCACTTGTGGAAGTGTATTCCATAGTTTAACTATATGCTGTGTGAAGAAGTACTTCCTTTTAGCTGCCCTGAATCTCCCACCAATCAGCTTCATTGGATGACCTCAGATTCTAGTATTATGAGAGAGGGAGGAAAATGTCTCCCTATGCACTTCCTCCACATCATACATAATTTTGTACACCTTTATCACATCTTCCCTCACTCACTCTTTTTCTAACCTAAATAGAAATAGTCCCAGAAGTTGTAACCTTTCTTGATAAGTGTATTGCTCCAGTTTCTTGATCATTCTCATTGCCCTTTTCTGCACATTTTCCAACTCTAAAATTTCCTTTTTTTAGATGCAATGACCGGAACTGTATGCAGTGTTCCAGGTGTGGCTGCACCATAGATTTGTATAAGAAGAGTATGATCTTGGCAGTTTATTTTAGATTCCTTTTGTAATTATGTCTAACATGCAATTTGCCTTTTTCACAGCAGCCACCCACTGGGTTGACATTTTCATCAAGATGTCCACCACAACCCCAGGATCTCTTTCTTGGTCAGTCACCACTAGCTCAGATCCCATCAGCTTATACCTGAAGTTGGGATTTTTTGTCCCAACGCGCATTACAGTTGTTTACGTTGAACCACCACATTTCTGTTTTGATGCCCACTGTCCCAGTTTGGAGAGAAGCTTTTGGAGCTCCTCACAATCCCCTTTTGCTTTAACCACCCTAAATAATTTGGTGTCATCAGCAAACTTGGCCACTTCACTCCTCAATCCTACTTCCAGGTCACTCCTCACTCCTACTGCCTTCTAACTGTAAGCCTAATTCTGAACTCCTAGACTAGCTCCCATTTATACAACATTAAAAGTAGAAAAAGTACCTCACCATCAGAATACAGTGTGAAATTAAGTAAATTTGAAAATTCATACAAAATTTGAATTTCCTTGGAGTTTCATTGGCATTTATAGTGTCTACACCATGGCTCTCCAACCTTGGGTCCCCAGATGTTGCTGGACTACAGCTCCCAGAATCCCTTGCCATTAGCCATGCCAGCTGGGTATGCTGGGAGCTGTAGGCCAGCAACATCTGGGAACCCAAGGTTGGAGAGCCGTGGTCTACACAGGCCTGGATGTCAGTTTAGGAATACAGGGCATAATCGAGGGAGATTTATGTGCTTATTGCTTCAGGATTTCAATGAGATTTACATTTTACACGGTTTTAAGTGTATTTTAATCTGTTTTCTTTGTTGTATGTTGTACATCACCCAGAGTGGCCGGGTACCGGCTAGATGGGCGATATAAAAATAAAATAAATAAATATATATATACTGCAATCCTAAATCTATTTAGCTGGAACAGTAAGTCAGTCCCACTGGTTTTCCCCAACTCTTTGGACTGTGTCCATTATAATCTGTGGTGCCATAAAATAATTCAGAAGGAAAATGGGGGGACACACCCTTCAATTGCTTTGGACTGATGACAATGTATCTTGAGATTGAGGAGGCTGAGAGAAACTCCTGGGATATATAAAATTGCTCCCAAGATTCATACAAGGCCTTTTCTTGGTACCCTGATGACAATTTGATAAAAAGCCAAGTGTTAGGATGGCTGTCAGTAAGATGGCAATAGGAATTTTTAATAATGTGAATCTTTTGCAAGTACGGGAAGTATTTAGAGCTTGCCAAGCACTGAGTGATGCAATCAAGCCAGAATCACCTACATTAGATGGGAAATGATGAAGATACACTCCTGGCACAGCCTCCCTGATTTGGCTCATAAGCTTCAGCTAACCCCTTTGGCACATGATTTGTTTCAAATCTCAGCATTTATGTGATTTTTATTATTATTATCATCATCAATGTTTTGCTCCTTATGCTGAGTGAGTCATTAATAATGGAATGCAGAAAGAGCATCATCTGTGATGGGCATCGTCATAGATAACAGGCAGCTCTCCATGCTCTGTGAAGCCTGGGAAGTATGCTTTTGCAAGGGTTACAGCATTGCTACTTGGCTAGAAATGTTCACTTGCAATCACTACTGTTCTCCCCTTTTGCACTGGGAGGGTTGAGCAAGCCCAAGAGCTGCCAATAAATTTTTGCATTCGATTCAGTTTGAAAGGTGAATTGCAGAATTGAAATGGAAATTGAGCCACAGCCAGAAATATGCCCTGAATGACCCTGAGAGTTGGACTGTGGAGAGAATGGGGGTTGTGGAACCATCAGTGCAAGGGCAACACTGAATGACATATTTTGCACAGTGGGTGTTGCTGGTTCAGCTCCACTGTGAGCAACTGACAGTGCAATCCTGTATGTGTCTATTAAGAGTTAAGTACCATTGAGTTCAGTGGAGCTCTCTCCCAGGTAAGTGTGTATAGCAGCCTTCCCCAACTTGGTGCCTTCCAGATGTTTTGGACTACAGGTCATAGCATTCCTGGCAATTAGCCATGCTGGCTGGGGCTGATGGGATTTGAAGTCAAAAACATCTGGAGGGCACCAGGTTGGAAAAGACTGGTATATAGGATTGCAGACTGAATAGCCCAGAGACATCAGACTTATTGCTGGCATTGAATTGGCTGAGCTCCATGGATTTATAATCTGGTTCTCTTATCAGGGATTTTAAAACGATGAAGACCAATATAATATTTCATAATGAAGGCACAGTGGGTCCTTCATCCATACCGCGAGCACAGCTTCCTCCCAGCTTCCCAATTCACATCACATACATACAGAACTATCAAGTCAGATGTTTAAACAGCAGTAAGCCCCCTTCCTCTGTCTTTTATTTTTTTAATTTTCCACCTGTATTTTTTATTCATATATATGTTTATGTTTCTCATTATTAAAACAATGGGATCAATTGCAGTAGTCTTCTGGGGACTGGGAAGGCAAGAAAGAAACTGTGGTGTCACTAGCACTTGCCAATCAATGCCATTCACTCATAAGAACATAGGAGCCCTGCTGAATCAGGCAAAAGTCCTATCTACTGTAATCTAACAATCTGTTCCCACAGTCCCCAATCAGATGCCTATGGAAAGCCCACAGCAGAGCATGAGTGCAATAGCACCCTCTTGCTCATGTTCCTCAACAACTGGTATTGAGAGGCTGGCATACTGCCTCTGTGACTGGAGGCAATGCAGCATATGACTAGTAGCCACTGATAGCCTTATTGTCCATAAATTTGTCTAATCCCCTTTTAAAGCTGTCAAAGTTGGTGGCTCTCAAGAAACCCATTTTCTTGCTAAGATTTAGCTGCTTGGAATGTAGCACCATTTCATGAAGATGGGCCAACACACACTAATTAAACCACCTGTGTGTGTTATTTCAGGTTGATCTACTCTCCAGGCTTTAAGGCCAGAGTGGAACTCTGCTGGGCTGGTCTCAGCTGGGCTGTGGTGAGAGCTTTTCATCTATTCCACTCCTGAAACCCGAAGAAGTTACTCAGCCCATTAAGGATTGGCTGAGGAGGCTTTTCTCTGAGGAAAATACCCACCCAGCCAGAGATTGGCTAAGGAGGCTCACTTCACATTTGTCAGGGGCATGGGAGGAGGGGTATAAAGCTGGGGAGTGTGTGGCTATTGTGTGGCCATTTGGTCTTCACTCTGGTTTCATCTTCATTCTGATCTTCAGTCTTCTGCCTGTGCTAACTGGCTTTCAGGCCTGTGAGCTTTTGGATCCAATTGGGCCCTGTCCTATAAGGTAAAGTATAGGATAAGTTAGGTATTGATTGGTTATTTTTGCCTTCAGCATTCTTCCAATTCCAAAGGGTTTCTCTGGTTGTTTTTTATTTATTTATTTATTATATTTTTAAATCGCCCATCTGGCCAGCCACCCTGGGCGATGTACAATCATTAAAATACAATAAAATACAATAAAATACAATTAAAACATAATTAAAACACAATTAAAAATATAAGGTGTTTTTTTTTTTTTTTTAAACCTAAACCACTCCATATGCCTGCTTGAAAAGCCATGTTTTTAAAGCCCGGCGGAAGTTCATCAAGAAGGGGGCATGACGAAGGTCACTGGGGAGGGAGTTCCATAACTTGGGGGCCGCCACAGAGAAGGCCCTCTTCCTAGTCCCCACCAGCCTGGCTGCTCTGGCTGATGGGACAAGGAGAAGGCCGTCTGTGGCAGATCTTGTTGAGCGGCCTACTTGATGTTGCTGGAGGCGCTCCTTGAGATAAGCTGGACCTGAGCTGTATAGAGTTTTAAAAGTCAAAACCAACACCTTGAATTTGGCCCAGCAAGCCACTGGTAGCCAGTGCAATTCCTTCAGCACTGGTGTGATATAGTCTCGCCGGCGGCTGCCTTTAACCAGGCGAGCCACCGCGTTCTGTACCAGCTGCAACTTCCGAACCGTCTTCTAGGGTAACCCCACATAGAGCGCATTACAGTAGTCTAGGCAAGAGGAGACCAAGGCATGAACCACTGATGGGAGCAGATGATTAGGAAGGTAGGGGCGCAGCTGCCATATCAGATGGAGTTGATACAGCGCCGCCCGGCTCACAGCTGACACTTGAGCCTCCATGGACAGCTGGGAGTCTAGAATGGTCCCCAAGCTGCGGACCTGGTCTTTCAGGGGTAGATGTACCCCATTCAGTACCAGGTCAACATCCCCTAATCTCCCCTTGTCTCCCACCAGAAGTACCTCGGGAGTATGCCGTGTCAAGATATGTTGTATTTTTGGAATAATGAATAATTATAGATTATAGAGATATAATGTATTATTTGGTCCTGTGGTGACGGGAGCACTATATAAGTTGTATGTGTGTTATTTAGTTAATTTTTGTATTGTTGAAAATTTTTAAAATAAAAATTAAAAAAAAGAAGTACCTCGGTCTTGTCGGGGTTCAGCCTCAGCATGTTCCTTCCCATCCAGCCACCCATTGACTCCAGGCACTTGGACAGGGTTTCAACAGCCAACCTCGGTGAGGACTTAAAGGAGAGGTAGAGCTGTGTGTCATCTGCATATTGATGACAACGCACCCCAAACCTCTTGATGATAGCTCCCAGTGGCTTTAGGTAGATGTTAAATAACATCGGGGAGAGGATGGAACCTTGCGGCACCCCACAAGTGAGTGGCCGAGGATACTACTAGGAAAAGAGGTTGTTGGATCATGAACATGGGATATGATATTTCCAGAATATCACACATTCATAGTTTTCTAGTCTTCAAGACAGAAAATGTTGTCTAATTGATATTATTTTCTTTCCATATTTAAACACTGAGTTCTAAGGCATTATGTACTAACGTTACAACTACACATGTTTTACCTTTAAAAGGTACAACTTTGTCCTGAAGGGATTAATTAGCATGTCACTTCCAAAGAGAGAAGAGTCCTTGCATGAAACAGCATCCTGCAGTGCCATCAAAACTAAAATAAATAGTAGCATCTTATGTAGTACTTTGTTTTAATTTAGTGATGCTCACTGTATGTGGCAGGAAAAAAATGCCATCATTTTGAATATAAAAGAGTTTTCTAATGAAATAAAGAGACTAAGGGTCAAACTACATATTGGACCCCCTGTTGTGAACAGTCCTTGGGACACTGTGTGTGTGTGTGTGTACGTACGTACGTACGTACGTACGTGTACATTACAAGGTAGCTTAAGTGGTTAGTTGCTTACATTCACTTATTTGTGAGATGCTTCTCTATGGGGAAAATACTCAAAGTGACATATAGTTTATTAAACATATAGGATAAATGATTAAAAAAAATATTTAGTTATTATAAACTACATACAACACTGTAAAACAAACATACAACTACAGTAATGATATTTTAAAAGAGACCATGGCATTGGAAGCATCCAAAATAGCAACACAGCATAATTTAGTTTTTACTATGCTCAAAAAGCTTTAATGAGCTGTTCCCCACTGGTGTTGCTGACAAATACCGTTCAGGCAGCAAATTTAGGTGGTTCATGAAGCCCCTCCCCTGATGAGCCACTGTACATGATGGTTGGCTTGCTTATTTATTTTAAATATTTATATACCGCCTTTTAGTGGAGCTTCCATGGAACTTTTATCTTCACAAAGCAAGATAAAAAGCTTCACAAAAGCTTTAGTGGAGCTTTTATCTTCACAAAAGCAAGATAAAATGCACTAATATGATATGAACATGTTAAAGAGAAAAATGCATTGTAAATCCTGGGGGAATTAAAATGTCTTTTTCTGGCACTGAAAAGAGAACAATGTTGGCATAAGGTGGGCCTTTCTGGGGAGGGCTTGACCACTGAAAAGACACTCAGTCTCTGGTTGACACACCCAACTTAACTTAGATGGCAGGAGCATCTGGAAGAGAGACTCCAAATATGACTTCAGTGCATGGACAAGTTGGTATGGGATGGGAGCAGGAGTTCCTTCGGGTAGCTGGGTCCTAAGCTCTATAGGGCTTTAAAGGTAAGCACCAGCACTTCGAATTGTGCTTGGGAGGGCACTGGAAGCCAGTGAAGTTCTTTCAATACCACTGAGATATGTTCTCACCAACAGGGTTATACTGGGCTGGATAGGCCACAAGTTAGGCCTATCTAGCCAAACGTAACAGCAGGCTTGCTGTAATGAACCAAAGTCAGTGGATGCATGAATGGGATCATCAGAGAATATAAATTTAGGGCAGCAGCCATTTTGAGACCAGTTGTGGTAAACATTGCACATGTTAAACACAGTCTCTTGTGGCATTGTTTTACAAAGTATACAGACACCAATGTAATTCCTGCCCTAGGACCAAGACAAAGAGGGGAAATTATATGAAAAGGAGGGATACTCATGCAAGCACAGCTTTAGTTACATCCCTGCAGTGGCAAGCACAATGGTCTTTATTTTGGCAGTGGTCGCAAATGATACCTTATGGTCGTTGTCAGGGATGGGGACTTGGACTCGAGGACTCGACTCGTGAGTCGGACTGAGTCCCCCCTCTGACTCAACTCGGACTTGAGTCCCAATATTTTTAATGGGACTCGAGACTCGACTCGGGACTCGAGACCAAGGGCTCTTCAACATCCCTGGGCTGTGCCAGAGGGAGTGGAGAGGAGCGTGATTGCTGGCGAAGAGCGCATGGAAGCGAGGTGTGCCGCTGCTCGGCCACTATGGACGGCTACCAGGAGTGCAGCCCCAACAGTGTGTCAAGATTTATTTTGATTGATGTGTTGCGTATTTGGGAGAGGCAGAAGAAGGACCTGAGATTACTCTGTGTGGCTGCTCTGAGTGTGTTTCTGGTTCCAGCAAGTTCATCACCAGTGGAGCGGGTGTTCAGCGAGGGTGGAATTGTGATGAGACCTCACCATTCCAGAATGGGGGCCAAACATTTAGAAAAAATCATGTTCCTCAAATGCAACATGGATAAGTTTTAGGAAGTACAGCAAGTTTATTTTTTAAAATCATTTTTCTAAAATGCAACCTTTCAGACATTTTGGGTTTGGCTGCCTCTGCCTGCCTGTCTGGGGTTCCCAGCCTCCTCTGCCTGCCTGGTCTCTTCTTGAGCAGTTCAACAGTTGAATTGTCCAAGACAAAGGCCTCTGCCTGCCTGCTTTGGGGTTCCCTGCCTCCTCTGCCTGCCTGGTTATTTTGGGTTTTTCTGCCTGGTCTGTTCTTGCCAAAATCAGTTGCAGAGTTTTGAAATAAAAAGGCACACTTGTGCCTAGAATTTACTTAAACCACACATCTGAAGTAGCCTTATTTTGTTGGGAAAACCTCCCATTGATTTTAATAGGGACTCGTGGAGTCAGCTTTGGGAGTGACTCGTGACTCGTGAGTCACCATTTTGGACCAAGGACTCGGACTCGGACTCGAGACTCGGGTCCAAAGACTCGTGACTCGAGACCAAGGACTCTTCAACATCCCTGGTCGTTGTACACTTATCTCTCTGTACATTTCCAACTTGAATGACGATTCCCTCCCATCTAGCCTTACTTTGCTTCAGTCTCTATAAAATTTCAGTCTGTAAAAACAAACAAAAAGCCACACCTCACAAAGTTGGCATGAGAAATAAGATCATTAATATTCATTAGTTTTCAAGATCACTAATAGGAAGCTGCCACAGAATGTAGACAAGGAGAATGCCAGAAAACACTTGATGTTTTGGGAAACATCTTCCTTGCTCTCTTTTGTCTGGCTTATCATTTCTGAATATGCAATGTAATGTGCCAGAGTCCCACCAAGAGTGCTCATGCACCAGGGACTTCTTATTTTTCTTCTTTAAATACTGATTTAATTGGATCTCCTGTGGTTTCTTAAGCAAGAAAAAAGAAATTGGATATTGTACCCGGAGTCCATGATTAGTCTGGAATCTAACCCCTAGAGAATGAGATGCAGGATACAGCTATGGATATAGATTTTCTTTAAAGAGCATCTTGATGCTTTGCACACAGGGGCACGGGATTTCTGAAGGAGAGAGACCGACCACGAAAAGAAAATCTTGCTTCCAGACCACACGAAGGCACACATTAACTAGCAAAAAAGAATGACAGTTGTGCACTGTTGGACTTTAGGCCTTTAGTATCTACTGCTATCCTGCTATAAGGCTACAAATAACCCCCATTGTGTTCTCAGTGAACATTAATAGGATTAGCCTTTTACTTCTCTGTAAAAATGCATAGGATTAGCCTTTATTTTCCAGTTACAACTGAAATGTTGTCTAAAGTGAAATTCAAAGTGAATTCCCACTAAGGCAAATATATAAGAGTTTTCAAAAGACTGGATTCATTTTGGGGGTGGGAGTAGGTTGCACATCTCTTAGTTGTTACAAAATGTTTCCAAAAGTGAAATTCAAAGTTAATTTGGAGGTCTGCACATCCTAACTGATGCAACCAGGAGGGCTAAGTTTGTAGTTTGAACCTCACCTCACCTCACCTCACACAACAGAAAAGAACACTGGGAGAAATGGAAATGATATGAACTCCGTGCAGTGGTTTAAGGAGCAGAAATGGACGGGGGGGAAATACTGTGTGTGTGTGTGTGTGTGTGTGTGTGTGTGTGTGAACTATTAAGTTCTAGGTAAAACATTTAATATACATTCATCACTGAATGTATATTAAATACATTACCCCCCCCATGTTCTAGCTAAGCACTAACTGCCCAATGAACGCAGTTCAGCAAAAAAAACGTTGTGATGTGCAGCCTGATTCTATGCATGTTTTTTCACAAGTTAAGTGGGGCTTACTCCCAAGTAAGTGTGCATAGAACTTGCAGCCAACAATCTGATCCTGCATGTTTAGTTGGAAGCCAGTCTCATGGAATTCAATTTGATATAGTCCCAAGCAGGTGTCCATGGATTGCAGCATCAGGCTGCAATCCTAAACAAACTTATTGGAATGTCCCATTGAAATTGTTGTGAACTGCCCAGAGAGCTTCAGCTGTGGGGCGGTATAGAAATGAAATAAATAATAATAAAATAATAATTGAAGTTCTGGAGCCTTTCTTCCATGTAAAGCTTTGCATTGGACTGGGTTGCATGTCCCATAGAATTCAGTAGCATAGGACTCAATTGCAATTAACCTAATCATGATTGATTTCAGTGGGACATGCAGACTGGTTCTAGGTTTGTTTGCTTGGACTCCTGGCTGTGCTTGGCATGGTATCAAGAAAGTATGTATAGAATTGCAACCACAGTTAGGTCAGAGATTCACCAGGCCAGTGCTGGGTGACACCTGGTTGAGGACAGGGTGTACCCCTCCCCTCCACCATGCAGACAACATTGTGTATGCATGCTCAATTAATGCAATCTCTCTTTTTTTTTTTTAAGTGGGAACATCACACCAGATAAGTGTCTGTGACATATTATATGTGACATGTCTGCATGGTGAAGGGGAGCAGGCACACACATTTTTGCAGCACATAAAAAATTTCACCATCCTAGTAATTGTCTGAACTGGTGCTCAAAATGCATGGTCCTTCAGACAAGCCTTTATGAGATGATTGGAATATAGTTACATGAGGTATGACTAAAAAGGCCAGTGAGCATCCACCATGAATGGAATAAACGGTATGAATATGCATTTTGGCATTCACATTTATGAAATAGATGTGCTGCGTAAAACAATTGCCATATACTGTACCTTCCCTTTATTTGAAGGAGAGAGACATATCAGAGAGCTGAAAACTATATGGGGAAAGATAATTAGATTCAAGTTTTGTCCTCTAGTTATTAGTTTGTTTCTCTTCCCTTGTTCATCATTAGATGCATTTCTTTGTTAGGATTATGCATGCATGCTAATTCATTACTGTGTGGTTTCCCTATTCTGAGGCTTGTCAAAGATCTAATTTATGTGCAAGACTGAAAGCTGTTTAAATGGATAATGCACTGCCTTCATGATACATACCACCCTCTTTATGCTCCATTAAGTTCAGGCATTGGCTGTATAAGCAATGTAGCAATTATTTCTTCCCAATAACAACTGCACAACTTTCTCTACAAAGGACAGCAGATTATTGCAATGTGCTATTAATCTCCAGGTGTGCTTCCGATATTAAGGCCATTACAGATTGTTGGAGAACCAGCTTGGTATTTTCAGTATACAAAATTCTGGATGGCAAGTGGAAAATATAACAAATACTGTGGTGTAGTATCAAGTAGGGATGTCAGATTCAGACAAAGCCTGAAGCCCAAGTAGCACTGGGACCCTTCAGTCCAGTTCAGGTGCTTGCCAAGGCATAGTGGGCTTCCCTCCAAAGACCCAAAGAACCTAAACCAGGCCAGAATGAGGTTTTGTTACTGATTCATACTCAGCAGTGCAGACATTCTGTCTCCTCTCCATAGTGTCTTTTGGTTTTGTTTCTCTGAAATGCTGATGGGCCAGGGAGGCAGGGAGTGTGACTATGTAACTGATAGGTCCACCTAGGTCTAATCCTAGGTCACATTTTACCAGGGGCTCCAGTCACTGTGTGCTTTGGAGGAGAGCAAGGATGGCACCATGAGGTGGACTTTATTCCATGCCATCGCCATCTGGCTTTAGTATAAAAAAGCCTGTAACTGGTTTTCAATCACCATGGCTCCCAGGCCCCTGCACTTATCTTTCTGAAACCATACAGGTTTGTTACTTAGAGACACCTCTAGACTGTCTGTGATTCTCAGAACATTGGTCTACAAGAAACAGGAGGATAAGCAAATCCTCTTTTGGATATCCTCAGGGTGTCAAGGCTGCTCTTGAACAACCCCCTCCCACCGCAGCTATCATTCTGAAATTTTGCAGCCTTGATCCCCTCAGAAGTGGCAACTACCCTTGCAATTGTCATCCAATTCTACCCAGAAATAAATAAAACAAAGTTATCTGCCGTTCCCTTTAAAAAAAATCAACATATAAAGGCATGTAGCACACCTATTTTTCTGACACCTGGCAGGCATAATCCCCTCCTAAGGGGCTACTATGCCTGCAAATACCATCCGATTCTGACAAGATGAAAAAAAGTTATAGCCTCTGATTTATTTATTAATTATATTTATACCCCGCCTTTTTTCCTGCAAGGAACCCAAGGCGGCTTACATAATCCTCCTCCTCCTCTCCATTTTATCCTCACAACAACCCTGTGAGGTAGGTTAGGCTCAGGGATGGGGACTCGGACTCGAGGACTCGACTCAGTGAGTCGGACTGAGTCCCTCCTCTGACTCGACTCGGACTCGAGTCCCAATATTTTTAATGGGACTCGAGACTCGACTCGGGACTCGAGACCAAGGACTCTTCAACATCCC
This sequence comes from Shinisaurus crocodilurus, assembly GCA_021292165.1. Lineage (NCBI taxonomy): Eukaryota > Metazoa > Chordata > Lepidosauria > Squamata > Shinisauridae > Shinisaurus > Shinisaurus crocodilurus. The sequence goes on from CM037877.1 coordinate 101,767,965, forward strand.
TGGGCTGTGCCAGAAGGAGTGGAGAGGAGCGTGATTGCCGGCGAAGAGCGCATGGAAGCGAGGTGTGCCGCTGCTCAGGCCACTATGGACGGCTACCAGGAGTGCAGCCCCAACAGTGTGTCAAGATTTATTTTGATTGATGTATTGCGTACTTGGGAGAGGCAGAAGAAAGACCTGAGATTACTCTGTGTGGCTGCTCTGAGTGTGTTTCTGGTTCCAGCAAGTTCATCACCAGTGGAGCGGGTTTTCAGTGAGGGTGGAATTGTGATGAGATCTCACCATTCCAGAATGGGGACCAAACATTTAGAAAAAAATCATGTTCCTCAAATGCAACATGGATAAGTTTTAGGAAGTACAGTAAGTTTATTTTTTAAAATCATTTTTCTAAAATGCAACCTTTCAGACATTTTGGGTTTGGCTGCCTCTGCCTGCCTGTCTGGGGTTCCCAGCCTCCTCTGCCTGCCTGGTCTCTTCTTGAGCAGTTCAACAGTTGAATTGTCCAAGACAAAGGCCTCTGCCTGCCTGCTTTGGGGTTCCCTGCCTCCTCTGCCTGCCTGGCTATTTTGGGTTTTTCTGCCTGATCTGTTCTTGCCAAAATCAGTTGCAGAGTTTTGAAATAAGAAGGCACACTTGTGCCTAGAATTTATTTAAGCCACACATCTGAAGTAGCCTTATTTTGTTGGGAAAACCCCCCATTGATTTTAATAGGGACTCGTGGAGTCAGCTTTGGGAGTGACTCGTGACTCGTGACTCGTGAGTCGCCATTTTGGACCAAGGACTCGGACTCGGACTCGAGACTCGAGACTCAGGTCCAAAGACTCGTGACTCGACTCGTGACTCGAGACCAAGGACTCTTCAACATCCCTGGTTAGGCTAAGAGTCAGTGACTGGCCCAAAGTCACCCAGTGAGTTTCATGGCTGAGCGGGCACTAGAACCCTGATCTCCCAAGTCCCAGTCCAACACTCTCACCACTACGCCACACTGGCTGAATCTCAGCCTGGGTTTGGTATCTGAGTCAAAGCTGATGGCCTCCAAATCAGTCCAGGTAATATCAGGTCGTTTCCTGAAGCACTGACTTGTGGTCTGAGTCGAATCTGTGGGTTGGTACATACTGTACCTCTAGTACCAAGTAAGGTGATGGCCACCTTTTGTAAAACTTGTTTGTTAATGAGCAGTGATGATCAGTGGATGTTTCTAGAACCAGATGAAGATGCTTATTCAGTGAACTCAGATGGTTGCTGGTGGCTGTTAGCTAGGACACACTCCGAATGCTCTATGTTTTGAGGTGCAAGGATTAGAAGGGGTGGTGCCCTTTCCACATGTGCTTTGGTTTAGTCCTTGCAGAACACTGATCGCCCAGCATGTTGGATTACAGCAGCTAGCTGAAGATGCTTGTCCAATGGTTTTTAATGGTCTGATGTTTCTTCAATCAACACAGCCTGTTGGTGGCTGTTAGATAGGACAAACTCCACATGGTCAGACTGGAGAAAAATTTCAGGAACTGTATCATAGCCAGCAAAGAAGAAAGAATTGACTGTAAGAAGGAGCCTTGGGGGCTCAAAGAACATACTATTTTGCTTTTGAGAGAATTGATGTTGCTTTAAATACTAGCAATGTTTCTTGGCTGCTCCTCCATACACACACACACTCTCTCTCTCTCTCTCTCACACACACACACTCTCTCTCTCTCTCTCTCTCTCTCTCTCACACACACACACAAACACACACACAGAACAAATATAATAAAAACAAAAGCACCACTAATCTTGCATTTCTGATTTGGAGAAGGTGAGCAGGTCCTGTCTCCTTCCTCTAGGGGAAATGCACATTGACTTCAACAGAAATTTTATTTGAGTCAAAATTGCAGAAGCAGTCCTTCTCTGTGGATATAATCATCACACAAATCAATAGGAGACTTAGAGTAAGATATTCTAATTAATTGGTGCCAAAGTCCACACAGCAATTTAGAATTAGGACATGGTGCAAACAAAAAGGTTGGAGTTTTGCCCCTGAGTATAATGACAGCCTTTCAAAAATTGATAATGAGGAAATGAAATACATTAATGAAAGATTGGCTTGATAAGGTAAAATAAAATAAAGCTGCTGTAGCATGTGTATATATGTATTCACAGTCACGCATTTCAACATATTCTCCATCATTATGGTAAAACATATATGGACTTCCTTTAATGTTTGGCTTTGTGGAGGTGGTGGTGGTGGGGAAAGAATAAGGACTCTTGGAAGATTAATGTGGAAATGGGATGGAATGGGCTTATGATGAACACAGACCAGAAATATACTGATCTATCCATCACTCAAGGTATTTAAATATATGTGTCAAATTGCTTTCCATTTGTTGAAAAGAATAATAGCTATCTATCATCTGTCTGTCTGTCTGTCTGTCTAAGCGTCTATGTACAGCTTTTAAGATATACAACCTCACAACTTGTGCTCAGTAACTCATTAATTTTTACATAATATTTTTTTAGAAGGGAAGTTATGGGGTAATGGAAGAGGAAAAAGAGGTGACATTGGCTGTTGTTTTTATGCCAATATAACTGATGAAATATGGAAATCATTGGCAGGTCAAAAGAAGGAAAATAAATGAGTAGATCCCAAATGATTCTGTACATGGGTCTAGCTTGCCCAAGGCTGCCTTGCTAACAGCTAAGAACTGGTATTTGGCAACAAGGCTGCAGTCCTTGCGGTGAAGAGGGGGGTGAGTTTGCCCTCCCCTGGGCTGAAAATAAGTCACTAGGTCCTAACTGGATGGGGGCAAGGTCATTGTACCAAAAGTGGACTGCTGAGTTTGCAAAGGTATCTGCCCATATGTGGACTACCACCATCATTGAAAAATTATTCCAGGAAGGTGAGGTCCTTTGTAATGCCTGATCAAATCTATCAGCTCATCACACCAGCTTCAACCGAAATAAACTCTGAAACGGGGGGGGGGGGGGTCCTATGCATCTGAATGTACCTGCATCTCAGCCTCACTTTTGACATTGTGCCTTGAGAAGAATATCACACTGCATTGGTCCAGAAATCTCAGCCATACCTGTACATCAACCTTTATTTCCTGGGTATTGTCACGTCTCTGTCGCGCTCCTACTCCCCTCCCTCCAGCTAGAACATCTTGCACAGCTCCCGGGTTTCTTTGGAAAGCTTTATTGAGTGAAAGGCAGGGCAACTCAGGTGGTTGCAAAAAGGGATTACACAAAAGTAAAGAAAGTAATTCAAGGACCATTATCCCGTCAATGGGAAGTCATGAATGTTACAGTTGCTCCAGAACTGAGGATTTTTGTGCACTCCCAACCACAGCCCAGAGAACCACCTCCACCCCTATGGTAGGGTCAAAAATCTTGTTAGCCAATCGAGCGGAACGATGAAGTGATGTCAGTTGTTCCTGCCTCCGGAGGCGTCATTGCTCACGAAGATCTGTCACAGAGGCTGGCTTCCCCCCTTCCATCATGAGTTCTTTCTAGTGATGAATCACGTACCTTGGGGGGGGGTGCCATCTGCCATGCCTCGCCTCTCCGCACTGGACCCCCCCGCCACTCGATTCTCAGCAGGGTGGAGCGATTCTCCATGCTGCTCGAGCCGCCCACGCCCGCCACAACGGGCCCGTGCGCCGGGACCCCGTGCTGTGTCTTTTCCGTAGAAACCAGGGCAACAGGGCTTAAAACGGCCTTTTTAAGCCCTGTTGCCCTGGTTTCTATGGAAAAGACGCAGCACGGGTTCCCATCGCACCAGTGCAGGGTCCCGTTGCAGCCAGAAGTGACGCGACTGGACCGTCGCAGTGGGTGCAGGTGGCTCGTCGCAGAGAGGTGAGCGGGGCCGGGACCCGGTAAAGCCCACGAGTCTCAGGGGCCATAAGCGGGGCCGATTTAAGCCTGCTACGTCCCACCCCCGAGCCGAGCGGTTACATCCCTAGTTCTTCCTCGGCTCCCATCGGGAGCGCCTTTCCCAAGGATTCTTCTACTCCCGCTTCCTCCCCGGCAAGACTTGCCACCGGCTGCTGCTGCTGCAACTTTGATGGTGCAGCTGGGTCCATGTTTTTAACAGGGTGTCTCTGCTTCTAACTCCCCTCCCTTTCCATTTCAGAATCCATTCCCATGGGATCTGACCAGTGCTGTTTTGGTGTTAGAGAGTCAGAACTTGAGGGGCTAGGGGAGTTAGCCCCGACAAGTATTAAGCCTAGGGGTGGGCATACAGATCCTGTGCCTTGCATCACAAAGATGGTGAAAAAAATCCCCTACCTGGTACCACAACATTCCAGGCAGAATCAAAATATCTTAACTCCTGAAAACCCCTGAGCATAGGTTTATGGGCAGAGACAAACTCAGTGACTGGATTCAGACAACATAACCCACACTCAAGGGTTGAGTATGGGTTGTGTGTGGGTTGTTGAAACTTGGGTTGTCTGGACTCAGCCAAGATAACACAGCATGGTGAACAACCCACAGTACACAACCCAACAAGAAACCATGGGTTCTTTTCATGGGTTGTTCATGGTTCACAAGCCATGGCTTGTTAGCGCAGCAGGGTTCATATGACACGATAACCCACAGTTCAACAACAATCCACATTCAACCCATACTCAACCCTTGAGTGTGGGTTATTATGTTGTCTGAACCCAGTCAGTGAGTTTGCTTCTCAGATTGCAGGGTTTTTCTTCAGGGCATTTACAAAGCTCCTCTGTATTGATCTCAGTACCCAGGAATGTGAACTGGGGTATTCATTTTGACATTGCTTCTCATCCTTCTTGTAACATCCTTTTAAAGTGGGTTGCACAGGAGTGTCAAGGTAAGATATAAACGCATCATATATCAGAGCACTCAGACCATTGGTCATCAGTAGGCTTCACTGCAGCCACCACCACGAAATGGCCAGGTGACCTCCCTCCTCCAAACACATACACAGCCATAAGTCTGGGGCAGGAGGCATTCTGTTTTTTCCTCCACTTACAGGAAACATAGGGCTGTTGTGTCAGCAGGCTGAACTTGCCAGGCTGATATTTAGCAATCACATCTGTAAGACCTTTAAGCCCTCTCTGTTGGGTCCCCACTACCTAGCCCCCATTGTGTTAGAGGTTTTTTGTTTGTTTTTTGAAGTGGGGAGCCTACTCTCTACACCTGTAGACTTTCCATGCAGTTTAGAATCTTGGAATTCTACATACCAGGGATAACAGCCTGGCTTCTGTTTACATGATAATTTATCTTGGGATGAGGAACAAGCAAGTCAAGAGCTTGGGATCTTGCCAGAGATGGATATGAAAGATGGAAGACTTGGGCTGTTATTCTAGGATAACTAATTGTGTGAAACGTAACTGTCTCTCCAATGGTCTACATGCAGATTCAATGCAGATAAAGCTGGGGAAATAATGCAGGAAAATAACCCAATTTGAAAATAAAGCCTCAAATGTAGCATGTTAATCAGCTATAGATAAAGAAATTAGAAGGCTGTGACTGTGAGGCTATTTGGGGGTTGGGTGGGGGATGACAAGCAAGGGTTGGGGGGGGAATTCTTTCAGGTTAATTGTGGTGGCAGCTGTCATGAGACATAATTCTGTATAGGAATGCCACAGTTTTACGTATAACCTACTTCATGATATGCTCCTCAGAAGTAACCAGTGGGGAATGACTTTGATGGTGTTCCAATAGGCTCAGTTCCAAGATTGGTTTTACCCACCATTTTTGTAGCAAACTTGAATATGGTGTCATATGGCAAGGTCTTATATTAACTATGTCTCAAGGATTCACTGAACACAAACGTTCTCCAGGAATTAATAAAAAAAAAACAAAATCAGGTTGCAGTTCAAAGTGAACCTTTGGAAGATATATTCACTATATGAAGAAAATCACCTCATTATGACTATATTTCTTCAAAATAACATGTGATAATGAGGCCAGAGTAAGAGAATTCATAGGGTGAATTCACATGAAAATTCTGATGTGGTGAAACCATTGCAATTTCTCTCCCACCCACCCTCTCTTTTTGTAGTGGCATAGCGTAGTTTAATCTGCCTCTTCTCTCATGTATGATGTATTCATTTTGACATTGCTTCTCATCCTTCTTGTAACATCCTTTTAAAGTGGGTTGCACAGGAGTGTCAAGGTAAGATATAAACACATCATATATCAGAGCACTCAGACCATTGGTCATCAGTAGGCTTCACTGCAGCCACCACCACGAAATGGCCAGGTGACCTCCCTCCTCCAAACACATACACAGCCATAAGTCTGATACTTACACCCCTGGGCATGGGGAGGTGTGTGTGTGTGTGTGTGTGTGTGTGTGTGTGAGAGAGAGAGAGAGAGAGAGAGAGAGGGAGAGATGGCATTTGTGGCCAACCACAGAACAAAGCAGGCATGTAACAGACACCTGCATCCATGCTCCAGTGTGATGTTAGGTGTGCAGGGCTAGTTGAGCAAAGCTGCTTCCCCTCACCTTTGCAGATGAATCCAAACACATCAAACCAGCATGCAGTGCAGTCCCTCCTGAACACTCTCTTTGGATTGTAGATTCCTGACATGCTTAACTCTGCATGTTCAGGTTGGGTTTTTTAAAAATTAAAAACAAAACAAAAACCCACGTGCAATTTGAAGTGGCACCACATGCTATTTTAGCAGACACTGATGAGCCCTGTTCTATTATTACATTTGCATTCAAACCTTGCTCCAAAGAACCAGGCAGAGCATAATCCTATTCTGTCATCACAATAGAGAAAACTATTTGCCCAAAGCTTTTGGCTGAGAGGAGATTGGAACCCAGGACTCCATGGTCTGAGTCCAACATTATCCACTACATGGCAACAGCTGTTTTGGGAAGTGGGACTTCAGTAGAACTGGGAGGGTGACTTGCACTTGAATAAGAAAGACTACAAGGTAGAAATCCCCTAAAGAGAGTTGGTATTAAGTTATAAGCTGGTACTATGCTGTTGTCCTCTGGTTGAGATCTGGTTGAGATCTCTGGTTGAGATCTGAAAAGGAGGAAATGATTCAATTGAATAGCAAACCTTTTTTGAAATGATATTTCATGCATTTTCTTATGCATGGCACAAAAATATATTTTTTCCATTGTGAGAAAAGGCCTTCCATTTATTTTATTTTATTTTATTTTGCTCCAAGTAGTCCATTGATGTGTTTTCCTTTGTGCCAGGACAGAAAATGGCAGTGTCCTAATTCAGAACACAACATCAGTACATTGATCAATAAAATTAATCCATTTTTTAAGAAGAAAAAAAATGCTTTCAAAAAGATGGATTTGGGAGAGAATCTGAAAGATTGCAGGTGTAGCTTTGTGATATAAAGCTTTGCCTTGTTGATGTGAATCACTAGCAAATTTTCTATTTTTTATTTCTTTTCATGTAGCTTATAAGGAAAACCTCCACCAGAATCTATTGTTAACAATCCCACTGGAGGTTTAAGGAAATGCCAAGCCATTTGATTGCAAGGCTCAGCTGTTGGCACAAGGTCAGAAAAGCAGCACCTGAGGTTTAGTTTGCAATCATCATTTCTCCAGAGTTCATTTCAAACCCTCACTTTTGGTTATGTGGCCCTTTGTGGCTTCAAACAGTTTTGTTCAATGGATTACGGGTTGATGGCTATATATCCTACTGCGGTCACAGAGGCACTAGCCTTAGAAAAGAAAAAAAAAGAAAAGAATCAAGGGTGTATCCAGGTCTGTCCTTATAATGTGGAACAGTTCCATAAAGCAAAATACAAAACAAACCCAACAGCAGTGTAGGAGGAAACAGCCCACAAATATACAATAGAACAACTTTCCCCAACCTGTTGCCCTCCAGATGTTTTGGACTTCAACTCCCAGCATTACATATAGTTGGGAATGCTCAGAGTTGCAGTAAAAACCATATGGAGTGCACCAGGTTGGGGAAGGCTGCAAAAGAACATGAAACACAGTAGCCAGCCAATCAAAGAGGCCATATGGAAAAATCCACATGCCAGAGACTTTGGTCAGGGACACTGTGTGTAGGTGTTTCTATACAAATGCTAGAAGCCTCCAAGCCAAAATGATGTTCTCTTGCATTTGTGGTGGTGGTGGTGGTGCGGTTGTTTATTATTTGGTCAATGCTGTATTATTTTACTGTGTTTTATTGTCTGTACTCCATTTTGGAATTATTTTATAATGAAAAGCAGGTATGAATTTTTAAATAAATTAACTAAAGGGTTAAATTAATTAATTAAAGGTGCAATTACACTTGGAATAATGTGGTCAGTGCATTTCAAAAGGATACTGCAGAGTTGGAAAAGATGCATGAAAGGGCAACCAAAATGATCAAGGGACTGGAGTAAATATTCTGTGAGAAGAGGTTAAAAAGTTTGGGGCTTTTTAGTTTGGGGGGGGAGTGGATTGGGAGGGGACTTTATGGAGTTGTATAAAATTATGCATGGTGCGGAGAAAGTGGATATGGAAAAGTGTTTCTCCCTCTCTCATAATACTAGAATGCAAGTACAGTAATACCTTGGATTACGAGCATAATTCGTTCCGGAACCATGCTCGTAATCCAAAATACTCGTACATCAAAGTGAGTTTCCCCATTAGAAATAATGGGAACTCCGCTGATTCATTCCACAACCATTTAATCACTGCTTTGCCCCATGGAGCCCATGGAGGGAGCCGGCAAAGCAGTGATTAAATGGTTGTGGAACAAATCAGTGGAGTTCCCATTATTTCTAATGGGGAAACTCGCTGATGTGCCGGCTCCCGGCCGCGCCGCGCCTCGCCTCCACTCGCTCTGCCAGGAGTGGCCAGGAGGCAGGGGCATCCCTGGAGGTGAGGCGCGGCTTGTTATCTATATCAAATTCGTCATGAATTGGACACCACAGTTAGTGCAGCTCCTTTAGTAGAGGTGTTCAGAGCACCGTCTGGTCCAGTTTTATTGGATGAATTTCAGTTATTGAGGCCTGAGGATGCGGACAAGGTGCTTGGCCAAGTCCGGTCTACCACCTGTGTGCTTGACCCTTGCCCATCATGGCTTATTACATCAAATAAGGAGGGGATAGCCAGCTGGGTCCAGGACATATACATGAGATTCACTTGGCTTTGTGTTCTTCTCCTAGGCATCCATTTGTTCAAACACCAAGATGTCAAGATCTCTACATTTTCAAGCAGTACAAATCCTTATGGTAACCTTTTAAAGCTGAAGTTCGATAGATGTGGCAGAACCGTGATTTATATATGAGTTTTGTTTTTGCAACAAAAGCCATTCTCGTACTGTACGAGGAGCAACTGCCAAGATGCATTAATCAGACCTTAATTAACCAGGAAGAAAGGTGATAATTTACATTTATTCTGGATTGACACATTGTACTTTATTTAGCAAATGAGAGCTGTCAGGTGCTACCAACGAACCTTAGATTGAAGACTGAGGGTTGGAAATGTGTCTTCTGCCTGCCGGAGCCTTTGTAGGAGGGAGAGTTCAGTGTGTTTATACAAGGATCATTAGACATACCTCATGCTAAGCTTTCATGAATCTTTGAATACGTAACACTCAAAGGTCAACAGGTATGAAATATTTTATAACGGCACACTGCCATCATCTGTGAAAAATGGTGATTTATCAAAAAACCCATTCACATACGGTAACTGGATAAATAGACAATTTTGCTTGGGAATCCTTACAAATAATGATTGTAAGAAAGAGAAAGATGAGGGCCCTGGTCCTGCTAACCAACAAGTCAGAGGATAAGGGGAGAGAAGGAGGAAGAGGAGGAGAGAGCAAGAGAGAAAAAGGCCTCAGTGCCTATTAGTGAGCTCTCTCTAATCAGTTACGGAATTGGATTCTTAAAAAAAAAAATGTTGACCCCAAGAAAATAGTTTGGTTCTTTTGAACCCAATTCTGAGTAGTTCAAGGCCTGTTGCACTCCTTATGGTATCACTAGGAGTGCAACAGGGTCCATTGTACCTCTCTGTCATAGCCACCTACAGTACCAGCTTACATGGCACCAACATGGCAGACATACAGTCTAGCAGAAACTTCTGTATTGACCCCAGGGACGTTCCACTTGTATTGGCTCTGGGATGCTCATGCTGAATCCATTCAGTGGCTGTGTCAAGTGCAGCAGTTCACAGGATTGGTCCATAAGTGTTTTAGCTTGTTTAGCATTATACATAATACATTAAGTAATTATATACATTTTTCATCTTCAAAGATCTCAACTAGCATTAGTTAATTAATCCTAAGAGAGTAGAGATTTCAGTCCATTAATTGGCATATTAGTTTCACCCAAATCTATTCCCTTACCATGAAGTCAGCTGGGAATATTGTGTTATAAATAGTAAATGGATGTTTGGATTAATTAATCCTTAAGTTAAAGGGGGTGCTTTTTCAGTATTAGGATGTCTAGATAGATAGATAGATAGATAGATAGAAAGAAAGAAATGTTGGCTTTCTGAAGAAAGTAATCTAGCAGCAATAGCACACTCTTCTGTACGGACTTACAAATTATTATTATTATTATTGCCATCCATTATAGGTGTTTATTGTGCGGTATAGCTTAGTTGAAAACAGTGATTTAAATTTGTGTCAGTAAATACAATTATTAAGCAATTAACCAACAGGCATTTATGGCTGGCAATTATCTTTGCTTAAATAAACACAAATTACTTGTCTAACAATAGAATTTTGCTGCTGGCTCAGCAAATTATTACGTTCTGATGCTCACACACCAGAAACCAGAGGTAGTGATGCTGACAGAATATCTGTGGGCTTAATAGGCCAACCCTACAGGTAATTCTGAACAAAAGTATTTTTCGTTATTAACTTCAAAAGGAAATTCCTCACGCAAAGTGATGAATATTTTGTCAGCCAAAATTATTATTATTTGTAATGTGTGGCATTCTTCGAAAATGAGGATTTAATATGTAACCAATTAGTAAAAAAGTTAAGCCAGTTACCAAACACAATTTTTCTGTGTTAAATGTTAATTAAAGCCAGGGGTAGTTTTAATAAAATTAATAATGGAGAAAACAAATTATGAAAGAGAGTCAGTTTAACCTAACCTATTAATCTGTTAATCAAAAACAGAGCTAGCTTCTTAGATATATATTTATTGCATGTGATAATTCAATATTCAGAGGTTTAGTGCATAAGCAAAACCTTGACAATTTAGTAGTTCATACTGTACAAGAAATGAACATAAATAAAATCACACCATTAATTAGAGTTTCATCTCATCATTCAAGATCTCTTTTGATAATGAAGAAGACCAATGACATAAAGAAGAACCTTGGGGCATAGCAGATAAAGGACTAATTGTCCCATTCTTGGCCACTATGGAGCTCTCTCTGTCACAGGAAACATACTTTTGATCTGTTTGGACAAAGTTGGTATCGCCACTGTTTGGTAATACCTTTATTAGGACCAACCAATAAAATCCATAAAAACAAAATACAGAAAACAAAACAAAGCAAAAACCAAACAAGCATACACTACAGAGACAAAACAACATTAGAGTAAAAAGTACTTCCAATTTTTCCACAACCAAACATAAGTAACATCGGATATTCTATATAGTAATTATAAAGAAATTGCTTCCTTTTTTCCTGTAAACAAGCAAACAAAAAAATTCCCTCCCCTCTCTTATTCATCAACCTCACAAGTTCACAAAGCCTTGAAACTTTACAGTACTTTACTCCTAAACACAGATAATAATCCTTCTAGTTAAACAATATTCAATATTTCTATTTATGTTTAATAAAAATCTTTATCTTCTTTCCCTCTATTTATAAAAACAAACAGCCTAGCTTTTATGTTATTATTATTTTTTAAAAAAAATATTTTCACATTTCCACATTACTTCACATCTCAAATTTTATTCCACATTTAGTTGGCTCCTTTCCATTGGTCATTCTCAATACTATGTTTCATCCAGACTCAATACATTTTTACCAATAATCAATTTCTATTCAATTTCTAATTCAATATTAAACCTTATCCTTATTTTACTCAGCAACTACTCTCCCCACCCCCTCTAATCCCATCCTTCCCAAGTATGCCCCCTTCAAGATCAAAGCCACCACATTAATGAAAAGTACACAGAAAAACCACCTCAGACTGGAGAAGTTCTTCTTTCTCTCAAAGGGGTTCCTCTCACCAGCCCCTTTAGGTTCAGTTCTATAAATATTCTCTTTGGATCACTGTATCAGCGATCCCTTTAGATTTCTCCCATTTGGATTCCTCCCACCAATCCATTTGAGAAACTGAACCCTCTTACTTCTTACATAAGAACCTCTCCCTTCCCCCAATTATCATGATATGAGTCAAACCATTTATTCCATCCAATAATCAGCAAATCCTAACATGGGTCAAACCATTTATCCCATCCAATAATCAGCAGTCCATTTTCCCCGATTTCATTGGTTGTTCTCACATGTCCTTTCTACATAATGTTTACTCGCCATTCAGTATGGAGGAGAGATGAATGGTGCTGCCAAGCCAAGTACTCCTTGTGGCGCCAGAGCCCAGTGCAGTAAAGATGGAAGATTCAAGCCAGATGTTGGAGGACACAGGCTGGTGCTAAGGGTGTTAATCCAACAAACTCAGTGCATGTGCAGAAATGCTGTAATTTAGATGCAGACTCTGCAAGCTCTGAAGCTCACACTTTATTCCGAAATTAATAACGAAGTCATACAGCAATAATCCAAGCTTGCTATAAAGGTGAGCATTACGAATGCACATTTCATTAACTAATTATGACTAATTATGGAATTTGGCTGTATCACTAAATCTGGTATCTGCGACACCGACCAGTGAGTTATTCAGTCTGCAATACCCATCTTGAGACTGAGTCTAAGCTACAGACCTCATGGCAACAGCATCTTATCTAATCTTTGTCCACCTACTTTGGCTTCTATTTAACCTGATGGAGAACTTGGAAACATGCACACTTATTTGTGGCATTTTGGTTGGTCCTAATAAAGATATTGCCTAACTATGGCTTATTTATTTATTTCTCATAGACAAGCATGTCTATCTTTGTTTTTTATATACTTTGGATATGCAAAAGCGATCAATTACAAGACTATGACAGAGACATGCAGCAGAGAAAGATGGTCCTGGCCTTTGTGCCTTGGCTAGTATGCCGCTGTGATAAGGACAGTGAAAGTTGAGATGCTTGAGAATTCTGATCTTTGCAAATTCCTATACAAAATGAGCTGATCTGCACCTCTGACTGCTATGCAGATCCAAACTTAGCTATCATAGGGAATAGGGATGGTCAAATCTGTCAAGCTTGGTATCTTCAAGGTTCTCATGTTTTCACCACGAAGCTCGTCCCAGTTCTGTGCAAGTTTGTTTTCTGCACAGAAATGTGTACATGCGTTTGTGCCTATTTTTCAAAATGTGCACATTTTGTATGTATTTTTCAAATGTACACATTTCTGTATGCATGCGCCCATTGACTAAAGCATGTTTGTGCACATTTTAGAAATGTACAAATTCTTGTCTTTTTTTCACATTTTCTAGGTGTGCTCATGTTGTCAAATGCATTTTCTTTTCTTTTCTTGCTTTGCAGGACATATTGCAAGCTTGGAAATGTACACATTTCTGATGGCAAATTACTTTTGGGACCGTGTTTCATTCTGAGAGGTGTCAATTTACTCTCACATTAAAATGCGAACCAAATTATTGTTTCACCCATCATCCCGCCATTTTACCAGTTTTTTCACTTCTCCAAATGTTGTGACACACTTCCTAGCAGTTTAAAATTATCAAAATATGCATTGAAATATGTATTTTGGGAGAAAATGCACATTTAAATATGTATTTAAAATACATATTTTGAGAGGAGTTCTTAAAATCACAGATTAATGTGGAAACTGAATGGAATGATAGGTAAACCTTGCAAAAGTGATGCAGAACCAATTATAGACAGATTCACCCATCTATCAGTGCAAGTTGCCCCATATATACGCATCTCTTAAGATGAAGGTATGTGATGTATCCCTCCGACAGATAAAGTACATTATCGTACATATGTTTCCCTTCTGTAAAATTGACTAGTCTTCTCCTGTGGCTAGGCTTTCTAAACTTCTACCCAAATGTATCTTTCAAAAGTACCTTCATTCAACAGGGCTTTCATAATCAGGAATTTCTTCACACTGTGTGTGTATGCACGCTTGTGTTTGTGTTTGTGTGTGTGTGTGTGTGTGTATGTGTGTATAGATAGATAGATGGTTATTTTTCAACATCTTTAAATCTAAGATGTTTAAGCAGGGGTGGGATGCCAATCCACTTATTTTCAAGTGGATGTTACTGAGTCTGGCCTAATCATCCTACTCCCTTTTTCTTCAACTTTGCAACCATCTCACTTCTTTCCCCCCCCTCCCACATTGGACACTGTATCTGAGTGTAAACTTTAAACAAATGTAAAGTAAGAATGCAACAAGCACATGTATCATACAGTTTTACTTTCCAGGAAGCCATCATGAGCTGCACTTCCATGTTAAGAACACACCAGTGGGGGGGGGGGGGGATCCAGGTTTACTTATTAATAAATTTATTTTAAAATATCTGTTGACTGCCACTCCCCCCCCCCCCCAGGATAATTCACATGGGCAGAAACAGCAAAATTATGAAATGAGATGAATCGAATATGCATGAAACAGATTGGCCTCTTTGTAACAACCTTACATATGCTTAGAACTGTAACATACAAGGTATTCTCACAGTTCTCAGAAAGTATTGAAAATGCCCAGGCTCATCATCAGTCATCAGACCTTTATGGGGGCCATTCATAAAGCACTATTGTGTAATCCGGCTGGTAAATTAGTCCCCCCTCCCCAGCTACCTGTTTGCCTATCCAGCTTCATGACAGTGCCACATAACTAAGTCTAACTGCCTATGTGACAACACCACACATCCACTCCAAAGTGAGGGTAAGAATCATTGCCCTCATTCAGAATGGGCAAAAGCTTCAAACTTCCCTAAAACCCCCACTGAAAATAGGCATGATTTTTGCACATTGTGAAAGCTCATCATATAGAAAGCACACATTGCACTGTTTCAGCTCAACCCTTGTTAAAAGCCTACATGCATCTTAAATACATTTTAATGCTCAGAAGACAAAAAGTAATGTAACTGATCTCTCTCTCTCTCTCTCTCTCTCTCTCTCTCGCACCTTGCTTCACACTTTATAGAAATATGGAATAAGAAACATCTAGATAGCATCAACTTTACCAGGTACTGTACATTGATCTTCATTTTCTTAAATATGCCAGCGGTTTTAATCACTGGTTACATAATTTCTTCCAATTATTAGCCATTCCAAATGCTGAACAGGGCATAGATTCTATTAGAATTAGTTATGCATATAGGTGGCAGCAAAAAAAGGGGGGCGCAGATGAAGAAAGGAAAAAGAAGAAATGGTAGATCATAGAATCATATATACTAATAGCAAACATGTTCTCTGAGTGTGGATCCTTATGTAGCCAAATGAGCACCATGCAGAAACAGCAGTATCAGCAGGCTTGAGGAAACCTCAAGGTTTTCAGAATCTTTAGGGGGGGAACCCTACGAGGGGACCCAAAAACACCTTGATAAAGAATGAACATGCTCAGTGGGCATGGAATACTGATTGTGGGTTTTGTTTTGTTTTTTGGTGTGTGCGTTTGGGGGGGGGGAGATGGAATGGAATATTCTGGGAAAGGGCATGGCTGGCTGGAACCCTGAACAGGAGCACTCCACACTGCAGCATTTTGTTGCAGGTTCCATTTTTATATATAAAATTACCAACCAAAGAACGCGGGGAAAAATATTTTAATTACAACTAAGAACATTCAAAATGAGAACACTTAAGGCCAGATCAACAGTTCCGCTAGTGGCAGCAGCACCTTCAGTGCTTCAACTTACATAACAAAAACAACTCCCATCTCAGTGTTCTTTCTTAAATGCAAAACAAATGTTCTTTTATTCTAAAACAAATATGCAGCAATGCAGCAAACTCACTGCAGGGCACATGGGAAACTCATGGTAGTTGAAAAATACCTCCATGATGTTAAAGCAAGTATACCTGGGTCACTGCCTCTACTCATGTGCCTCTATTCCACAATCCTAGAACCAACAAGCAATTGACAGGGTTTTTTTTTAAGTCCTCAGAAGATAGATTTCTGCTCCTTTATGTGTCACCAGCTATTGTATAAGCAAGCATTTACTAGAGCTAGTTGGGAAACTTCCAGCAGATGCATTTTCTAGCTGGGTTTTACAGCCCAAGAGAAATAGCTCCTCACTGTGGAGAGCTACATGTTCTGGACAAACATAATGTGCAGTCTCTTGGAAAATGAACCACGAAGTGGGAAAAACAACAACCCCTATTTCTCCACTCCTGTTGTGCTTGTAGTTCCAACTGGAGACAGACTGAGTGAGGACTCATTCATAGGACTATAGGAAAGCAGCAATCACAACATTGCAACTTGACCGTATAAAATAGCTGTTACAAATCAGTGGTTGTTTCTAATTCAGCCTTTATATCAACACTGCTTTTGAACTTGATAACCTCCAGCTGAACTAACCTTATGAACTGGTACCCAATGTCTTATTTTACCTTAACCGTTAGGAAACAGAGAGTAGAATTTGTCTGGTGTGAAACTAGAACCTATAAAAGTCTTTGGGCACAATATTGTGAAAGTTTAGACAGAAAAAAGGCCTACAGCTCCTAGCATTGTTGTAGGCCTTTTTTCTGTCTAAACTTGCACAGGATTGCACCTTTAAACAATCAGTACAGTATCCCTAACCTTCTTCCCAGATTAAGGGAAGAAGTTCTGTTCTATGCATGCTTTCCTGGGTGTAAGTTTTACAAGCGAAGTGAGACTTACTTCTGAGTAAATATATATAGGATTAGAATGCAAATTTCCTATGATGTTTGCTATACTCTTGAAATAAGCTCTAATTGGGTAGCTTCACCACTCCAAATATAAGATGTGATTCAACTCTATGAATCATGCGTAATTATGCATGACTGTGTACTCCAGCTGCAGATGGGAATGCACATCAGATAGTGCATCCTATTGAAAAACAACGAAGAGGCAGAGCTGACAGATGTCTGCCCTCAGATGTGCATTTTGATGTGTGTTAATGCACACCCAGCCTCTGTTTTCACCTCTCCTCCTGGCTCGTGCAAGAATTTACATACCCAGATGCTCTCATACCTTCTGCCTTTTGTATTGGCCTGATGTTGGACACCTAAAACAGACTCCCCACCCCACGTGTGAGGATTCTACAGTTGTAGACATAAGCTAGACTAATCTGCTTTCCCCTATTCATCTAAATGAGATGGGGCAGATGTTCTTTCCCTCCATAGCTCAATAAAAAGACTCCGGTCTCTGGGGCCATCAATACACTTCCTCTCTCACCAGCATGATATTCAACCCAAATTGTATTTCAAGGCAATTGTTTCTAGTTTACAATGTCCCCAGCCCCTCAGTGTTATATCAGTGGAGGTTCTGTATTAAATATCCTTCCTGTTCTTATACTTAGTATTAGTTTATCCCTGTCAGAACCAAACAGAGGAGCAATGATATTCCTCGCAGAATATTTCCTCTGCATGTAGTGGTAAATTTCATTCTGGACAAAGATGTGGAATTTGGCTTGTTCTCTGTCTACCTCAGCTGGCAATAACGTTATATGGCATGTTAAAAACAGTCCAGTGTAAGGCCTTATTCACCTCAGTTCCTGTGTGGCTAGGCTTCCCCAATATTGGGGACAGATCTAAAGGGGTAATGGAGGGTATGCACATGGACGGATGGACCCATCCCTTACATGCACTGAACGAGGAACCCCAAACTCACACAAGAGCACTGTGTATGCACCAAAGACCTAAATAAAAGGGTAGTATTAATGCCAAAAGATCTGTAACATTTCGGACTGGGTGTTGTACTCATCTTCTGTTGCTGCTGCTGCTGTTTCTTCAATTGGTCCATTTCTATGTTCAATTCAAAGCACTGGTTTTGACCTTTGATCTTCTTGGTTTCAGATCAGGCTACCTAAAAGACTGCTTGTTTCCACATGTGTCTGTCTACTATTTAATTTATTTATTTTAAATATTTCTTGGCTGCCTCTCACAGCAGGAGCCCTCCCAAGAGGGCGTGCAGCAATAAAACTCACATAATAGAAGAAGATCCTTTTCCAGGTTTTCCTGTCATCTGATGAGGGTGGTGAGGTTAGGGCCTTTTCAGTGGTGGCACCCCAGCTCACCTAGGGCCTACATTGTCATTGTTTCAGTGCCAGTTAAATACCATTTTTTATTTTCTCAAGCTTTTTAATTTATCTAAATCTTGCCTGATGATTTTATGATACTCTTACCTGATTTTTTTTGCTTTTAGTATGTTTTTGTAAGTTTTTAATGTTTTATTGCACTTAAGGGCAAACTACACGTTACGCTTATTGCGTAGCATATAAGGAGGTAAGGGGAGACTTACCTCTTCTCCCTGCAGCCCTGATCAGAATGGAAATTGCCCCTCCCATGTGGCAAGGGGGTTGTCATTGGAACCAACGTCTCCTCATGCCTGCTTTGTCTCTAGCCCTTAACCTTCAGATTCCATTGACATCTGAAGTCAGGTTGGATCAGAAAATAAGCCAAGCTATTTCCAGTTATTTTGGAGGCAGCTTTACTTATTTTCTGAGCTGTTCCACTGTGAGCTCAGGTAAGTTGCCCATCTCTAGTAGTTTTACTACTGGTAGATTTTTATAGAAGATTCCCCACTCTGCCATCCCCAAAAGTGTATCTTTATTATCTTTTCACTGGTGGCCATGCTTGCCCTTTTCCTTGTCCTCCCCCCCCTTGCTCACTCCAAGACTTGTTTTAGGTTAGTGTAAACGATTTGAACAGCAAGATCTGCCAATCACATGCCATTCTTGCCAAGTTTATTTACATACCATTGACTATACTTGTTAGAAGGATAGGTCTCAGGTTGATAGACAGATACAGCCTTTTGGGTGGGACGAAATAGGAAATATAAATTGGACTGTGAGAAAAGCTGTATTAATGAGGAAAAATACATGCATAGAATATATTTTTGCTATTAACACATTAGGTCAATTCTAAGCTGCCTGTCTCCTATTAGAATCACTGGTCTATTCCCCCACATGCTTTATTGCCAGCAATGGAAATGATACCAGGGATGCCAAGAATAAAATGATACCATTTATTGGCTTCAGTTGCAAGGATGCTTTTAGGTTTGAGGTGTAATCCTGTCATCCCCCCGCCCCCTACACACACACTTTTAAAATCCATCTTTATTGTCTTTGGTTCTCAGTTTTATGAGCAGCAGTGGGGAGAGATGCAAACAGAAAGCTATTAAACTATCCGTATCTTCACCAAACTATATACGCTCGACAGCTATATTTCCAATGGAAGGTTTTAATTGTTCTGCTTTCATTTCTGCAGTAGAATTTTACAGGGCAGCTATCAATGCAGGTAGAAGGTAACCTAATGGGGAGTGGGAGGGGGGGAGTATGAAGAAGAAATCAATGTAACCGCCCCAAGTAGCTCTCACTAGAGTCCTTAATTTATATGGTTTGTTTTCCATTCAGATTCCAGACATTTCTGTGCTAGCTTTTTCCTCCTTCCCTTCCCTTCCCTTCCCTTCCCATCTGCCTTTCTTTCTTTCTTTCTTTCTTTCCTCCCTCCCTTCCTTCCTTCCTTCCCTCCTGCCTCCCTCCCTCCATTCCTCCCTCTGGTGTAGGTATTTATAAATTCCAGTCATCCTACAGCGAGAATTTGCAGGTGCTTCTCGGAGAACTTTTTCCCCTCTAGCTGGCTGTGGAAAGGACAATGCAATTAATAACAGATGGTATGGAATGACCACGTCCTTGAGAGAATGCCTTATTGGCACCTCCTGCTAATTGTATCACATATAACACAACTAAAAGCATAATAAATCTGAACTGAGGGACATTTTATGCAAGTGCTCGCCTCCTTTTCCAGACGGTAAATTGCTCAGCTCTTGAAATATCTATAACCTTGTGACACCCAACTTGCATTAGCTTAATTGCCTTTTTTCTTTCTTTCTCTCTCTCTCTCTCTCCCCCCCCCCTACCCTCTCCTTTTCCTCCCCCTTTCAAAGAGTAAGGCTGCTTTTTTAGTCTACCTGTTTTACTGCAGGAAGTAAAGCAGCGGTAGATGTTTGTGGTGATAGAATTTTGCCAAGCAAGAGCTGATTTGTAACTGTAATGGGAAATAGGCCTTTTAAAAAGAAGCTTTTTTCTGAGTCTCCCTTTGAGGGAAAGAAAAGAAGGGAGGGGGAAATGATGCACTGATGGTTGGATTTGGGACACTATTGGCCTGGCATTTTCTTCATGGATACCTCCTCTTTGTTTTCAAATGCCACTTCTGGCAGTTAGACCAAGAATGCATGTGCTAGCAAGCCTCTGCGCCAAAGACATCATTTCTCTCCAAATCAGTAACGAAGATGTATTATTATGGAATTGCTGAATCTGGCCTGGCCTACTGGCATGACACCATCTGGCAATTAGGAAAGGTAGTTTCCCTTATTTGAGAAGTTAGGCAGAGATGATTGGAAATTTGCCTGTGAGGTTTCCTGCTTTGTACTAGATATGCAAATAGTCCGGGCTTTAGCAGGACTGTCCTTCTCGCTTCTAAAAAACAGGCCACATTTTCCTGGAAGAATGAATGTATTTATTAAAAATGTTTGTTTGTTTGTTTTTTAGACTGCCCTTCATCTTCTGATACCAGGTCAGTATACAAAATATAATAAAATAAAATATACAATAAAAACGAACAACAGCTACAGCATCTCTCTCTCTCTCTCTATATATATATATATATATATATATATATGAACCAGCTTAATAAACTAGTTTAAAATTTTAACCAGTTAAAAAGGTTTGCCTAAACTAACTTGGTTCCTTATAATGAAAACCAAAATTCTGTTCCTGCCATTGAATGTCTATCCTGCTCCTAGACCAGTTTTCCCAAAACTTTGGTAGGTTTTTTCAATTCTTTTCTGAATTAAAATGTGAAGCACACTTCATTTTCACAGCTAAAAAGATGTTGCTGGACTGCAACTTCCATCATCCCTCACAATTGACTATGCTGGCTAGGACTGATGGGATTGCAATCCAACAACGTTTGGAGGGCCACATGTTCCCTGTCCCTATTTTTAGAGGGTAAAAATGTATACATTACCTATCCTCAGGAACCCAAATACTGGATTTCTGCTTGAGTTAGTAGTGGGGAAATTATGGGGAAGGTAGTGAATTAATGATACTCTACAAGCCCCTAATTAGCTCCTCCTGATTCTGGACAAATTGTGACCCTCCCATAGCATTCTAAACACAACAGCTAAGAGGCCATCATGAAAGGAAAGAGGCTGGTCCCCCTTTGTTTCCCCTCTAATTTGAGCACAGCTGTAAGTCACTGTCTGGATCCTGTTCACAGTGTACCTACTTCTTGAAAGGCAGGCCAAGAACATGATCAAGAACTGGTCTACACATGCAGCAGAATGAGGTGAGAATGAAGTGATAAAGGTCTGAGGTGGCAGAATGGACTGTGGTACACCAGGCTGCAGGTGGAGAATCACGTTTGTGAAATAAATGCTCCCCTGTGAACAACTTCAGAAAGCATGCAAAGAAAGAAGCAGGCTGGGCTAGAATCCTTCTGCCTTGGGGTGCTATTTTTCTACTTTCAGGGATTTATTTATTTATTTATTACATGGAGGAGCATTCAAAACTGGCATCTCCTACCTGCACTCTGAAGTTCTGCCATCTGAGGATTCTTCCATCTCATTCTGCTCCAGGAGTAAAGCAGACCTTGTTCAAAGGCACCACAGGCAGTTTCTTCTTAGGGCAGGACGTTGTTCAGCATTTTTGTCTTGGGCATGATTGAATAACACAACAGTGACTTTACCAGTGGCAGAGACTGATCGGGTGGCAAGCTAGAGCAGTAAATCAGCTAGAGGTACACTGGGCCGCTCTCGCATGGCAGACTAATGTGTCCCTGTGCAGTTTGGGAATGATTGCCCTATGTCAAGGATAGGCAACCTGGTAATCCAAAATATCTGGAGGGCACAACTCCCGTAATTCCTGCCATTGACCATGCTGCCTGTTGCTGATGGGAGTTGTAGCCCAAAACATCTGGAGGGCACCAGGTTGTCTACCTATGCCCTAGATGCCCTGATGTGAAACCAGACTGGATATTCTTGGTCACATTTCCCCCCAAGATAGACTAATGCTTCTTGTTGGTTGTTATTTCCAATTGCCCATTGGCTAACATGGAAGATTAGATTAAAATAATTGTCAATGCTAGCCAATGGGGAATTGGAAATGTTAAATTATATTATACAGACCTGTGGCTTACGCTGGCTCAGCTTGTCTGAGTGTGGAAAGCTAAGCAGGGTCAGGCCTGGTTATTACTTGGATGGGAGACCCTCCTCTAGTTTCCTGCATTGAGCAGGCAGGGGGTTGGACTCGATAGCCTTGTAGGCTCCTTCCAATTCTATGATATCTATAATGTGGGAAACCTGGTGGGTAAATTTCTCCTTATGTCCGATTCACGCTTTGGGCAGCATTATATTCATATTCTTAAACACAATATTGCCAGTAGTTGGGCATTGGAAGCACTGCTTGCTGGGAGATGTAGTCTGAGGGGGAAGAACAGGAAGTGGGATGAGAGGAGTCAATGGGTCATTGCAGGGTTTTCAGAGCTATACAACATTTGTTGCATAAGTGCAGCCCAATCCTATGCATGTTTACACAGAGGTAATCCACACTGAACTAAATGGGACTTACAGTAATACCTTGGATTGCAAGCATAATTCGTTCCGGAACCGTGTTTGTAATCCAAAACACTCTTATATCAAAGTGAGTCTCTGGCGGGTGTGAGCGAGGCCAATTTCGGCCCGCTCGAGGCGAGCGGTTACATCCCTACACTTGTATTGCAAGACATCGCTTGTTTATCAAGTCAAAATTTATTTAAAAAATTTGCTTGTCTTGCAAAACGCTCTCAGCCCAAGTTACTTGCAATCCAAAGTATTACTATATTTCCAAGTAAGTATGCCTAGGAATGCAGCCTTCCTGTGCAACCCTATTAACATGTTCAATCAGAAGTAGGTCCCAATGCGTTCAGCGTGGCTTACTCTTGGTTAAGTGTGTAAAGGATTGCAGCCTGCATTTTATAAATAAAACTTTCTGTAACTTCTGTACATGACAGAATTGGAAGGTTTACATTAGACCGGTGTTCTCCAACCTTGGGTCTGCAGAGGTTTTTGGCCTACAACTCCCAGCATGCCCCAGCCAGCATAGCTTCTGGCTGGGGCATGCTGGGAGTTGTAGGCCAAAAACCTCTGGGGACCCAAGGTTGGAGAGCACTGCATTAGATAATCTCCTTTTAAAACAAAAACTGCAATCGCTCCCAGCTGCCCATGAGTATGCATTTATGTAAGTAAATAGACATGTGATTTGGGAGATCACATCTATTGGTTGATACTCACCTTGATGACCTTGGAAGCTGAGACATGTGCCTTCCAAAATGAATGCTTGCTTGACAAATTGTGTTTACCTATGTATAGATTTGAAACTAGCAAGAGTATCCATGTGGGTGCTAAACATATCACCTAAATTGGCCTTATGAAACAAGATTTGTGTATTACATTTATATTGTGAATACTGTGTTTGATCGGGGAAAAGGGTTTGCTGATTATTGGATGGGATAAATGGTTTGACCTGTTAGGATAAAAATGGTTTGCTGATTATTTGATGGAATAAATGGTTTGAATCATATTATGATAATTGCTGAATATTGGTGGAAGGGGGAGGTTCTTCTATAAGAAGTAAGAGGGTTCAGCTTCCCAAATGGATTGGTGGGAGGAATCCAAATGGGAGAAACCTAAATGGATTGCTGATAGTGATCCAAAGAAAATATATATAGACCTGAACCTAAAGGGGCTGGTGAGAGGAACCCCTTTGAGAGAAAGGAGAACTTCTCCAGTGGTTGATTATTGGTAAAAATGTATTGAATCTGGATGAAACATAGCATAGAGAATAACCAATGGAAAGGAACCAACTAAATATGGAATAAAATTTGAGAAGTGAAGTAATGTGGAAATGTGAAACTATTTTAAAAATAAAATAAAATAAAAGCTAGGTTGTCTGTTTATAAATAGAGGGAAAGAAGATAGAGATTTTTATTAAACATAAATATAAATATTGAATATTGTTTAACTAGAAGGATTATTATCTTTGTTTAGGAGTAAAATGCTGTAAGGTTTCAAGGCTTTGTGAATTTGTGAGGTTGATGAATAAGAGAGGGGGGGAAATCTCTCTTTTTTTTGTTTAAGGGAAAAAAGGAAGCAATTTCTTTATAATTATTATATAGAATATCTGATGTTACATACTTGGTTGTGGAAAAATCGGAAGTACTTTTTAGTTTAATGTTGTTTTGTTTCTGTAGTGTATGTTTGTTTGGTTTTTGTTTTGTCTTGTTCTTTGTATTTTGTTTTTATGGATTTTAAAATTCAAAATAATTTTTTTTTGCAAAAAAAAGAAGCTGAGACATGTGCCTTCCAAAATGAATGCTTGCTTGACAAATTGTGTTTACCTATGTATAGATTTGAAACTAGCAAGAGTATCCATGTGGGTGCTAAACATATCACCTAAATTGGCCTTATGAAACAAGATTTGTGTATTACATTTATATTCCACTGTCATCCAAGGAGATCAAGATCCATGAAGAACATGGTTCTTCCTGTCATATCCTTACAACAACCCTGTGGGATAAATTGCTGGCCATCCAGTGAGCTTCATGGCTGAGTAGGGATTTGAACCCAGGCCTCTACCATTCTCATCCAGCACTCTAACCACTATACCACACTGAGGTTTACCTTTTGTCCCTTGATTACTGCAGAAACGTGATAGATGTATAGATCGTACAAATAGACTACTTCCCTAAGAGATTGTAAACTGAAGTGCTAGATCTCAAGATCTGCAGTTCATAGGGGCACAATGAATTATATTTCCACAGGGTACAGGGATAAAGTTGCACAGATCTTCACATAACTAGATGAAATATAATGTACAAATTGGCCTTGGAAGCAAGCCCCACTGAGTTTAATGGAACTTAACCCTAGGTAAGTGTGCGTAGGACTGCAGACTTCAAATACACAGGGCCAATCCTGAAGATGTATGGAATAAAGTTACAAAAACAAACAAAATAACAACTCATCCCCCTTCCCAATACCTTCCATTGTCACTCATGAACTCTAAAGAGCAAAAGCACCCTGGAGATCTCCAGACCTCTACATACTTCATTATACACTGGGAGGTGGAATATTTTTTTCTTAGCAGAAGGCTAAGAAATATCCTATAGCAGAATAACACAGATGGATGATTGCCACCCACAGATGGATGAGAATCAGACACTGATTCCACAGAATAGGAAACACAGAGAAAGTGAAATTACCATATAATGGACCAACTAGTATTTGTTTAAATACTGGAAGTATTTTGAAGTAAATATTTTTTTTTAAAAAAAATCATATTCAGAGTGATGATAATGTAGCAGAATCTATAGCTATTTAGAACAAAGAAGGATGAAGATTACTGGATCAAACCTATACTCGCATTACACAGTATGGTGTGTGTTTGTGTGGGTGGGGAGAACTAGTGCTGTATACAATATGTACTCAGCCCAGGAGAGGAGGGGAAACACACACAGCCCAAAAATACACAACCAGTATCTGTTATGCTGGCAGAATATCTGGTGTTCCTCTGGTGCATCCTCTCAGTTTGTAGATCTTGAATATATAGTTGTGTCCTAAGGGAGCAACTCTATTACCTATTAATTGTATTATAATTAACAACCATTTAAAAAACAACAACAGTGAAACATCTCCAGGACTTAATCCCAATAGGCTAGGGCCAGCAATTACCACAATCTATCTAACTGACCTATTATTACATGTATGGTTATCAATATCTTAACATAAGTGGCTTGTTTTAGGGACAGAGCGAAAGTTATAACCCAGGGTATCCTATGATGATCTTCTGCCCTTCACAGTGCAGAAAGCACAGTGTGGGCCAGTTTTGGCTATTTGGCTTGATGTTCTATATCCTTGATATAGTTCCTTCATAGCTTCCTCATCCATTTGTTACCAGACCAAAGTTGGTAAGTATTAATCACCTCTCAATGTTTTCCCAATATAAACTGTTTTATTTCAACCTAAGATACCATTGTTAGTGTGAAAATACAGGTCCAAGTGCATATATATATATATATATATATAGCCAGCTAACCCATTTATTTCATAATATAATCTTACTGGATGGCTTACTGCATCTGATCCTGAACTAATACTGTTTACTAGACACTGTCCAGGCAGATGAGGTTTGGCCCTGGTTCATACAGGTGTCCAAGAACTAAACTTCACATGGTGAGAAATGTCTGTGTGACTATATTCGTATCCTATGAATGTATTTGATCTCATTTGAAAGCTTATACAGTCATGCCTTGGATTGAGAGCATAATTCGTTCTGGAAACGTGCTTGTAATCCAAAACACTCTTATATCAAAACGAAATCCCCCCCAAAAAATTGTACAGAGATTTCTAATTTAAGCCGTACTACAGTACTTGTAGTGCAAGACGTCGCTTGTATATCAAGTAAAAAAATATATATAAATATTTAAAAATTTGCTTGTCTTGCAAAAGGCTCTCAAACCAAGTTACTTGTAAGTTGCAATCCAAGGTATTACTGTATGTGGAATTTCACATTCTGATTTTGCAGATGTTACAAGGTTGGGGAAACCTGGTTTGTGTATGTATAAACAGAACTGAGAAGAAGAGTTATATACTCTGGCTAGAAGAAAACAAGCTTCACACAATTATGAAAATTTCTTCCCTGACTGTTACTCCCTGGAATCTACTAGCCCATTGAATTTCCCATCTGCAATATTCGTCTGGGAAATCAATACCAATGATGCATCTCTGAGCCGAGTGCTGTCACGTGGTAAGTAGCCCCATGCCTCTTATTAAGACAGATATGAATTCAATATGAAAACACCAGTAGACAACACATAGAAGAAGGCTATTTAGCTGTCTGAAGTTGTCTTAGTGAACTAGGGAATGAAGAAGACCAGCTTGATCCATATTTCAGATGCATAATTGAAACCACACTTCCATCAGGTGCAGTTATTAATTATTCCTAAATGGACCATGTCCATAAATATTATGAAGTATAGGCAATCCTCTTGACTCCTCCTCATCTTTCTGTTGCATACTGCTAGAGCTAGGTAAAGGCATAGTGATGCATACTGGTTTTGTATATACAAATTGATACTTTGTGCATAGATATATTTATATACTATCAATGAATATATCCTATATAATTGAAAAGAAGTCCACAAGGAACTGCTGTTAGCAGTAACAATGCCAAGCAGCAAACAGGCATGTAATGCAACACCCTGTTGTATCTATAGACGTCTGATTTAAATGCTTTGCCAGCTGGCTAAAATTGCTTTCCTGTGCAGTGTTCCATAAAGCTGAATTCCCATCTAAATTGGACCCTCTAGAATCATAGAATCATAGAAAAGTAGAGTTGGAAGGGGCCTACAAGGCCATCGAGTCCAACCCCCTGCTCAATGCAGGAATCCAGGTCAAAGCGTCCCTGACAGATGGCTGTCCAGCTGCACCTTGAATGCCTCCAGATTGGGAGATCCCACCACCTTCCTAGGTAGTTGGTTCCATTGTCTTATTGCTCTAGCATGCCAGAGGTCTTAGGAACATAGGAAGCTGCCTTATACTGTCAGACCAATTGTCCATCTAAGTCAGTATTGTCTACACAGAGTTAAAGCAGCTCTTCAGGGTTTCAGGCAGGAAGCTTTCACTGCTCTATTTGGAGATGCAGGAGATTGAGCCTGGGACCTTTGGTATGTAAAACACTTGCTCCACTAATGAGCTACAGCCCTTCCCCACAGTCTTCATAGACACTGTGCTGACAGACTAATGCTGTATGCGTAGCAACCTAGGTTCTAATTTAAGCATGAAGCTGGCCACATGGGTAAGCAATTTTGCCCACTTGGCATCACATTTAAATTGGACCACGCTGGTTTTCACACTGACTGACTACTATTGCAATCAATTAAATGGGTCTATGGAGTAGATATGCACGCCAAGGGCACAACCCCCTTTACTTTGGTTACTATTTAATTTGTTTTAATACCACTGGCATAGTGAATATGACATAAATGGAGTATAACAACAAGAATGTGCTCAATGCACTGTTTTCATATCATTCACAGAACAATCCCGTACATATCTACTCAGAGGTAAATCCCACTAGGCTCAATGGGGTTTTCTCCCACATAAGTCGGTATAGGATTGCAGCCTTAATCTTAAAACAGGGCTTCACAACTTGCTATGAATCTTCCCTTCCCTTTCAATATTGAAATCCCCCCACCCTCTGACACACACAGTCACAGTTGCCCCAAATGCTCATTATAAAACATGAAAGGTCATATGCATATTGCTTATCTTCACCAGACTTCGGGTTCTAATTTTTAGATCTCAAGACCAAAACCAAAGGAAGCCTATTCTTAGCAAAAGTTATGTTTGAGTTGGGCACAAATGTGTAGCAGGTACATTCTCAATTGCTACCCTTCCAAGGACCAAGATTCTTTCAATACAACCCTAAGTCACATTTGAAAGGCTAACCCAATGGCAGGAAATGTTTGAAGCTGGGTGTGATGGGCTGGAAAGTGTGCAACAATTCTGTCTTCTACTGTGAGAATGGTGCAATGTGTCCCCCCCCCCATCTCCCAATTAAAAAATCCCAGATTTAAATTGGATATTTATCGTCCCCGCTAAAAATAATGGAAAGGTTCATGGGCTGATTCTTTTTTCATTAACCATCCCTTTTGAATCGTCTACATGTAGGATGAGAATCTCTATGTTTCTGATGGATGCAGGGGGGAAATACAGTGAGTAGTTTTGTCAATTGGTGAAGATTTACCTCTCTCCCTAATTTCCAAGTTGCATTACCTGTTGATGGGCACCCAAAGCAACATGCAGGAATTGAAAAGCGATAAGATATTAAATAACAGTACAGCACAATCCATTTAAAACCAATGATGTGGGTTTTCTGGACATTTTTAAATTAGAACTTTTGGTGGGGGGATTTTCCAGCATCCTAAATTGAGTGTGATCTCATTTACCTTACTTACAATATTGATATAGTACAAACAAAGCAAAAAAGGCATGCTATGTTCATTTTACATACTGTATCAATACTGTATAATAGTCAAATGTATTTGAATTGGACTATTTGATTAGAAAATCAATAAAGCATTCTTTATTTTCTGAGAATCCCCCCCCCCCAGAAAAAACCCTGGAGAATTTTACTCCCCCTGTAGTATATTCGGTGAAATCCCCCTGCTCTAATTTCACTGGCCATTAATAGATTGGAGGGTTTCTGGTGCATCTGTGGATCCAACCCAATAAATTATATTGGGGAAGCAATGGACTTGGCCCCTTCTCCTTCTAGTCCTCCTCTCTTCTTGGGGCATTGCTTCTTTCATCTGTCATTATGAACAATAATATAATTTCATGCAGTATCAATATAGCTGAAATTTCTCACCAAACTGTTGGAGAATCCCCTTTCACCAAGAGCATGTCCCCATCCCAATTTCACATCATCATCATCATCATCATCATCATCATCATCATCATCATCATCATCATAATTTGAGCTACTTTACCCCTGTGGGGGGAGGAAACTACAGCCCCTGAACAGGGAAGTGAATTCATTTCCAGAGAGAGTGCTGAACTTTGCTGGGTGGGTGGGATTACCATTTGCAGAGGGGTGCTTCTTTCTCTCTCTTTAAAGAAAATGTTATTTCACAACTCTGCTGTGGCTGCCATTTTTAATAGCAGCTGCCATGGAACGATGCTCCACCTGGATCATTTTTGTTGGATATAGTATAACTCCACATGCAAACTTCCAGGGAGGGAAGGGTTAAAACCACATAGCTAAAAGTGGGAACTCTATGGCATATGATGTTTCTTCCTGCTTTTTGTCCCTCCCACTTCCTGCCATGCTCTCTCTCTCTCTTTCTCTCCCCCCCTCCTGCCTTTAAAGCAGCGTGACCTCCATGAGGTAACTCCTAGACCCTTTTTGCAACCTACGATGAACCTACATACATTTTTACATATGTGTGTTGCAATTTGTGAGTAAACTTTATTTTCTGATCAAACCAAGGACAGAGTAAAACTGTTTATTGTTGCCTTTTGGGTTTTAACTGGCCCAGTGTGGGGATAGCCACTGTATATGTGCTTCCAGATAACTCTGCTTTCATATATACCAGTATTTACCCAACAATTTTGAGGTTTAAAAAATGGCAACCAGGCTACTGAGAGCAGAGCTGTGTTGTTGTTGCCATTACCATTTCCACAGGCAGTATCAAAATGAAGTTTAAAAGAGAAGCCGTCTTTTTCGCCACTGCAAAAAGTAAGGGGGCAAATTTTCAGTGCATCCCTCTA
Organism: Shinisaurus crocodilurus; assembly: GCA_021292165.1. Taxonomy (NCBI): domain Eukaryota; kingdom Metazoa; phylum Chordata; class Lepidosauria; order Squamata; family Shinisauridae; genus Shinisaurus; species Shinisaurus crocodilurus. The sequence continues at coordinate 101,798,470 of CM037877.1, forward strand.
AAATTGGAGAAATAGCTTCCAAGCATAGAAACTTAAAAGTCAAGAAAAATGTATATATAAAATATAACCATGAAAATATAGTAAAATATACTAAATTTTATAATGTAATATAAACATTTCCAGAAATATTTTTTAAAAATTATATATAAAAAACATGTATAAGACAGAAACAATTAGACCTGTAAAATACAACTTCTCTAGGGCTGAAGATGATAATAATGTCCTTCCAGACTTGAGGACCTCTATCTCTAGACGAAGTATTATTAATGCCAAAGTTTTTTTTGTTTGATGCTTCCAGAGAATTGTCCTCACAGCATGTAAGCTTTCTTACTCTCTTGTGTAGAAGCCAAACACGTTTCGGCCCAAAAGGCCTTCTTCAGTGGCCCTGTAGTTTTCACTTAATTCAATATACAAGCTATTGCTCTGTATTTCTCCATTCAAAGTTGGAGAAGACTGCCTCAGGAGCTTGGTAAATGACACCAACTTTGAATGGAGAAATAACCAGGAGTTAGTAACTTGTGGCCCTCCAGATATTTTAGCCTACAACTCCCATCAGGCCTCACCATGGATGGTGCTGGCTAAGGCTGATGGGAATTGTAAGCCAAAACATCTGGAGGGCCACAAGTTACCCACCACTGAACTAGACATGTATGTAATTCATTTATATTCTGCCTTTCGCCAATACAGGAGACTCAGTCCAGGCAACGTAGAAGATCATATAGAATCTTTATCAATTTAAACAATGAGTCAAAAAATTATTTTATACTTTTACAGTACTAAGCCAAATTAATTTAAACTTCTACACACTACCACAGGGAAGTGCGGGATTAGGCACTATGGCTTAAGGTTATGGTGATCATCCAGTGGCACCTTTCAAGGTGACTGACGTTTACCCAAGGCTGCCCTCGCTAATGCCCTGAGGCTTGGCAAGAAGGAGATTGGGACGTCTTTGGGGTTTTGCCTTTCTCGCCTACATTGGGTGCCTGGAGGCGTTAAAGTAAGGTGACGATGGTAAGGCCCTCCAGCTCCACATGGAGGGCAACTGGCCGGGGGCGGACCAACCCGCCTCCGGTGCGGTTAGGATGTATTCACCAAAATATTGGTTTTTTCCCGGCCAATGGCTGGGCTAGGTTAGTACCACACTTCGCCCTTCACAGATCTTCAATTCAATAAATGTGGCCCTGATTTGAAACCATATACAGTATTTTTCCATGTATAAGACTATACTTTTTCCTAAAATCATTAGACTAAAAATTGAGGGTCGTCTTATACACGGAAGTAAGCCGAGGATAGAACCGCGTGGTTGCGAAACTGCCCAGTGGGGGGGCGTCTTATACATGTGGGCGTCTTATACACGGAAAAATACGGTACTCTGTGTCTGACTCTTCTTTATCTCACCCATACACTCGCAACCCCTTTGAAGGAATATTTCAGCTTAACTAGGCTTCCATAATTGTGATTTCGCCATCTTTCTCTTGAGTACAGCATTCAACATCTTATAGGACGGCAGCATGTGGGAAAAAGAACTCATGGCTCTCCAGATGTTGGACTAGAGCTCCCATAGTTCGTTACCGTGCTGGCTGGGGCTGATGGAGCCCAACAACATCTGGAAGTCTGCAGGAGTAGTAGGAGTAGTAGTAGTAATAGTAGTAGTAGTAGTAGTAGTAGTAGTTGTTGTTGTTGTTGTTATTATTATTATTAGCATTTTTACCCCACTTCAGCCAAGAAAGGCTCCTTGAGTGACTTTCCAATATCGATAGTAAGACAATAACAACAACAGTGTATTGAGTAGGATCTCCTTCTTTTCCTTCCAAAATGACATTTTCCCAGGCTGAAGTCTCTATAATACTACATTAGTATGAATAACTATGGAATTTGCTCGTAAGTTCCCATGACTGCAATCCTATGCACACTTATCATGTGAAAATAAGCCCCACTGAATTCAACAGGAATTCAGTACTTCTGAGTAGACATGCATAGGATTGCGCTGTAAAAAGAACAGTAAAATTTGAAAATTCTGACACATTTTAATTGGGAAAATATTGTTACACTCTATTTTTCTCTCTATTTACAATCCTTTTTCCTATTACAATATTTCATTTTATATATACTTTTCTCTGTTTTACTTTTAAAAAAGAAGTAAGAAAGAAAAAGAAAGAAAGAAAGAAAGAAAGAAAAGTACTTCTCATTCTGCAGCATTAAGCACTAAAGGTGCAATCTCAGACAGAATAAAGGCCTACAACTACCAGCATGCCCCAGCCAGCTAGGGCATGCTGGGAGTTATAGATCTTTCCTCTGTCTCAACCTGCATAGGATTGCACCTTAATATACATATAGTGCCTAGTGCTTCAATGAAGTAGCTTTAATAAACTATATTTCCAGTGTGTGACTGTAGGTGTTCCCCCCCCCCCCAAGCAAAATGAATGAAATTTCAACCATACAGGAAGGGAATTAATTTAAGTGTTGGAACAAAAACTAGCACTTTGACACCAGAAGCATGTGAATGAACTGCCAGATTATTATCTGGATAAGCCTAATAATTGTCAAATTAATTTGATAAATATTTAATACATGAAATGCTGACTGATATCTTCCTGTTGTGATTCTTAAACAAATTATACAAATGGTAAGAAGTGAGGACAAAATAAACAAAAATCCTCTACATTTCCCTTTCATTCTAGTTATGCAGTACAACTAGAATGTTGGTCCAGGACACCTGGATTCAAATTCGTGCTCAGTCATGAAACTGAGGCCACTGGGTGGCCTTGGGTGAGCCACTTTCTTTCAGCTGTACTTGACATCCAAAGTACCTAATTACTTGGCCTCCTAAAATGTTATGTTGACAATTAGGAAGTTTGAAAGTTAGGCAGGTGCATAAAGTTTGGATACAGACCCCTAATTTTGTCACTAAAGAATTTTGAAATACTTTTTTCCAGCTGTTGATTATGCTATATACTAAGTATGTGTAAATATATTGTCTTTCCCTTTTTATCTGTTCTACAGAATCAAGGTGTAATCCAGTATAGCTTCCCATAGATGATTATGCAGGAATGTATGAGAAATTTGTTTCAGTTCATTTTTTATCAGAATTTGATCAGGGTGGCTGGCATCGCCCAGGGTGGCCAGTTGCCAGCCAGATGGGCAATAAATAAATGTAAATAATAATAATAATATAATTTACCAAATTTACAGCTCCCGAACCTGAACATGGACCTGAACGCAATTTGTGGCTGAAGACCTTACATTACTGAGCTTGCAATGTGATTCATGGAACAACAGCTAACATCATTCAAAAATGCATGCATTTGAAAAATGTGTATAAAATGCATAATTTTGAAAAAATGAACATAAACACACATGGAAATAAACACAAATTTTCATGCAACAAACAAAAAAACAAGGCTCACCATCTGATATATACAGAAGTTGGAATGTCTTTCAAGCTGGTATTTGGAGAATCTTCTTGATGAGCTCCAGTTTTGTTGGTTCATACATCCCTGTGTATACGAGTGGAAATGTTCTTGCTCTTTTGGGGAAAAGGAAATAATCATTTTAAGACAAAAATATAGCTGTATAAATATGGGGTTGAATCCAGACTGTCAGCTCAATAGTTTGCATTTTTACTCTGAAGTACGTCCCATTACGTTCAGTGGGAGTTACTCCTAGGTAAGTGTGCATAAGATTTCACCCTACATTAGTTTGATTTATGTCCTTCTGAAATCAATGGGACAAGTTCCACATGACTTGACTTCAGTCTCATTTATTTCAGTGGAAACTAAGTGCTGCTAACTTAATCTGGATCTAACCCATAGAATAAATTGTCAATAGCCAGTGTGGCATAGTGATTAGAGTGCTGTACTGGGACTCGGAGATCCGGGTTCCACTCCCCACTTGGCCATGAAGGTCACTCGGTAACTTTAGGCCAGTCATTGACTGTCAGCCTAACCTACCTCACAGGGTGTTGTGAGAATAAAATGGAGAGGAGGAGGACCATGTAAGCCACCTTGGGTTCCTTTCAAGAGAAAAAATGGTGGGTTATAATTGTTAATAATAATAATAATAATAATAATAATAATAATTATTATTATTATTATTATTATTATTATTATTATTTGCAATGGATTGAAATGAGTTTGAATTTCTAAGAATCTGACCCCCAAATTCTGCATAGGACTGGCATTTCCCAAGTTGCATGGATTGCATGGACTTGGAGACTAGTCCCCCCCCCTCAATTTTACACAAATTTAGTTGTTGAAAAATATGGGGGCAAAAAACCTCTGACCAAAAATGTGCATTTCCCCCATAGGCTAAAGCATGAAAATATGTATTTTGGGGGGATTTGCATAGGGGGGGATTTGCACATTTTCGGGAGTGTGAATTTGTGCAAATGTATATGAACATTTGTCAATAAGTGGACAATGGAATGAAAGGCACCTGATAATCCATGAATCTTAGATGGAACAGATTTTACAATGTCTCTACACCCCTACTTGTGACAAAAAGCTGTGCAAGCTTCCTGAATAACTCGCCAGTACTCTCTTATCCATACTCAAACTTGGAAGTCACTGTCGCTCAGCATCCATTTAACCCGTAAGCTGCAGTGTATGTGTACCATATGTTATTACCATATGTCAAGAGTAGGAGTAAATTGCAGGCCAGGGTGCAAAGGAGAAGGAAGGATGGCTGGATGCAGGGGAGGCTGGTGGCTCCTATTTCAGTATGGGCTCCTTTTAAATGGAAGGTTTTGCAGGCTTTCTTTGGAGTTTCATAGGAGTTATCCATGGTGCTGAACTCCATCCCCAAATAGGTTCACCACCATGGAGCACCATGGATAGCTCCTATGAAGCTCCAAATAAAAGCTACAAAACCTATAATGGAAAAGGAGCCCCACCAAAATTGGAGTCATCAGCCTCCACTGGATGGATGGGTATACAAGAGAGATGCACACAAGGCTCAGATGACAAGCAATGGTTGGTGGGTTGCAGTGTGTGCACCTTTGCAATCATGGCTGACACACAGGAAGGAAGAGGAAAGGAAGAGATTTCTATTTAGCCTTTTGCTAATCACTTCACCTCCCACAGGCTCAGATCTACTCATAGATTGTGCCATAAGCTTGCAGGTATTTTACATTGAAGGATTCAAGTTATGTGATGAGTGGAAAACTCAACTCTCTCCCAGGTAGATTAAAGTTAAGAGTTGAAAACCCTGAGCAACATATTAAGCTAAAAACTGTGCATTATGTGAGATGGAGTATGGAAGGCATCAGTCTTACACCAACTTTTATTTGAAGTCTTTATTAATGATACAGAAAAGTAGGTGAGTAGCACATTAATTAAAGTTGCAAATGATGCAAGCCCAAAAGGTGTTGCAGATGCCAGCAATGGTGGGGAAATAATACAAAGAAATGCAAAGCAGTTAAATGAATGAAAAGCCATAAAAGTAAATTAATACTGAAAAAAGAATGCTAGTTACTGTAATAAATCTTTGGAGAACAGTTCAGAGTTAATGTAACAGAAGCTTTAAAAAAAACAAAATCTTTTATGGAAAATGACCTAGGATGATAATGCATAGCAAACTAGAACACAATAGCCAAACTTATTTTTTTACAAATCTCAGAAATAATAGGTAGCAAGGATTTTCTTTTTCTTTTTTTATTTTCTTTACGGTTTATTGATTTCCCCCCATGAATATTGTCCCATAGAGCCCTCATGGTGGCTTACCAAATATGATGGAAAGTAGAGCACCTGCCTTGCACAGACAAGGTCCCAGGTCCAAGCCTTGGAATTTCCAGCCGGAAGGAACTCACCTGTCCTTCCATCAGTGGTGTAGTGGGGGACGGGATGGGACATAAAGGAGCACAGCTCCAGGACTTTGTTCAGAGCAGGAGTGATTATGTCATCTGCCTGAGTGTCAGGGTAATTGACGGAGCTTGTTGGCTCTGGCAAGTGAATGAAATGACAACAAGGCTTTCAAGGTTTACAGTTGTTTGTGATAGATTAGCATGGGGGAAAGCAGAGAATGAAAGAAATAATCCAACACAGAGGCTGGATACTTCTTTCCTTTTTCTTGAGGGGGTTCCTCTTTCATGCTAGCAGCTTACATGGTAACATTTCTTTGCAGGATTGTTTGCATTTTTAATTAAGAGCTAAATGTAGCATTGCAGCTTTTAAAGCTCAATGTGCTTTACAAGTTGATCCTATGCAGGTAGAAGCAGAGATGGCCCAATATTAGGTGTGAGTGGGGCGGTGACCTACTTCCACCACTTCCATTCTCTCCCCCCATCCTGCTGTTGCTCCCAGTCTCCCCAGATCTTAATTTCAAATTAATATTTTAATTTTAAATAACTTTGTGGAGAAGGACAGGATTTCCACTTACCTTTTTAAGTATAGGTGGCTGATGACCCCTGCACTTGCAGCAGTCCAGGACTCTTTATATAGAGACTTCTCCAGCCTGGCAGCTCTTCCTGAATTCCCATGAGACCACATAACTTCACCCTCTCTCATAGGCATTGAGGAAGTGCTCCTGGGCTGCAGAAGCCTCACTACAAAGCTAGAACAAACAGGGCTTTTAGAGCTTTAGAAAAACTGTTATTTCTTGCAGCAACACAGAGCTCTTTGCAGAGAGGCTTTCTGCAGAGAGGCATTCAGAAACTCCTGCTGGGCTGGAAGCCTCTCTGCAAAGAGCTCTGTCCTGCTGCAAGCAAGATCAGAGTTTTTCTAAAGCTCTAAAAGTCCCATTTGTTCTTGCTTGCAGCAACCCAGGCTTCTTTACAGAGAGACTTCTGCAGCCTGGGAGCTCTTCCTGAATGCCTATGGGAGAGGGCAATGTCGCTTGGTCTCATGGGAGTTCAAGAAGTTATGCCAGCTTGGAAAAGCCTCTCCGTAATGAGTCTTCTGCTGCTGCAAATACATGGGGCATTTTAAAGTTTAAAAAAAAAATGGAAAGAAGATCCTTCAGCCACCTCCTAAACTTAAAAAGGTATGTGGAAACCCTGTCCCCCTCCCCAAGGAGAAAATTATTTGGAATTCTCCCCATTCCTGTGAAAGAGGCAGAAAAAACAATACCTTTTACGCAGGCAGAGAAAATTTCTGGGAAACATGGGGCAGGGTCCAGCGCAGTACTAATTAAGTCCTTTTGCTTTTCCAAGGCCTTTAATGTGTGATTGATGGCTGCTGCTTTTACTTATCCACCTTCTCTGTTATGATCTACTTTTTGTTGCTGTTGCTGTTCATTTCTTTTATTGGATTTTTGCTGTTTAATGATGGGTTTTCTGTTGTAAACGGCTTTCAATGTTTCAATAGAAAAGCACAGTAGTAGTAGTAGACTAAATCATCATCATCATCATCATCATCATCATCATCATCATCATAATGGGGACTAGTGGTGGGCAGCCTGCCACAGACCCAACCTGCCTCCGGCTCAGCAGATGCTGCTGCGCCCCCCTATCCAAGCCAAAAGGGGGCGCATGCCGAGCCACTTGGCGAGCCTCCAGGTTCCTGGCAGGCCAATTTTTACATAGAAAATGGCATAAGATACATTAAAAACAGCCACAATTTGCATAACTTGTGCAAATTGCGGCCGTTTATGGCGTATCTCATGGCATTTTCCACATAAAAAGCAGCCCGCTGGGAACCAGGAAGTCGCTTCCCCAGCTCAGCTCAGGAGAATGTGAATCGAACCAGGGAAGCAGGTAGGTGGGACAGAGTTTGGGGGGCTGAGCCTGGCGAGTTCGCTGGACTTCCACCCCCCGAACGAAATCCTCACACTTAGTGCAAAACTCAAGCTCACCAGAGTTCTCCAACTTCCATCTTGAAGTGTGTTCTGACTCGAGCCAGTATGCTCCAGAGCAGATTTTCCAAGGCATGAGGGGCAGGAGTATCATAAAAAATCACTTCCTTCTCTATTCTGCCAGCAGAAATGTTCCACTGGATATTCTGTGGATGGACAGAACCCTTCTGTCCGCAGGAGGCAAATGATGGATCCAACCCAAGGTACATATACTTTAATAATAATATGCAAACAAAGAATATATACAATGAATACATTTTTATCACCTTAGGTTGATATACCAGCTGTGACCCTATCTGGACAGAGATAGCCTGGCAACAGTTATCCATGCTCTGGTAACCTCCCAGCTGGATTACTGCACTCACGAGCACACAATAAATGCCTCGTGTAGAGAAGCCCTGGGTCTCAGGTATCCTCTTTAGGTAGCATGGGGGTTGGTTATTAGGTGTGGGTGGGTAACCCAAAAAGAAAAGAGACCACAAAGTTTAAATTTTACTGAAGAAAAATATAAATAGGAAAAAAGTTTTAAGAACTGAATGGACACACACACACACACATACACACACACACCATGAAAACCCAGATGATCAATAGATTAACCTGAGATAAACACATCCAGCTAACCTAGCTAGACTGTGTTCATATTTTGTTCAGGTCCCTTATCCAAGCAATATCTTACTGTCATTGGTCCAGCTCTCTCAGTCAGTTCCAGCTGCTATGACTCTTCTTTCTTCTAGGTCTCTGGCTTCTTTCCTTCCATTTTCTCTCCTCCTCCTCCTCCTGCTTCTCTGCCCCTCTGCTTTTTTGCCTTAGGATTTTATCTCTTAAAATTAGTTTTAAGTCTCCACAACTTCAACTAATCAGGAGGGTCTTTTCTTGTACATTTCTACAAAGTTCCTATTTCCCGAGTTTAAACTTGTTTTCTCCCTTCTTCTGACCTTCTGCTGAACCTTATAATATCCTGGCTTTCTGAGAAAACTTCCTGACCTCTACATTCTAACTAAACTTTTGATCTCTAAACTATTATCCTTTTGGCTGAAACTGACTAGCACACACATGCGTGCACACGCGCATGCACGCACACACACAATTTAACCCCATAATATCCCAAAAACAACCTAAGTGCAAAAATGGAGGACAGTTCTGTTCCTTCACAAGCATCGACACAAGAGGTTAATCCTGTTTCAGTTCACTGCTTGTTTGTGTGGATCATATAGGATCATATCACCTTATTGTTCTGGGGTCCCCTGGATCTGATTTGCTCTTAAGTCAGGGGTGCAGAACTTCTTTTGGGTGGTGTGACTAGATGACTGCCAGACCCAACCCTCCACAGTCCATATGACATCAGCTGTGTGTGGCCACACCCACCTGACATCATTTGCTCCTTTCCACCCAGCACTTGGGCCAGGGACCAGGCTTCACTGCATGCAGGCTTTCCCAGTTAGGATAGCTCCACATGCAGTGAAGCAAAGCCAGTGCCAGACTAACCCCTGCTGCTGCTCCAATGGGAAGCGAAGGAGACTACGTTGGCTCTACCCTCTCTTCTCACACCCTGCCTTCTTCCTGCAATGGGAGAAGGAGGAGCGGCACACGAAGGAGAAGGGGCTGTGCTGAGGGGGACTCATCTGCTTTGTGCACCCAGCATCCTTCCTCCATTGCTGGAATTAGGTGGGGTGGGCTAAGCAGAAGTGGCCCGCCACCTCTCATCCCTGCCGCTGTCTCCGATCCCAGATCGGAGTTAGCAGCAGGCATGAGAGACATTGGGATTCACCAGCATGTGGGGAGAGTGACTATTTTTCCTGGCATGGTTGAGTCCCAACCCTCATCCCCTTTACTGCTTCCTCCAGTATGAGATTGGAGATAACAATAAGCGGGGGTTCTGCTGCTGGCACATGGCACCAGGGGAATCCCCACTGTTATCTCTGATTTAAGATAGTAGCGCAGAGATGCCCTCTAAGGGATCCGTCCCGGGGTGCAGCTTGGAGTGTGGACCCCTGGAGGATCCACAAGAGGCTACGCGAGCTGGATTGGGGTGCTCCACAGGCTGGAGGTTCTGGACCCTGTCTTGAGTCTTTGCAACATGAAGCCAGTGGTTCTTTGGGCAACACCGATATTGTAGATAAACTCTTTAGGTTGCTTTCAGCTCACATATATATTTTTAACCAGCCTTTAGATGTCAGAGGAAGCTGAAATGTATCACTGTTAAATTGCTGCAAAGACGTTCCCTGGTAAACAGATTTATAACATCTCCCACAAGTGATATAACACCCTTATGGAACACTGCTTTGTAGTATTGGGGGAAGTGGGTTGAGCGGAAATAGAGGGAGGGAGGCATTCCGCTGCAGTGAAAAAATACAATGTGTACATTGTTGCAAAAGATTTCAAAATACCAGCAGAGCTATCCTATTTCAGATTTATTATCAGAATTCAGGTTACAGTACAGTGGGATAGGAAGAAGGTAAGGTCCTGCTTAATATTATTTATAAACTAGCCTTGGCTTATCCTTCAAGCTCTGTAAACTTTGCCAATATGTTACTTGTCAAGCACATCAAACCTACTTCATCAACGGGCCTGCCTCTGTGTGTGTGTGTGTGTGTGTGTGTGTGTGTTGCACAGATACACACACTAATTATTGTTGTGAAATCTCATTCTCCAACCCTTTCTCTTAATGAAATCAAATAATATAATTTAAGTCTAATGAATGCTGCCTGTTTTCCCCTCAGTGTATCATTTTTAGCCATTGTTGCTTAGCATATATATATATATATATATATATATATATATAATTTTTGCATTTCTTGCATGGCATTATTTTATATAATGCCATGCTATTGGAATAGTCCTTAATTTGATACAGTGAAGACTCTGAGCAAAGTTACACAGCTCTTAGAGTTGGACATGGACACATTGTGCCTGCTGCATCTAAGTGAAGCTATGGCAGCCACATCATCATCATCATCATCATCATCATCATCATCATCATCATCATCATCTATTTATTTCTTCTATTTTTGAATCACCCATCTGGCCAGTCATCTGGCCACTCTGAGCGATGTACAGTCTAATTAAATACAAAACAAAAAACAGAGCGTCAGTTAGCCCGGGGGGTGGTGGGGGTGGGAGGCAGTCCAACCGGAGCAGGCCCTGATGTTCCCTCTGCCTGCTCCTGCCACCTGCACTCCTTCCTCTTCCCCACAGGGCCCTTGATGTCAGTTAGCCCTGGGGGGGGGGCAGTCCAAACGGAGCAGGCCCTGATGTTCCCTCTGCCTGCTCCTGCGGCATCACTCCTTCCTCTTCCCCACAGGGCCCTTGATGTCAGTTAGCCCTGGGGGGGGGGCAGTCCAATCATCATCATCATCATCATCATCATCATCATCATCATCATCATCATTATTCCGCCCAACAGCCAAAGCTCTCTGGGCGGTTTACAACAATCAATAAAAGACATAATACAATATAAAATATACACAATAATAACATTATAAAAAATTTAAAACCAAGTTTAATAAAATTACACAATTATATCTCCCTGAGGGAGGGGTCTGCCCCCTCTATTCCCATGAGGGCATCTGCCCAAACTCTGTCCTTCAAGCCACTCCCTGGCTACAAACTTTATTGACCGGAAAGCTAAGTGTTGGTTAGGGAAGTCTGCCACCTAGTGACTGAAGATGGCCCTGCAGGTTTCAAACACAGGCATATTTAAATTAAGTAAAAGGTTTCACGTGTCTGAATTTCATGGTCTTGGGCTATGACTCTGACAAACAGACACTTCCTCTTTTATTATTATAGACGATGATGTATTTATTCTGTTATTTTTTTAAAAAAAGAAAAAAAGTCCCACCCTACAATTGCATTGTTGTCGTTTATGTGATGATTGACTGCCCAGCGTGTCCAGCCAAAAGTGTAAATAAAGGCTGCTTGACCCCTCCCCACTCCATGCACCGCAGAGGATAAAATGGAGCCACTCGGAGCAGCCTGTAGAGGGGAGAGAAGGGGGGAGTTTGGGCAGCAGTGGTCCTCATCAGAGGCAGTGCAGGACTGCAGACTAATGTAGGGAAGTAAGACTGCAGGCACCCCAAACCCCTGAAGAGGTATTACTTCAGATCCTTTGGGGATAGCAAAGTTAAGTCACGAAGACCTACGTCAGAGTAACCACTTATGCAGGGGCAGGTGTCATTTGAGTGTTGTGCAAAACAGCTGAAACAGCCCTAACTGCTTACAGTGGGGGAACCCAGAGATGTGCTTCCACTGACAATTTAAACACTTGGGTAGGTTCATGTATGGGGAGGTGGTCCTTTCACTTTAAATAGCAAAAATGCTGAGGTAGCTGCAAGAGCTTCAGGCAGCTTACATAGGTCCAGTTTTGACTACATGATGATGTCACTGCAGGCAAATGATACCACAACTCAGAGCAAGCAAACAGTGATTTGAGAGTGATCCACATAGCTAGCAAGAATATTTATTTGGACCCGACACCCTGTATCAGGGGTGCCCCCTACCAGACCTTCCATGGGCCGGATGACCAGTGGGTGCGGCCACACCCACTGATGTCATCCACACACACACATTTTAGCTTTTCTGTGTGCTGAGAGACATGGAGTTCCATGAGTCTCTTGGCATGGAGAAAGGAACTCTGCCAGGGCAGGGGAAAACAGGCCTCTCGGCATGGTTGCCACACATTACACAAAGCAGCTCTGCCAGTGTCTTGGGCTTCACATAGCCCCATGTGAGTGCTGCTCAAAGTGGCTCTGCCATGCTGGGAAGAGCAGATGCCCTTCACTGCACCAGCAGAATCCCAGGCTTTGTGCATCGCTCAGCATTGTCATGTGGGGGCTGAAAAAATTGGCGCAGCTGGCACAGGAAAGAGCCTCCCCCCAGCTGTTATCTCCAATCTCAGGTCAGAAATAACAACGGGGATTCTCTCAGATATTTTCTCAGTGGGGGGCACAGGGAAAGCCTCATCCCCTGGAAGGACCTCAGAGGCTCTGCAGGCCAGATTGGGGAGACTGACTTGGGGAAACCCAAAGGTTTGCAGAAGTATTTTTTTTTTTAAAAAAAAAAACCTGTTTATGGGGGAAACTGTAAAGGGACGACCCCTCAAACAGCATAATGAGGACTGAGCATGCTCCATGGGCCCAGAATGCTGGCTGACTTTTGTGGAGGTTCAGAAAACCTGGCAAGGAATGGGGATGTAGTGGTCTAACACGAACCTGTCCGGGGGGCTGCCTCGCCGCTGCCTCTCTGCGGCGGCGCCCCCTGCCTTGTTCTTCTGAGCGGCGTGGAGCTGTTCTCCGCGCCTCTCGAGCTGCCGGTGCCACCCGCGCTGGTGCTGGCGCGTCACTTCCACCAGGCCGGAAGTGATGCGACAGGACCCTGCACGGGCGCGCTGGACCCCCGCGCTACGTTTTTTTGCGGGGAAACCAGGGCAACAGGGCTGTTCTACTTATGCCTATGTTTTCCTTTGTTTCTTCCTGTAAAGGATTTTCATCTGGGATCAAGGTGGTTGTGGAGGCGACTTATTTCTAGCCCTTAACAGCAGCAGTATATAGTTCCACCCACCATTGTCATACTCTTTAGATTTTAAACCCTCAAAGAATAAGCCCATTGCATGACTTGGGGTTCATAATGTGTTTCCCGACAAGAGACACCAAATCTCTTGGACATTAACACTGGAGGAAAAAGAAAGAAAGAAACTAACCCAATTGCAGGGTGAAATTGTGCTTCCTTTTAGCTTTAATTTTCATGCTTGTAACATTTGTTAAATTACCAAAGCTATCACAGAGACCTGGAGCATAATATCACATTTCAACTTATGAGTCAGTTGACAGTTGTGAAAACGTGCTCATGCAATCTCGGGCTAGAGTATTACAGCGCAATTATAATGAAAAATAAGGCTTGCATATAAAATGTATTTTAATGAGAAATGTACAGTGTATTTTAGTGGTCATGAGAGCCCAGGGCTTACAGCACTTACTGGAATTGGCATATAAAAATAGTTACTCTGCAAGCTGCTTTAACACAAATCTACCTGAATGTATCTGCCTCTGTCTCTATGGTCCTTTTACTTTAAGACTGTGATTGAGTAAATGCAAATTCATGGATTGGCTCCACATCATCTGTGTGGAGGAGATGCCATTCCAGTAAGTGCTGTGCTCCTATGACCACTAAAACACACTCAGTGACAGAGTCCATGTTCATAGGGATGGACAAATCTGACAATTTCAGTTACTCTCCGTTGACAGTTGTGAAAACGTGCTCATGCAATCTCTGGCTAGAGTATTACAGCGCAATTATAATGAAAAATATAATTGCTCCACTCTTAAGTTGGGTTTACTTTCGGAATTTTTAAAATATAAACTTTGCATGACAGTTCATGAGCATTTTGTACACAATTCTCCTAATAATGCATTTCCCCCAATTTTCCTAATAAAATGTCCTCAATTTTCCTAATATAATGCATTCTAAATGTTATTTTCCCTAGTAAACATATTTTTGTATGCATTTTTTTTAATTACAGAACTCCACGGCAAAATTCAGAGAAGTGCAAATTTTGAAGGATAACTGAGTTTTGGTTTGCATATTGGTTTGAAAGTGTGAAATTAATTAAATTCTCATTAAAGTGTAAACTGAATGAATGTCTGCCCCCCCCCCCATCCAAAGTTCTATCCCTGGCATCTCCGACTCCGCTTAAAAGATTTCTTAATCCTTAAAGACCTCTACCTTAGTCCCTGCATTACCATTGCCATTTAGAGGCTAGATGGACCAACATTCTTACAATGCAGCATTGGTGTATAAGCAAGCCACATAATGTGCATTGGAAGTTCCCAATCATGTGGAACCACCTACGCATGTTCAGCTGCTCACACATAGGCAGCCCCTTGGAGATGTCACACTGGGCATGTGGATGTCGGGTGCAGGGCTAGTGGCATACAATGTTGGATGGGGCCAGTACCACAGTCCACTCCCCTTCTCCATGTGTCCTTTGTTCATGTGGATAACTTCTCAAATCCCCATGTCTAATGCATAAAGACATGAGGGTGGCTGGATCAGCTCCATAGCAGTTAGACAGAGCTATAAACTCAGTTATCTGGACACCTTACATGGGTTTGTCCATCTGGATGTCCAGATGTAGAGACATGACAATGTGCAGCACACCCCACCGAATTAGAGGATGCTGGGTCAAATGTTCAGGTGACTAGTGGCTCTTATGAAACTAAGTACAGCCAAAGGCCTAAAAATGGAGGGAGATTGTAATGTCAAAGGAAGGGCTGACCACATGGAGAAAGCCTGCATAAATGAGATAGGCAGAGAAGATTTCTATAGATAAGTTTCATTTTAATTATACAATAGACAGACATCTCAGCCAGTGGCAGATGGACATTCATATTGATGCTCCATCTGCTGTAATAAGGAAGGAGGCTGTAGATTGATTATACAGGTGTATTGGATGGTTTCCTTCTAACTCAAGGACAGTTTGGAGATGATTATGATGTATGTGCATCACATAGATGGTTGGGAAATTCAACAAGCGGGACCCCATCCATTTAGAAATTATGTGAACAACAGTACATAGCAAAGACAGGAATAGCCTGCTCATTATTGCTCATAATCTAAATGCAATCAGATAATGAAAGGGTTAAATTAGAGGGTACTGAGTAGAGTAGAACGTCAGCCATCATAGCTGACAGGGTTGCCACTTGGCAATGATCAACATATATGCGTGATTCCACAATTCTATGCAGAAAACATGGACCTTGTTACATAGTACATTGTTATTGCACTCGAATTTCCCACAGCAAGTACACCAGTTTTTGACTAAATATGTGCAGTGTTAATTACCTGTGTATATTATGTATTGTGGAGTTCTGACCATTCAAGATCCCCAGGTGCAATTGCATAGGGGTTTAAACATATTCTGAAGGAAATTTGTTGGATTTTAAATGTTTGGCCAAGTAACTTGATTATCTGCATATTTCACACTAAAAATCTAATTTGGAATAAGCCAGATTCAGGTGTTCTGTGCTTGAATAGGGCAAACACATGATGAGAGAGTTCTCCAGCTCCACCCCTCTCCTTCATTGCATTTGTTACCCTCTACTTGTGGAGGGTGACTGTCTGAAGAGGAGAGCCCCCTGTATTCATGGATGCTCTCCACATGAGCCAGAGTGCTGGAAAAATCTGCATTCTGGTATTCAGGCACAGAATGCCTGAATAGGGCTATATAACCTGTCTGCTTATGTGTGAATGTATGCGCATCCATGCCATTTCCTTTGTGAGTGAAATGGAACCTTGCCCACCCACCAGTGGAGGCTGGTGACTCCTATTTCAGTGGGGCTCCTTATCAATTGAAGCTCCTTTATGGGATATATATATATATATATATATATATATATAGGCATTCTCAGAGGACTATTCCAACAGCAGGAATGATTACAGTTGTCACAGAATGCCCTGCCAATTCTGTAGCATAAGCAGCCCCCACCACTTGCACAATGGCAATTCAGCACTTCCAGGGCAACCCAAAACAAGCGTATAAAGGAGTTCTGCTGACCTGCCTTCTTCCAGAAACAAGTGTTTCCACTTATTCTTAGGCTTTCCCTAGGAAGCACTAAATCTCCTTTGCGTCAGTGGTGGGTCCCACTTGTGCAATGGAATTGGTGGGACCCACTGCTCGTGAAAGGGAATCAGCAGGACGGAAAGGAATCAGTGGAGGCATAAGCATCCCATTGGATTCTGTCCACATAGCCTCCGGAGAGGCCATGTTTAGGTGTCACCAGTGGAGATGTGGGCTGCAATCCTATACACACTTTCCTGGGGCTGGGGGTAAGTTCTACTGAATTCAGTGGGACCTTCTTGACTTATTTTAGGGATGTGAAAATCAGTAAAACTTGAAGTTGTCGAGTTTCTCCAAATTTCACCTTGAAACTGATTCTGATTCATGTCCATATTAGATTCCAAGCTCTCCCCCCCCTTTCACACAAAAATGTGCACATATTTTCATGTACATTTCCCCAAATATACGTATCAATTATGCACATTTTTGAAATGTATGCATTTTTCTAAACCATGTTTGTCTGCCTTTTTCAAATGTATGCATTTTTAACACAATTTTTGTTGTTGCTTTCTGAATCACATTGCAAGCTTGGAAATGTATGGACTTTGACTGCAGTTTGCGTTTGGGTCCGTGTTCAGTTCTGGAAGTTGAAAACTGGGTAAATTCTGGTCAAATATGAACTGAAACTAATTTCTCATACATTCCCTGCTCCTGAGTAGACATGCCTAGGATTGTGCTCGCAATGCTGTCAGAAACACCAGTTTCAAATATTGCTGGCATCTCAATTTGAAGCAATCCTTACCTGCCACCTCCACAAAATGGCCTCTGGTCTGGACTCCTCAAAATATTGATGTATTTATTTTTATTTAAAAGATTGATAAACCATGCTTCAGCGAACCTTCCAGGGTGGTTTTAAATAACCCCAAAAGAAATATTTGATGAACCAAAAAAAAAAAAAAAAAGTGAGGGAGTAACAGATGACCCCACATTTTTGTCATAGCAGTACGGATGTATGAGAATTTCGTTTTTGCCCCAAAAGAACCCATGGTTTGTTGTTGGGTTGTTAACCATGCTTTGTTATCTAGGCCAGGTTCAGACAACACGATAACCCATGTTACTTTCAACAACAGCCCATGGTCCAGTGTGGTGAGAGTGGTGAGAGTGTTGGACTGGGACTCGGGAGATCCGGGTTCTAGTCCCCGCTTGGCCATGAAACTCACTGGGTGACTTTGGGCCAGTCATTGACTCTCAGCCTAACCTACCTCCCAGGGTTGTTGCGAGGATAAAATGGAGAGGAGGAGAAGGATTATGTAGGCTGCCTTGGGTTCCTTTCAGGAAAAAAGGCGGGGTATAAATATAATAAATAAATAAATGGTCCAATGACAACTCATACTCAACACTTGAGTATGGATTATTGTGTTGTCTGAATGCAGTCAATATGACTTTAAAAAGAGAGATAGACTTCGAAATAAAATGGATTTATTTAGGTATGCATTTTTTTAAAAAAAATTGCAATCTGCTCAGAGAACTTTGGTTATTGGGTGGTATATCAAGATTGTAAATCAATCAATCAATCTGGATCACTATATACAAACAAGAGGGTTTCAGGGTCATTTCAGAATGATGTCATCGTTACAGACAAAGGGGTTGGGGCTAGTGTTGCAGCTCCACTTCCCTTCTACTTGTGGAGCCCCTCCATGTCCATGCATGATGGGGCTAGCTGAGTTCCTTCTTGCTATTCCAAAGACCTTTTGAATTCTCCGCCTGTGGGTTTTTCTCATGCTGTTGGTCCCCAGAGCTAAACAGGAGATGCCCTCCAAGAAAGCACCTGCCGCCATGGCCATTCCCAGTACCACCACCACCACCACCACCACCAGCTCTGCTGCTCAGTTTGCATTCTCAGGCCATCCTGATTTCTTTATTCATTTCTCCTCCTCTCCTTGAGGAAAATATGAAAAGATGCACACTGGGATGCACCACTGGAGAATATTTATTTTCCATCAGTTTCTCTTCCCTTAGGTAAACATTCCTAAATTCTGGGCAAAGCCTAGTCTTTCCTGTAAATGTCATTTAATACGTAAAAAGCTCTCTGATTTTGACAGACTTCAGATGAGATACACAACATGTAATTCCTAAAGTGCCTGATGCCCCATATATATATATATATATATATATGTGTGTGTGTGTGTGTGTGTGTGTGTCTAAATCATTTTATCATCCACTTAATAGCAGAACAAATTAGTCATACCCTCTGATTCGGTACACATTATGCTGAGACATGCCCACGCTAATATGCTTTCTGATAAAGTAAATGCTTACCCTGTCGGAGTACAAATCTTATTTGGACTCTAGTAAAGTCAAGGGACAGGGAGCTGACTCTGCAGCAGGACTGCTTACTCAAAGAGAATTTGAGATTTATTAGCAGATTTCATTAAATATATGGTTGCCCCGAGCAGTCAAGGTTGCAAAATTGGGATGCAACAGCTAACCAGCCTGTATGAAGGAAAAGAAGTTTGCTTGGGTGGAGAATGATGGCATGTGAAATGAACACCAGTATCAAATGAAACACATGGATGCTTTGCCTAATAGTTAGGGGAGAGTTGCTGCTGGCAAACAGAGCTTTGGAAAAGCAAATGACTTCATGGCCATAATAATCATTCCTGTTTGGATGTGTCCATTTGAGAATCCACTGTATTTATTGTATTTATTCATTTAAAAGGTTTATATACCACCTTTCAGGCACTGCCAGCATCCAAGGCATGCACAAACTGCTATGCAGGAACAGTCATAAATAGAAATGGGCAAACGAGAGATGCCCAAGCTCACTGAGATTCTCCAGACTCCACCTTGAAGCTCTGTCCAATCAAGGTTCCTGTCCCCATACTGGAAATCCTGCATGTGATGAAGGTGCCCCCTTCAGACTCAGCCAATCACATCAGCTCCAGAGCATTGCTGGCAACTGCAGCATCTTTGAGGGGGCAAAGCTAGCCCCACACATTTCCGGTGGGGGGGGAGCATCCACACATTCAACACAGGATGTCATTGATTAAATGAAAAGAGACAGTTATTGATTAAATTTGATATCTAATGCATAACACAGTGGGAACATTAATTGAAAATATCAAGATCTGAGTGAAAAGTTATTTTACTAGCCATTAAAGAATCTATGCTAGACATTAGATTCCACTAGATGATATATGCATAAAAGATGCATCACAGAACAAATGCTATACACTGAACATTTATACCACCTCCCATCACCTTAAACTCAATATTTGTCAATGGATAAAATCCACATATCCAGGAGCACACCATCAAGTGATGAAAGAATGACTGATGATATTAAGCCATGTAGTTGTTCATGTGGACAACTTCTTGTACTTTTTATTTTAACATCTTGTACAAAGCCACTCTGCCTGTGGGCCAGCTCATATTTATCCTTTCCCCATAGAATAGTGTGGGTGCAACACACACACACAACACACATGTAGCACAAGAGGTGACACAGGCAATCCATATGGTGGCCTGTACACATGGGGGGATATTTTTTTTTGAAGGGGAATAATGTGAATTGTACCACTGCACACTTATGGGCCTCTGCATCATCCATTTTGTTATGTGGTGGTACTGTTGCAAAAACATGCTAGATCCTAATATACCCAGTTCGAATCATGCACATTAGGAAGGAGAGAAAGGCTGGCAGTGGTTCAACAGATTTATTCTCGAGAATTGGAGATACAGGAGTATTATTATAACACTGCAAATCTGCATCTCAACATGGAGGCTGAAACCTCATCAATTTATACAGTATCTTCTGACGCAATCCCACGCATGCGCCGTACTAACAGGAAAATTCTAGCTGAGAAAGGGAAAAATACAGTAGAGATAAACAGAAATCTTTAGACATGCTCACTAAGCAACTGGAACAGAGGTAAGTCAGGTCATACTAACTCCTTCAGTCCCCTTTCAACCACTGTCTTCAGCTAGCTCAAGAAAGAAGAAGATAGCAGGAGTGCAGGACAGCAGAGCAAGATAAGCAAGGAGGCAACATTCCTCAGTCTCACCCCTCTGTCTCCGTTACTGGAACAGAGGTCAGTCTGAACAGCAGAAAGTTACAGAGAGAAGCATTTTATTACTTTAAACATGCATTACTGAATTTTTACAACAGTACCATGGGGTACAGGAATCCTTCTCATTGGGCAGGTCAAACTTCTGAACCAGTGCCACATCTCTTATTTCTAGGTTTTCACTTTCTCCACTTCTCAAGCTCCAACATTTTTCTGCTTGAAGAAGCACCAGAAAAGCCTAATGTTTGACAACAGAAAAATTAACCAGCCCGTTTACTAACCTTGACAACTGACAACAGCAGATTGGTCTCTTCCACAACAGCTGACCTAATAATTGCTATGGGAACCAGCCGGAAGCAAAGTGCCACAGGACAGGAGATGATTCTCCGCGGTAAAGGTTAAAACCCAAATGCATGAACAAGTTAAAAGGTTATTATAAAAAAAAATTCTTGTGGCTCACAAAGTATAGCTGTTTCTGAAAATTTGAAGTTGTTCGGTTTAAAAAAAATAAAAATAAAATAAAGTTCAGTGCATTGAACAAAACTCACAAATTAACTTAATGGCAAAGAGAACTGCCACTGTCCTTAAAAACTCCCTTGTTTGATTCTTTGTATATTTTGTTAGCATTTCACAATAGAATGGAGACTTTAAACATGACACCAAGTCCTTTAAAATGCGATAGGAGCACACACACACACACACACACACACACCAGAGTAAAATCAATAGTGTGAGGAATGACTCAAACAGCTTGTATTTTCACAGTGGTAATCAAAAAGTAATTTTAGATCCAATAATTTGTATTGATTGTTTGTGGAACTGTAACACATTATGCCAGAAGCCTGGTTGTGTGGTTATAAATATGTGTACCATTTTGTTGGGCTTGTCCTTTACTTATTGAGTTTTATTTTCTCAAGAAGAATCTTATTTTATGTTGTTAATACACAGGGGCAAGGTGCAGCTTCATGGACATTACTTCAGTAAACTCTTTCAAGTCTAGTGATCTACTCTGTTTCTTCATTTGGAGAGAACATTGAAGAGGCAAACAACTTAAGGGAGCCCTTCATCAAACACTGTTGACATGCTGGCTTTGTGGTTATCAGCACTTTCTGATGTTCTATAACAGTCTCCCCTAACCTGGTGCTCTCCAGATTTGATGGACTTCAACTCACATCATCCCCAGCCAGCATGGGCACCATTCAAGAAAGCTGCTATGGCTGGGGTCTACAAGTAGCCTTCTTAATTGACTAGTGAAGAAATATAACAGATTTCTTGAAACTGTGTTCAGAAACCAGTAAGATTCGCAGCGACGTAAGGTGCTAATGGTTTCGAATCATGAACTCAGAGATGGACCCAAGTGCTTTATTCTCTGCATCAATGAAGTGACTTATCAGGTGAGGAAGCTGCTGGTGTTCTCCCTGCTGTGCTTCAGTATCACCACCATGGGTGGCCAGAGAGGACATTTTTGTAGCTACCAATTCAGCAGTGATCAGGTGATTAGAGGGGCCAATATGGTGCCACATGACCCTGTATTAGAGGTGCAAAAAGTGTGGCCTCTGGGCTGCAGGCGGCCCCTCAGAATAGACCCCCCAATATCCACCGCCATCGGAAAAAAACAGTGGTGGCACTCAAAACAGAAGAAGGGGAAATGTGATAAGAATGGGCTCTTTGGTTCCTGCTTGCTTCCTAGGACACCCTAGGAATGAGGCTTCTATGGCAGGAACTATAGACTAGAGCCCATTCCTGATTCCTCCTGGAGCATTTTTTCCTGCCTAAAAGACCCCAGGAAACAATTGGTAAAGCAGCAATCGGGTCAGCATGGCTGGGGTAAAGGTCGGACTCGGAGTTCTCCATGGTGGCTGGGTGGACCCAGGAGGGGCCATTGGAAATACCCTCTGAGGTCAGAGCTCTATGGCTTTGGAGGGATTTTCTGAATAATCCTATGGCCCCTGGGACACTGTCTAGGGACCATAAAATTGCTCTCTAAATGGTGCATCTGTTCTTGTTTTGGGGGGTTTATTATAATATACAATGATAAGTAGTATTATACAATACAATAAGCAAGTCATTGTAATAACTAGTGCTACACTATTTATAATTTTAATAAAAATAGATAGTTTATTGGATTTGTTTTATTGGATGTGAGAAATAACAACTACTACTCAAACCTGAGCATAACAATTTTAAGTTTAAGATTCTACTATGCTATGTTTTCATGTCATCACATGGATGAGGAGCTTTGGATACAGCTAAAATACTGTCATGGCTTCCCATGTTTCCTATCATTTTATTGTCTGCATTGTTACTATGAGATCAATGGTGATGCTACAATATAAACACTGCATGATTTAAGAGTTTGCACTCTCATGATGAATATGCATGAGAGGGTTAGCTCAAGCCTACATTGACAAAGAGATGCTAGAGCCACTTCAGCGGAACCATCTGTTTATGTTAAACTGCTCGTTCTCTTTCTCAAGCGTAGTCTTTATTGATGACCTTCTCAGCAACACCTTTAAGGTCAGATAAGCAAGTTAAGGGGACAGTAATTAGGAAATGGATCTCTTGACTAATAAAATTCTACAGCTTTGAAGATGTTGCCTTGATATTTCACTTACCTCTATTAGAAACAATTGTTACTGGCGACTTTCAGTGATTTGCCAGTAGTCAGTTGTAATTTGTAACTCTCTTCTTCTCTGCTGACCCTGTTCCCCTTAACTGTTTACTTTGTCTCCTCAGAAATGGATAGGCACATTGATTCTTTCTTACTTAGGTACATCAAACAAATTTAATGTTTCCCATTAAATATACATATTGTATGTATAATTCCATGCAGCTGTGCAAAATAGTAAAAGATGCAGATACCACCAGCCAATATGTAACCTCATGGTGACATTTCTCAAATGAATCGGTACTGAATCAGGCTGCTGCTGTATCCATTGAGGTTGGAACAAGAACTACATCACTCTAGGTAAAGTTTACCTGCTCAAGATCACTTTTATACATTCCTGGAACACCACAGTTGCCACCAACTTTGCAGTTGCTCTCGTATCATTCTGGGAATGTTTAAAAATGTCTACCCTTCTGGTTTAGCTTTACCACATGTTTACATAACCTACAAAACATGCATCTGCCAAGTGGGTGGGCATCACTCGTGCATTGTGTAAACAGAATGTAAAGCAAAACCACGTGGGTGGGAGTTTTTAAATATTTCTGGTGTAATTGGAGAACAATCACAGAGGTTACAGCAACTTTGCGGCTTCAGATAATGCAAGTAACCTATTACAAAATTATGGGAAATGGGTAGGATGATTGATTTGCATAAAACTGCACAGCCATTAATCCCTCCGCGGGGGAAAAAATGGTTTCATGATTAGTTCGTTTAAACTTCTTCAAATCAAACATTTAAATTCTTGGTGTGGCAGTTGTTCTTCTAAACAGCTTCCCTATGGATGTCACAGCATCCCTGCTATATACAGTACTTCTGTTGCCTCTTCATAGATCATAGAGTTGGAAGGAGCCTACAAGGCTATCGAGTCCAACCCCCTGCTCAATGCAGGAAACTAGATTACATCCAAGTAATAGCCAGGCCTGACCCTGCTTAGCTTTCCACACTCAGACAAGCTGAGCCAGCATAAGCCACAGGCCTGTATGTGTCTTCTTCATTGCCATACAGTTTCCATGACATCTGAGGTCCATGCTAATTAATTTTTAAGTCACCCTGGAAAACTACATTTCCCAAGGTCCATGGACACTGCTATTCAAGATATCAGGGAGATACGGAAGCCTCACAGAGAGTCTTCCCCATTGCTCTTGTCACTACCAGGTAAATGTTCAGCAAAGGGAGTAGCTGAGGTGATGTAGGGTGATAGCACCAGGGCAAACTCATTGTGAGCCAGGCCCAAACTGTGGTGGAGTTTGAGTTTAGCTTGTAATGGGCACTCTTACGAATATGTTCACCATGACGAGCCTCCCAATTCCAAACTTTGTTGCATCACTAAAAGCACGTCCCCCACAGCAGTCAGTGTATGGGAGAGTTGTGCAGGTGATGGAACCATCTCTCTTCTAAGTTCTATCAAGCCCATGGGTTGCTGAATACTGGCATGGCCTCCTTCTTCATGCCTTGTTTGGATAATTTAAGATAGATGCTAAAGTGGAATTATTTTCGGAATCAAAATGTAAAATCCCAATAGTCTTAATATCTCCAATGAGAAACATATCCCGACCCCCACGCGTGCGCACACTGTCTCAATGCACATCCATGTTTGTTCTTATGGTCACCCAGTATAATTTAGATGATTACCTCCTTGCTTTCTAAGTTTTTAGATTTTCTCGGCAAGGAGATGTTGTAGCTTCACTTTCAACTTGCACAAATACAACTTGAACAAGTAGTTAAACAGGCATCTTCATACTAGTGTAATGTTGGAACAAAGGAAGCTATTCTTTTTGAAAATTAGAATCACAGAGCCTCCTTGGTGTAGAGGAGGAGTGTGTGGAGATTCAGATAAAATAAACCCTGTAAGCCTCTGATTTTGTTGAAAGATAAAAGAAAATACAATAATGCATTTTCCCAGAATGACAGCTAGTGATATCTGCAAATGGCTTTCACCAGAAGAAAGCCAGCCTACTGCTCCAATCAATATGCCAATAGTCTGTAATGTAAAGATTAAGATCAGAATATTTAAAAATTTAATACTTTGCCTCTCCATATAGCACTTTGGAAGTCAATATCTTTGGGAACCCGGTCCATTTCCCTGCTTTGAAAGCATTATATATTTAAGGTTTCTAAATAATTCAACAAGTCCATGTGATTAAAATGAAAAATGTAAGTCCATCCATTATCTTCTGCAGCTGCTGCCTGGATATTAGTTTGCCTAACTGCTCAGGATTCTTTCGTCCTGTACTTAATTGAGACTTCAATAGATGCATCACAGAAAAGAGGGTTTGGGCCCCGGAAAGAATGCAACGCAGATGCTGATCTTTAAAAGGGATTTATATGCAAACACAAGCTATTGTCCAATATTTACATTTATGGGCCACACTTAAAAATGAGATTACTTGACCATAAAAAGACATTTGAATAGAATGAAGGTGAATGTAATTCTGTATTAATTGCATCTCTCAGTGCCACCACCATGAAATAAGATACACATGGGGACCCACAGAAATAAGAAGCTTTATTCAATTTGGAGCACCTTCTCTGTGTCCCTATCTTGCATTGCTATCCAGCAAGGGTGGGCAACCTGTGGCCCTCCAGGTGTTTTGACCTATAACTCCCATGAGCCCTTGTGAGCATAGCCCATGATGAGGTAGTTACAAGTAGTTTTCTGTAGTTGTACAGAAAAGGGCAACTAAAATCAAGGGGCTGCAGCCTGCAGCAACTCCCATAGGAGGAAAGGTTATAGCAGCTGGGATTGTTTAGCTTAGAAAAAAGTTAAGTAAGGGGAGACATGATAGAGGTGTACAGATGCATAGTGTGGAGGAGATGGATAGGGAGACATTTTTCTCCTTCTCTCGTAATACTAGAACCCGGGGTCATCCCATGAAGCTGATTGGCAGGAGATTCAGGACAGATAAAAGGAAGTACTTCACACAGCGCGTAGTTAAACAATGGAATTCACTTCCACAAGATGTAGTGATGGCCACCAATTTGAAGGGCATTAAAAGGAGATTGGACCAATTCATAGAGGAGAAGGCTGTCAATGGCTACTAGTCCTGATGGCTATATGCTACCTCCAGTATCAGAGGCATTAAGCCTATGTACACCAGTTGCTGGGGAACATGGGCAGGAGGGTGCTATTGCGCCCATGTCCTGCTTGCGGGATCCTGTGGGCAGCTGGTTGGCCACTGTGTGAACAAAATGCTGGCTTAGATGGACCCTTGGTCTCATCCAGCGTGGCTCTTCTTATGTTCTTATGAGGGATGATGGGAGTTGAAGGCCAAACTACCTGGAAGCCAACCATCTGCCCACCCCTGCTGTACTGCCACACATTCTCACTGCCACTCTCACAACCCATTCACATGTCAGTCTAGCCACTTCAGAGCTTTCCTGCACATACTCTAATTCATGGAGAAGGGGGAACAGGTCTATACTGCTGGCCTGATGGCACATGAACCACCAGTTCTTCCCTTTTGATGTACCCACATTCAGCACAATTCTGCACGCAGACAGTTCTATGCATGTTGGCACGTATGCTCTACCATGCTATCATGGAATCATAGAAAAGTAGAGTTGGAAGGGGCCTACAAGGCCGTCGAGTCCAACGCCCTGCTCAATGCAGGAATCCAGGTCAAAGCATCCCTGACAGATGGCTGGCTGTCCAGCTGCACCTTCAATGCATCCAGATTGGGAGAGCCCACCACCTCCCTAGGTTTCCTGATGTTTAGGTGGAATCTGGGTTCCTGTAACTTGAGCCCGTTATTCCGTTATTTTTTTTAATTTTTATTTATATATTTTTAAGTGAACACACATACAAAAGAACATAAACCTACAAATCATAAACTCCAAGTGCACCCGTCACCCCAGGGCCAAAACCAATTCCGTTATTCCGTGTCCTGCAAACTGAGATGATCGAGGAAGAGATCCTGGCCCTCCTCTGTGTGACAACCCTTCAAGTACTGGAAGAGTGCGATCATATCTCCCCTCAGTCTCCTCTTCTGAAGGCTAAACATGCCCAGTTCTTTCAGTCTCTCCTCATAGGGCCTTGTTTCCAGTCCCTTTATCATCCTTGTTGCCCTCCTCTGAACCCTCTCCAGTTTGTCTACGTCCTTCTTAAAGTGTGGTGCCCAGAACTGGACGCAGTACTCAAGATGAGGCCTAACCAGTGCCGAGTAAAGGGGAATTAGCACTTCCCGCGATTTGGAAGCTATACTTCTATTAATACAGCCCAAAATTGCATTTGCCTTCTTTGCAGCCACATTGCATTGCTGGCTCATATTCAGTTTGTGATCTACCACAATTGCAAGATCCTTCTCACTTGTAGTATTGTTGAGCCAAGTGTCCCCCATTCTGTAACTCTGCATTTGGTTTCCTCTCCCTAGGTGCAGCACTTGGCATTTATCCCTATTAAATTTCATTCTGGTGTTTTCGGCCCAGCGCTCCAGCCTATCGAGGTCGCTTTGAATTTTGTTTCTGTCTTCCAGAGTATTAGCTATTCCACCCAACTTTGTGTCATCTGCAAATTTGATAAGCATTCCCTGCACCTCCTCATCTAAGTCATTAATAAAAATGTTGAAGAGCACTG
Source organism: Shinisaurus crocodilurus (assembly GCA_021292165.1). Taxonomy (NCBI): domain Eukaryota; kingdom Metazoa; phylum Chordata; class Lepidosauria; order Squamata; family Shinisauridae; genus Shinisaurus; species Shinisaurus crocodilurus. Next base: position 101,826,120 of record CM037877.1, read on the forward strand.
GGCCCAGGACTGAGCCCCGTGGTGCCCCGCTCATCACCTCTCCCCAGTTTGAGAAGGAACCATTAATAAGCACTCTTTGAGTCCGATTCTGTAGCCAATTGTGGATCCACCTGATAGTTGTTCCATCTAGCCCACTTTTAGCTAGCTTGCTAACCAGGATATCATGAGGCACTTCATCTCATACTAACTAATCCATTAACTGTACTCATGCACTGTATGTACATACCACACTCTTGCATGCACCTGGCCAGGGACAGGGAGAGGCAATAGCTGAGTGGTGGAGCACAAGCTTTGCATGCAGAAGGTCCCAGGTCCAATCCCCAACATCTCCAGGTAGGACTAGGAAATACTCCTAGCTGAAACTCTGGAGAGCTGCTGCTAATCAGTGTAGACAATACTGATCTTGATGGATCAGTGGTCTGACTTGGTATACAGCAGCTTAGGAAGGAACATAGGAAGCTGCCTTATACTGAGTCGGACCCTTGGTCCATCTAGCCCAATATCATCAACACTGACTGGCAGCAGCTCTCCAGCGTTTCAGGCAGGAGATTTTCCAGTCCTAACTGAAGATGCCGGGGATTGAACCTGGGACCTTCTGCATGCAAAGCAGGTGCTCTATTCCTGAGCCACAGCCCCTCCCCTGAGGAGGGCAAGGACATAGCTTCCTGTATTCCTATTGACATTACTCAGTCTAAAACCCAACTATTGAAAGTATTGTTTTCCTCCTCCTCTGCACCCTTTTCTACAATAGCTCCATCTGTCCCTAGGCCTTCTGGGGTGGACTCCCCACCCACCCACCCAACTATCTGGATTCCTAAAAACACATTCTATATTACCTAAGCAGCTTCAGCCAATGGCTCAAGTGGGCTCATTTTAATAAGCTAAAGTTGGAATTCTTGCAGTCAATATCGATGGACACAGGACACTTAATGCAATTTATGTTTCCTTTATTTTATTTTTCTTTTGTTTAGACCATCTGATATTTTGGGGAGCCGGGCAAAATATGTGTGTGTGTATGCAAATCTACATGTTTTGTGCTTTAATTTGATACTAAATTAATATCAAATTAAATTGATATTGAACTGAGAGCACAGCTGGGATCCCAAGGACTGTTCGGTGAAATTTCAACAGGCAAATTGTTGTTGTTGGTAGTGGTTGTATTAGGTGCCTAAATAAAAAAACGAGCACTGTCAAATAGGTAACATAAGAAAATGGCCCTAGAGGTGTGAGATGCCCACATGGCTATCTCATTGGACAATCCTCCACACCTGATTCTACAAGGTTAAAAATGGGGATTATTCTGCATGAAAATTTATCATCTCCTGAAAATCATGGATGATCCTTGTTCCTCATGAGAAAGTTCCTGTTTAAAATGATCTAGTGTAGTTTATCTTGAAACTAAATTGTTTTCTTTCCTGTTCTGCTACCAATCCAACTTCCATAAGCAGCTATGTTCTTGCACCTAACATAGCCAAAGAAGGCATTTTTGTTGTTTGTAGTCTCCCTTGCCAGCCTCAACTCATTCTGGGCTTTTGCCTTCCTGACACCATTTTTACATGTTCTGTTGTACTCTTCCTTGGTAATATATCCTTCTTCCATCTCCTGTACATGACCCTTTTGAGTGTCAGATTATCAGAGAGCTGTGTGTGTGTGTGTGTGTGCGCGCGCGCGCACCCGCGTGTGTGCATACACACACACACACATTCTTATCTTCTAACACGTGCATGCACACACATTCTTATCTTCTAACATGTGCATTCTTATCTTCTAACTTGCACACGCACGCACACGCACACACACACACACACACACATTCTTATCCTCTAACACGTGCATGCACACACATTCTTATCTTCTAACATGTGCATTCTTATCTTCTAACTTGCACACGCACGCACACGCACACACACACACACACACACACACACACTCTTATCTTCTAACTATTGAAGTACACTGGATGCCTACTCATATGTTCTTCAAAGGTGGTTCTATGCCACCTCCAGGATCAAAAGCAGCACACCTCTGAATCTCAGTCTCTGGGAAGCAGCAGTTGGAGGATGCTATTGCCCTCATGTCCTGCTTGTGGGCTTCTGAAAGGCATCTGCTTGGCCACTGTAGGAAACAGGATGCTGGACTAGGTAGGCCATTAGCCTGATCTAGCAGGGCTCTTCTGTTCTTATGTACTTCTAAATCATGTTAGGAGGTGCCTCTCCCAGGCTTTCTACCTAGTGATAAGAGAAACAGTACCCAATAGCAAAGAGCTATATGTACAGGATGAATTGTGAAGATTTAAATAATCAGCACCACACACACACACACTTTGCCCAAAAAAGTGTTCATGTTATTTAGGGCAGCAAATGTATTTGAGGCAATCACATTCTCCTCACAGACACAAGCATTAAATGAGACTAAATTCATTGAGTCAGTTATTTACTGTGAATTATTGGCTCAGCTCTAATAAGCTGTACACTAATCTATGCTCCTCTAGTCATAGTTCATTTTTGGATTTGTCTCTTCTACATATTTTAAAATCATCTTCTCTCAGGAGTTACATCAGCTGCCCACGGGAATGGAGTTGGGGGCCATACAAAGACATGAATGAATTGCTAAAGAGCTTGAAATCCCCTTCTTCCCATTGCTGCTATAGCTGCAAATGCCTCTTTCCCTTTGTGTTTGCTAAATAGGCTTTATTTAATAACTAACCTATACAGTAATGAGATGGAAATGCTTGCTGAACTGGTAGATTGAATGCCAGAAAGAAAGGTCTGCTTTGTCCTTCAGACTTGAACTGAAATAGGATGTGACTCATCCTACAACCATGGCATGTATTTTAAACCAATTACTATGTTATCCAATCATATTAAAAATTGTGTGTCATCACTAAGAACATTGACTTATGACCTTTGTGCTCTAGAAGAGGGAATTGCATACAATAGGGGTGATCAACTTTTGTATTCTTAGGGTGCGTGTGTGTGCGTGTGCGTCTGTGTGTGTGTGTGTGTGTGTGTGTGTGAGAGAGAGAGAGAGAGAGAGAGAGAGATAAGTCTATCTAGAACAGTTTATCTAGAACAGTGGTTGAAGGGCTGAAAGTGTGTTCCATAAACTGTTTGGGAGTGGTCAAAATTCACAATAAAGCTGGCGACATCTAACAATACGGGCTTCACTATTATGAAGTGAACCTTGGGCTACCACAGGGTAGCATCTTATCCCCAATGTTGTTTAATATCTATATGAGGCCATTTGGAGCAGTCATCAGGAGATTTGGGACAAGGTGTCACCAGTACGTAGTGGTGTCCATGAACCTGTTGGGGGGGCCGCCTCTCCGCCGCCTCGCCTCTCTGCGCCTCACAGTGTGGAGCTGCTCTCCGCACCGCTCAAGCCGCCGGCGCCAGCCGCGCTGGTCCCCTCACGTCACTTCCGGCAGGCCGGAAGTGACGCGACGGGACCGGCATGGGCAGCTCGCTGCGGAGAGGCAAGCTGCCCCAGGGACAAGGTAAGTCCCCGTGAGCCTCGCACGGGCATTAGCGGGGCCGATTTTGGCCCGCTACGCCGCGCGAGGCGAAATTGTCCACCCCTACCAGTACGCTGATGACACCCAGCTCTATTTCTCTGTGAGATCTGAATTGGGAGAGCCTGTGCACATTCTGAACTGGTGCCTAGCAGTTCCCAGGTCTGGGAATTGGGCTGTTTGCCTGTTCTGGATGGGGTTGCACTCCCTCTGAAGGAGCAGGTATGTGGTTTTCAGGTGATCCTGGATTAATGGTGAATTTCGTACCTTTTGGGGGGCCTGTATCGCCTCTCCTCGGTGAGCAGCCCCCCCCAATTGTCTGATTCTCCGTGGTGCGGAGGGGCTCTCTGGCTACTCTCTGTGCCGCTCAGGCAGCCGCACCGCTCACACGGGCTCCTGTTGCGTCACTTCCGGCTGGCAGCTGAACCCTGCGCATAGAAACCACATTTGGGCGTAGAGACCAGGGCAACAGGGCTTAAAACAGGCCGTTTTAAGCCCTGTTGCGATGGTTTCTACGCCAAAACCACGGTGCAGGGTTCAGCCGCGTCGGCAGGGCCCATCGCGTCACAGCCGGAAATGGCACACCAGGAGCCCGCCCGGGCGGCAAGGTAGACCCGCGAATCGCCGTGAATATCGGGCGGCTGCGAGCGGGGCCGATTTTGGCTCACTCCAGCCCCCCGATATTCGCGGTGACATCCCTATTCTGGATCCATCTCAACCCTTCTGAAACACATTAAGACACTGTTATTCCATTTATTTATATGCTATGTAATTGTAATGCATTGCTTAAGTGTTCTTAGGGTTTTTGCAAGTGAAGAGGATGGGAAGAAAATGAGATCTAGTTGGCTCTGCCCCCTTGGCTTTGCCTACCTTTTAGCTGCACTGCCAATGCCCACCAGCCCAGATTGGGACCAGCCGTCGCCGCTATTTAGCCAAATATCGTAAGTATCTTTTCCTCAGTCCACCAGTGGGTGCTCAGGGTCTCAGGCAAAAGTCTTTCCCATCAGATGCTATATGATCTTTTTAATTAGATGCTAGGGATTGAAGCTAGGAACCTTCTATCTAGAAAACAGGCTCTCTTTTACCGGTGAGCTATGGATTTCCCCAGTTCACACCTTCCAAACCCAAATCCAAGTGCAATTTGCAGTCATAAATCTGTACATTTTCAAGCTTCCAATGCACTACAGAGAGAGAGAGAGGTGTTGGACAGCATGCAGACATTTGAAAAATGCAAAAAGAAATATGTGTACAGTACATTTCCAAAATACACACACACAGTTTGGCATGCATCCATAAATGTGTGTGTGTGTTTAAAAATGGACAGAAAATGTGTACATTAATCACAAAAAAAATACATACAAATTTTCATACTGATGGGTTGTTGTTGGTGTTTTGTTTTTGTTCAAAAGCAAGCTCAGTAAGCAGGATGGATGAGCTTGACCTAAAAAGCCCTACAATATCAGTGAAACGGAGGCTGGCGTATCTCTCCATCCCTGTTTGTAAGCCTCCTATATTTTCCCACTACTTCTTCCATCTTTTTTACTTTCCACAAAAGACCCCAGCAACAACAGAATAGCTGCACAATGCCTTTTGATTAGTAGCACTAGGAGCTCACCATCTGGAAGCAACCCTAGAACATGGCAAATTGATTTTTATACTGCTGTCGTAGAAGAGACGAAGAAGTTAGCTGGAACACAACTTTGCATCCTTTTGTTATTGTCACACACGAGGGCTATATTAAGGGCCAGTACCAAATTTAACTTGAAATGAAAATCAAGACCGTAAAGCATAAGAAGAATACAGAGGGAAGCTGAAACGCTTCACATGAGATGAGAACAGTTCCTCTGGGAAGTTCCTTTTCTTTCCCTTAATCTAGAGAATAAGATGTTATAAGGATAAGGGAGCCTAGTATGTGGGGCTTTGAGTAAGCCAGTTTTATACTATCCACCACATTGCCACTGACAGCCATCCAGCCAACTCCAAGGTACTGATGAAGCAGGAACTAGCCACAGCATAGGATGCCATATGCCATAGGCATATTGCCTAAATAACAGGGTGTGGCCCTTAACAGCTGTAATTTCCAGGCATTTTGGAGCTTGAGTGAACGTGGAAAGCCTTTAACACAACTTGTTAAACTGGAACATTATTTGTTTATTGAATATACGTAGTACTATTTACAATAGAACAAACCAAGTTAAAAAAAACTAAAACAAAACCTTGTATAAAACACGAGTTGTTCTATTTCAATTAACACTACATATATAATAATCTGTATTATGGAATATCTATTCATTTCTTTCTTTCAGTGTCTGTGAAGAAGTTCTTACCGAAACTTTGCACATTTTAGAAGGGCATTTTTTATTATTTCATAAACCTCTTCTTTTCCAGTGCCATTTTGCTTCCCTGCTTGCTCCTTTTGCCTTCATTTCGCTTCCCTGTTGGAAAGTCACCCATTATCCTTTCCTATGCCTGGCCCAGAAAGCCGGGCAGTGCTCTGGGGGTTCAGTCTTGAACTTGCAGAAATGTCTGGTTCGTCTCTAAGAGTGGCATAAACACATGACACGTCCTCTTTGGGCATATGACCTGAGACATTCTGAGGGCCGCTAACACTGTTCCAGTGAGCCTGGCAACATTTCTCAGGAACATTCTCCACATCCCTAGATGTGAGGAATATGAGCATTCCTCTGCTTCAATGGTACAGCAAGCCCCCCCCCCCCCGGCTTCTAAATAGGTGAGAAAAATCAACAATTGAACATGTAAAAGTTCACAAGATGATGCAGGAAAGGGATGGAAGAGGAGCTGCGTCATCCCTTTGTAACGAGGCCACCGGCACCGTCCAGTAGGAGCCCACGACGCTTACCTTAGCACAGTGTTCTCCAACCTTGGGTTCCCAGATGTTTTTGGCCTACAACTCCCAGCATGCCCCAGCCAGCGTAGCTGGCTGGGGCATACTGGGAGTTGTAGGCCAAAAACATCTGGGGACCCAAGGTTGGAGAACACTGCCTTAGCACACTGCGCTCACAGCATGCAAATTGTGTTTGATCCATGTGCTGGCAGGGATTACATTTGCTGCTTGTGAAAATTACTGCTGAAAACGACTTACAAAAGTGGGAGTCGAAAGAACGGAAAAAATTGGGACACCAAAACGAGAACAAGAAGAACAGAGACCTACATTACGAGAGCTGCTATTAATGACACACACATGGCAGCATTTCAAATAGTCTTTATTCCCAGACTGAAAATAAAGCAAAGAGGTTTGGGGGGCGGGGGAGGCCCTATTTCAAGCTTAACTGTTGGGTGCCTTGGAACTCTTCTTCTCTGATTGGCTACAACAACCCTTCCAATATTGGAACACAATTTTTTCCACTGACGATCCTGCTGGGTCTCTCATATCAAAATTCTAAGCTGTCATGTAAGGGAAAGGATGCTGTTAAATATTATGAAGGATCATTTACAGGAATTGAGGATGGCACAGCAATACCTGTGGTGAACATATACTGGTAATAATGATAACAGCTCACACCTCCTTCCTTAACCAGAGTCTTCAGTTTCTTCATGTCCATCCGGGGAATAAAAAGTAAAGCTGTTCTCCTGTGGGCCCCAGTAATGGGAAAGTTAGGCTAACACTTGCTCCTATTATTTTCTTCTTCAATTGCTTCCCTTTAGAATTAAATGCATCACCCTTGTTGTTCCACATTGTAATTTATACCTTTGGAAGGGCTATAAGAGGTTTTTCAGCTTTCTTTTTTTAGCCTACCTTGGGGTCATGGTATAGGATAACGAATAGTAAAAGCATATAAGTTGTTAATCCTTCAAGGTCCACATTCCTGAGTATTAAAAACGTTTCATTTGGGGCTATACCAACTGAGCAGAAAGCTTTTGGAAATAGGTGCACCTGACATCAGAGTTCTAGGATGGCCCACAAAAGGGTGTCAAGAAAGTATTCTACAGATCCAGAACAAATGCAAGTGTAACAAGCAGAGGGTCACTCATGATTTACCTGCTAAAGGTCAAAGGTGGGGCAGGTGTTTGAGGTCCTGTTGACATAAAGGAGGGCTAGGCAACCTGCAGCCCAAGGAAGCAAGTAGCCCTTGCCTTATATGCAAGCCATGCATTTGGAACTGTTTGATCTGTCCCTGTCCCAGCAGCCTGCTGGGCAGGGAGAGAGAGAGAGAGAGAGAGAGAGAGAGAGAGAGAGAGAGAGACCCTGCCCACTTTGTGCTTTAGCTCTGCCTGTAACTGGCATGTGGCCCTCAACAGAATAACAGTTCCCTACTGCGAAGTAAGATTTGGAAAATATAATCCAAGTCACCCAGAGGAACTCACAAACTCCCCATTTTAAAAAGATGGGAGGTTGTCAGGTCATTGGGTGTATCCTTAGAATCATAGATATGCTCTTTGGCCTGCCGGAGGAGATTCGTCAACTTAGCAGTCTTTTCGAATTCAAGAAAGCCATAAAGACTGATCTCTTCCGGCAGGCCTAACTGGTGGAATTTTAGGATGCTTTTAAGATGTTTTTAAGATGTTTTAATAATGTATACAGTCATGCCTTGGATTGAGAGCATAATTCGTTCCGGAAACGTGCTTGTAATCCAAAACATTCTTATATCAAAACGAAATCCCCCCCAAAAAAATTTGTACAGAGATTTTTAATTTAAGCCGTACTGCAGTACTTGTATTGCAAGACGTCGCTTGTATATCAAGTCAAAAAAAAATATTAAATAAATATTTAAAAATTTGCTTGTCTTGCAAAACGCTCTCAAACCAAGTTACTTGCAATCCAAGGTATTACTGTATTATGTTTTTTAATTAGTTTATATATTTTATGTTTATTGTTGTTCCCCGCCTCGATCCAAATGGAGAGGCAGGTAAGAAATAAATTTATTATTGTTATTGTTATTGTTTTATTGGGCGCAGGGCCAAACTACACGTTCTGCTAATCACATTGGCATGTTATCTGTCTCACTAGGAATCCCATTAAGCCTTGAAAAATTGAAAGAATCTTTATCAATACTCCTGAAGGAGCTTCTGAAATGTTCCTGCTCATATAGTCTGTGGGCCAAACTACTAATCATGTTGGTGTAGTTCAGCCTATTTTCCTTACTTTTGTGCAAGTGCATGTGGTCCGGATGCAGATTGGGACTATGGCACTTCAGGAGAAAAGGGTTTAAACTCTGCCCCACAGTCCCCTGTTTTTTTCCTGAAAGTCCACCTCATTGATTCCGATGGAACTGTGTAGAACTTCCAGGGGGGAATGCGGCAGGGGAAGAAGCTTAAACCCGCCTGTCTTGAAGCACCATGGTTCCAATCTGGATCAGGACTACATGCGCATTTTTTAAATGCTTTAAAGTCTTATGCCACTGAAAGGTTGCACTGTAGAGCAAAATGTCCCTCTATGACTTCGCACCGTGAAAAATCATGCAGCAAGTTGTAACCCAAAATTACATCCTGATATATGTATCATCTGAAATGTTCCTTACAAAGATTTGGGTGATCTGACGTCATTTGATATCATGATTTTACATTTCTTTGTTTGTTTAATATATTTATATCCTTCCATTCTTCCATCATGGAACTCAGTGATTTGATATTATCTGATATAATGATTTTACATGATTTCATATGATTGACCCAAGATAAAAACATGACTGAAAAAATTTCTCTCAGTTGATAAAAATTAAAGTGGAACATGTTATCCTCCTAGCAAAGAATCTAATTCAGCAGCCAGAAACATGAAAGTAAGTGTTCTTCAGCTACAAAGAGGCACTGATCACTTTAAGCAAAGATGACGGCATCACCCTCCATATCACCCTCATTGCATGAAGAATCAGATGCCCGGCTTCGGTTATACACATGTCATGTGAAGAATGGGCACAAGAAAGTTTTTATGTCAATGGTGCATTCTTAGGAATGTGAGAATTGGCATAACCCAGGCTCTCCAACGTTCTCCAAACACCATCTCAAAGTTTGTTCTGACTCAAGTCTATTTCAGATTGTGAGCTTTTTTTTTTCTTCTTCTTGCATGAAAATCTGTGCATATTTTTGTGCATATCATTCCAAATGTATGCATCAATTGTGTGCATTTTTAAATGTACCAATTCTTCTCCCATTGATTGAAGCATATCCATACGATTTTTTTCAAAAGTACATATTTTTTCATGTGCATTTTTCAAATGTATGCATGCTGTCGAACACAGTTTTTCAAATTGCGAATCAAATTGCAAGGCTGGAAATGTACAGACTTTGATCACGGATTGTGTCCAAGCCCGTGTTTGGTCTGGAAGGTGCAAACTGGGTAAATCCTGATTAAAAAATGAACCGAAATTACTTTCTCGTATTTCTATAATTCTGTTGTTGTTGTAGCTAGAGCTTCCCCAACATTATACATTATGGCACAGCTTATGTTTGCTTACCTGATAGAAAATGAGGTTGTTGAGTCATGTGTGTGTGTGTTCCTTTCTTTTCACTGAAATGATAATAAAAAAGACTTGTCACTGCTGCAGATTGTACAATGTCTGTCATGAGCCTCTAACCATATTTCATGGACTAAAATGGAAAGGGAATTATGGTATATTCATTCCCATTGCATTGTGGTCCAAGAAACATGACTGGATGACAGGAGAGCTTCATTGTGGTTGCTGAATGGCTGCAGCAGGAGGGAAGGTAGGGGATAAAGGAACCACCTCCTTGGCCACCTTGCCTGTGAACTCAGGGAAGCCAGGGCTGGCGCTACCGCTAGGCAGACCCAGGCGGCTGCCTAGGGCGTGTGGCGGAAGAGGGCGCAGAAACGCTGCGCTCCTTCATCACCGCCGGCACGCTCCTGCCCCGCCTGCCGCCTCCGCCGTGCCTCCCCGCCCGCCCGCCCGCTGCCGCCGCCCGCCCGCTGCCGCCGCCGCCGCTGCACTTCCCCCCCGCCCGCGCGCGCGCCCGCCAGCCACCTACCAACCTTCGCGTCGTTTCCGGAGCCCCGCTGCCGTTGTTTTGGCGGGAGGAACCAGGGCAACAGGGCTTAAACAGCCCTGTTGCCCTGGTTTCCCCGGCAAAAAAAAAAGCGCGGGGGTCCCGTCGCAAGTCGCGTCGGAGGCGGCGGCGGCAGCAGCAGCCAGCAGCCAGCAGCCAGCAGGGGGGGGGAAGGTAGGTGGAAGTGGTGGTGGTGGTGGTGGCGGCGGCGCGGGGGGGGGGTTGCAGAGCAGGGCTGCTTTGCTCCGGAGCCCCCCCATGGCACGAGAGGGGGGGCGCTAAATATAATTTGGCCTAGGGTGCCAAACAGCCCTGCACCATTCCTGAGGGAAGCAACCTCCTGTAAGAACTTCAGGGTGTCTCCCCCATAGGGATGTACACAGAGCTCGATTGGGTGGTGGAAGTCTGGCAAACTCGCCAGGCTTGACCCCCTTAGCTCCGCTTGCCCAACCTTTTCCCCGGCTCGACTCGCGTTCTTGCAAGCCAAGCCAGGGAAGTGACCTCCGGGTTCCCAGCGCTATGTTGTTTACATAGAAAATGGCCGAATTTGCCCAAATTATCTACCATCCACAGCCAAAATTCTTTTCTTCTTTTGTAGGGGTTGAATGGGGCCCATGGGGACAGGCTTGACTTTAGTTGTAGTACTACTCCGGTTCTTGTGCGTTCCAAATCTAGAAGAATTATGCATTGAGTATGCATCTGGGAACCACTTTCAGTATACCTCCTGCTCAATACTGCTGGCTGACCTGCTTCCCCTTTTCCCTGTCTTTATAGATCATGATTCTGTAACTGCCCTTTCAGTCATAGGAATGAAAACTGTATGGAAGACATAACAACACTGCTTTCCAAGACCTTGATAAGTTGGTTCTTCTTTCCAAGAGCAGTCTGAAATTCCAGCAAGTCTATCAACAGAATCTTGCCTTTGCCTTAATTCAGTGTTTTGTAGTGCTAATGTATCATCCTGCTAGTGCCATAGGAAATGTCAATAAATGCAGATGACTGTTATTTATGCAGAAGCACTGAACCATAAAAATCATTCCTCCAATATCAAAAACATTGCTTCTGCACTCAGAAAGAGCTGCTTTGTGATCCAACACTGGAGGAATGTCCTAAGCAACAGTCTTCAGATCCAGATGCCATGTGATTTGGGATGGGAAACAAATGACAGTTTGACCTGTCAGCCTCTATGGATAACATTTCCTGATGCAATGTTGTTGTTCTTTTCTTTCTTTCAGTGTATAACCACAGATAATAATCACAGAAGCAGATACTGGAACGCCACTAGGATGAAGACATGCATTTAATTATGAATGTGTTCATCTGAAATAACTACCGGTAAGTGATTCTGTGAGAGATAATATATGATTGCTTGTACAATCTTTCTAATTATCCACCATATTGAATCATGTGTAAGGAACATATCCAATGAGTGTAATCGACATATAAAAGTGATAGTTGAGTTATCCGATAGTTGTGTTGGTGGGTTAAAGAGAGGGACATTTTGCTCTGGGATTTTGTTGTACGGCATTTGTTAAGTATTATTGGTCTTTTAATGTAGACACATCATTGAAAATCCTGACCAATTAATTTGAAAAAATCCTATTGGAGATTATTTGGGGAAAATTTGGGCGGGGAGAATGGGCTTGAAGGGAGTGACATTTCGTTCTGCAGAGTTGTTTTTAAGCTCTGTGGCTTCACATTCTAGGAAGGGGTGATCCTACCACTGCGCAGAGTGAAGCAGCTGCCTCAGGCAGCAGATTTTTTGGGGTGCCATGAAAGGGCAGGACCGCAGGAAGTTTCTTAGTTATTTAATTTATTGTTGTATTTTTTTTACTGCCAGGAAGCAGGTGAGGTGCTTGTGGGATTGAAATAAATTTTTTTTTTTTGCACCTCAGGAACTCAAATCAGTTGGCTGGCCTTGGGTACTAAGCACTTTGAACTGTTGGGGGGGTGAGGGGGGTGGCATTTGCTGCTTTGCCTCAGGCAACCAAATGTCTTTGACTAGCTCTGTTTCCAGGGCCATTTTGAAAAAAACATCCAATGTGCTCCACGTAGGCTGTGTGTGAGAGTTTCTTCTCCTTGGTGATTTGCAAGCCGCCATCTTCATATAACATCCACTTGCAATTAGGGTGGCCACTTACACATCACCCAAAAGGAGGACACCAATTTGTATAAGGTTTGCACATGCTAATACGTCTAGGTGAAAAAATTTAAAATAATAACTATTATTTAAATAGAAGTACAAGCCAACACACCACAGTGGAGGGAATGACTAGGTGCTTTGTGTGCCTGCTCGGTCTGCTGTCCTGGTCCTAAGTGTCGATGGGTGACTTCAAGGTCCTTCCCTGCTGCTCTTCCTCCTGATGGTTCTTTGACTTTATTTATTTATTTTTAAAAAAGATTTAAGGAATTTTATTCATAAAACAAACATACAAACACTAAGCACATATATAACAAACAATATACACAGTTAAAATGGACTTCCAATCTTCTCCACAGCTTAAGCAACCACAGTTATTCTTAAAACATTTTCTGTTAACAACAAATCACTTTCAGTTACGGCAAACAAAAACAAAAGATCCCAAAAGAGGACAAACGGTTCTTTGACTTTAAACAGGATTTGGACTGGGCAGCCCATCAAACAGAGGACACCTTCAAACAGAGGACTGTCCTCTGTAAAGTAAGACACATGGTCACCCTACCTACAATGTGCAACTATTACCGTAGCTCAACGTGAAATATTTTGGGCCTACCTGGTGCCAAGGTCCTGCACTAGCATAAGTTACTCAGACAAGTGGCATTTTCTGGAATGTTTAATGCAGGTTTTTCACATTGCTTGAATATTAATGTTGGGTTGCCAAATGACTATGAAGAGAATTGTGTATGAAGTCAATTAACGAATGAAAAGAATGGGTGAAAGTGTGACATGTGTGTCATCATCTCTCCTCTTAGTTCAAGTGGGCAGAACGCAGAACAAAGAAAGCAATTTAATTTTTAGAGTGAAAGCAAGTGCAATCGCTCAGAGTGGCCGGATGTCTGGCCAGATGGGCGATTCATAAATATAATAAATAAATAAATAAACTGTAATTTCTCTGCAGGTCTCTTTCAATTCCAAAAAGTAACCAGGAATTGTAATATCCAGTGTTAGCATGAAGCATTCGGTTTTAGGAATCTATTTTGATTCTTCTTTTATTCATTCTTTCAAAGGCACATAAAACCCCAACAGATTTCTGCCAGCCACTTGACAGTAGATTGACAGACATGATCCTGCTCAACTTTAAATCTCCAAACATTCTGGCATATTTCTAGCACTTAAGATTGTCCCATTCCAAACTTGCTCAATTTTATTGATGTGCCATTATGAAGCCACTATTACGCTGTGGAATTCAAGCATAAAAGATCCTAATAGTTTACTCTGAACTGGGGGGAGGGAGGAAACAGTTACTGTAGGGGAAGACAGTGTACCCATTGCAGAATGATGCATCTTCTCGTTCTCCCCCACCCTTCCTTCCCTTCTGAGCTTTACCCTGAGGAAAAAAGTATGGCAGACTCCATTCCTGGGATCATTTAAAGAACTGGATCAGAATAGTGCATAGACGCAGGGGGGAGATGTTTAGGGTGCAATCCGATCTGGAAGCCCGTAGCCCTCTGAACTCGGAACATTACGGGCAGCCCTGGATTAACCATCAAGTAATATCAGCACGTGCTTAGGGCACTGGGCACCAAGGGAACGGGGAGCACCACAGAGTACCAGAGTACCACAAATTTTTGCATTTGCATTTCCCCCTTATAACAGTTTTAGTAAAAAAAAAATGCATTAAAAAGTGATGAAAATTTGTATTTCTTTCTGTTGCCCTGGTTATAAGTAAGTAATTGGCTTATATTGCTTGCTGCTATTTAGTGTTAAATACATATAATTTTTAAAAAACACAGTTTATGTTTAATATAGTTGTGTGTTCTGGCATGGGGGATGGCCTTGAAGAAAACTGAATTTTTAATGTCTAATTTCACCTTCAGCATTTATTGAGTCTTAATTTCTTGCCAGCTAAGCAATGGAAGGGCTGATGGGGCACCATTATTGGGCTGTGCTTAGAGCATCAGCTGGCCTTAATCCGGCCCTGATTACAGGCATCTTATGGAGGGTAGGAGGAGCGCAGAGACGAAGGTCACCTCCGTGTGCATCCCACCCTGCAAAACACTTATATGGCCAATTTCAGCTGCCTAAGTGTCGTGCCTCGGAGGGGAGGGAAGGAGGATAACTCATGGCATGGCGGTGCCTGTCTTCTCCCCTTCCCACCCCCTGGAACACCCACCAAACCCCATCTCCGAGGTGGTGTTTGCAACCACTCCCTCAATTGTGGATATTACAATTCCTGGTTACTTTTTGGAATTGAAAGAGACCTGCAGAGAAATTACAGTTTATTTATTTATTATATTTATGAATCGCCCATCTGGCCAGACATCCGGCCACTCTGAGCGATTGCACTTGCTTTCACTCTAAAAATTAAATTGCTTTCTTTGTTCTGCGTTCTGCCCACTTGAACTAAGAGGAGAGATGATGACACACATGTCACACTTTCACCCATTCTTTTCATTCGTTAATTGACTTCATACACAATTCTCTTCATAGTCATTTGGCAACCCAACATTAATATTCAAGCAATGTGAAAAACCTGCATTAAACATTCCAGAAAACGCCACTTGTCTGAGTAACTTATGCTAGTGCAGGACCTTGGCACCAGGTAGGCCCAAAATATTTCACGTTGAGCTACGGTAATAGTTGCACATTGTAGGTAGGGTGACCATGTGTCTTACTTTACAGAGGACAGTCCTCTGTTTGAAGGTGTCCTCTGTTTGATGGGCTGCCCAGTCCAAATCCTGTTTAAAGTCAAAGAACCGTTTGTCCTCTTTTGGGATCTTTTGTTTTTGTTTGCTGTAACTGAAAGTGATTTGTTGTTAACAGAAAATGTTTTAAGAATAACTGTGGTTGCTTAAGCTGTGGAGAAGATTGGAAGTCCATTTTAGCTGTGTATATTGTTTGTCAAGTGCATGGGCACAATAGGATGCAACCCTGAGGTTCCATCTCTGATGCTGTTCAATGTTCATTCATGCTGATGGTTTGGATGAATCCACATGTTTAATACTGATGGTGATAAAGTTATTCTGACTCGGGTTTGGAATTGAAATCCAGCAGTCCCAGAAACCCACCTCAAAACTTCCTTTCCCCCTCAGATCCATATTGGAGAACTTGGAGAGAATGTCCTGGCTTCCCCCTTCAGCCACCTATGCTACTCTCCTGCATTCACCCAAAAGGCATCCCACCAGCCCTTAACCCCCAAGCACATTCTGGCTTCCGCCTTCCCTCATCATTTGCAGTGGCACAGGAACCACGGAGGCAATGATGAAAGTGTCAAAAGGGAGTCTTCTTTCCCTGCCCTCTGCTGCTGTCTCCCTGCTCTCCATCACCCACACTAAGTGATGGGACATGGTGGTCTATGGTAGCTGTAGTTCTATCAGGAGCTCTGAAGAACAATAGCAACATCACCTGCTCTGTCCTGGCATACTATTTGCTAGGTTACCCTAATAGCTAATAGTGCACCAGATTGCAGAGGAGGAGCACAGCTGTAGTTTTTCCAAGGACACCTGAAATTAGCTCTGAAGCTAAATAAAATGTGCACTGTTTTCTGATCAGGCTCGTTGTATTCAAGAACCTGGGTACATATCAGAGAGTTATTGTGTGATTGCTTAGATTTGAGTTGCCTTCTTGTGTCTGCTGATGTCTGCCTTGCACTCACTCCTAAATTCAAATCTCTTGCATATCAAGTCCATGATTGTTTCTGGCCCTCTGTTCCTTGTTCATTCTTTGTTTTAATTAGTCATAATATGACTTGCTGACAAGGTGCCAGCTTTCCTGGAGTCGTCCCAAGCTCGCCCAGACTTTTGTGTGCTCACGCTGCCAACAGTCAGATGCAAGACAATTAAAATGGGGGGAGAAGAGATGACGGCTGTCCAAGTTCATCATCTGCATCAAATCTCAGGGAATTGTTTTGAATACCTGGCAGAATAAGGAAGATTGAATTTTGCCTGTTGCTAAGCAAATGGCAGTATTGTCTGACAGAAGAAGGACTGAATGGTTGTTGTTGCTTTGTGGATCTGTAATGCTATGTTGGTGCTCTGACCATGGAGACAATACTGCCTGGTGCTGGTAGTATTCAGCCTTTGTATATTGAACTTTATCATAAAGAGTGTCTTAACCAAAGTCAGTGGATTTAGAGAGATTAAAAAGTTGGGGATGATCTCAACAAGACAAAACATAGGCTGCAATCCAATGCACACATGTACTGGGGAGCAGGCCCTATTGTATTTAGCTGGACTTACTTCTGAGTAAATATGCATAGGGTTGCACTGACAGCCGTTCTAGCGAGCTGTTTTATGCATTCACCTTGTCCTCTATTTGTGATGGTGTGGTGGGTCTTACTCATACATGACCTTACCATCTTACATGTGATGTAGCATGTGACACATGATGGTTTACAACTGTAAGTTCACTGGTCCAATTCCTGAAGACTATCCACCTCACAAAAGGAGTGGAAGGATGGATCACAGAAATCAGGGTATCTCGTGCTCTACTTTACATGCATATGTCTACCATGCATTATGATGTTGTATGTATGCATGGTGGGGCATGCACACATTCTATTTCTAATTTGTCCATTACTCTTTTGTGATCTCATTTCTTGATCTCTGTTGATTATTTCTTATCTTTGGAAAACTGGATGGGGAGAGCAATGCAATGTCCCTGCTGTATTTAGCAACAGGCCCAATAAAAGGGAGGAATGATCAAACTCTTCTTGTTGTGATTGAAGTGCAGGGGGGAGCCCTGAAGCATGCAGCAGTGAACAAGATGTGCAGGGCACACAAAGTGACATCTCTTACCAGATGATTCTTTGTTGGCACCATCCAGGTTGGAAGCAGCACACACACCCCTGGACAGGGCTGCTCCCAATGTGAACTTGCTTGGGAAGCAGTGAAATTCTGGCCAAAAGCAATAGTGGCAAATTCACATATTGTTTGTGACATGGCTGTCCTCCTCATGAGAAACTGCAATATGCCTCAGAGGTGTCTGCAGTGGTGCAAAGGCCTCTGGGACATTCTGTCAGTATTGAGTCTACTGCACCACCATCACACTTTTTTCAGGTATGTTTTATTAAAATAAAAAGGACTTTTTTATAGGGATGGGGGAGAAATTTGTTTGGTTCGCATTTTAATGCAAACTTATCTAATTTCACACTTTTGAACCAATACACAAACTGAAAGTCAGTTATCCTTTATCATCTGTACTTCTGATTTTTTTTTTCCAATTGACTTTGCCAATTAAAAAAAAAAAATCATACAGAAATGGTTATATTAGGGAAAGTCACACAAAAATGCCTATATTGCTGAAAATAACATTAAAATGCATTATATTCAGCAAACTGCTTGCAAACATGTGTATATTGGGCAAGATTGCATACAAAAAATCATGTATTAGTAGGAGAAATGCACACAAAAATGCATACATATTTTCATGCAAACTTTTTTTTTTTTTTTAAACACCTTCCCAGTTCAGGACAAGCTAAACTTGAGACTGGAAAAATTCTCAAAGTTCAGGACAAACAGAATTTATAGATCCGAGTGTGTGTGTGTGAGAGAGAGAAACTGTGAGAAACCAAGTGGACTGATTTGTCCCTCCCTAGTTTGTGGCTGATCACATTCAAAAACAAAACATATGGCACAACATGTAGCCTTTCTGTATCACCAATGTTACCCATAGGAAATTTAGTTTGGTTTCTGACATTAAAGGTCCATGGGAATGCCCCTTTAGTTAAGGTGAGTAGCAAAAAAGAAAAGAAAAAACGTTCCACCATTATACACCTCAATATGACACCTGTTGATGAGCTAAACTTGAAAACTGTAATCCATGATCTACCTGAAGTGTTGCACAGTTGTAGAACTGTGCAACACTTCAGACCAATCTAATAAAATTTGCCACAGGTACAACAAGTGAAACAGTGCTGAAAATTGGCACATGTGTATTTTTTTTCTGCAGTCTGACGCTTGGCATATCATTCATTTCTTTCAAATTTTGATGAAAACTACTGATGGACATTATTCTGGCTTGTCAAGGAGGTGTGCCTTTCATTGGTTTGGTGAAATTCTGAGCTGTGGTTCAAACGTTATTGAAGTGTGTGTGTTTTTTTCCTCTTGAAGCTTGTGGCAGCAACTGCTGGCATAGTTACATCAGCATTGCTCCGTTTCATTCTGAAGCTAGAATGCTGCCAGTACTCTTCAGAGGAACTCTATTACAGAGGGCATCTGTGTGCCATGCCTATTCCTTTAGTTATAGAATGTGACCTCACAAGGTGAGACTATGCATTACCACACAGACTGGGACCTTAACTTTTCGGAGTGGGGAAGTAGGGGAACTTTAGGCCTTTGCCTCCCTATTATGGTCCCAATCTGGATCAGCCCCCATGCCTTAAATTTACATTGCCAAAATGGCATCCAGTTGTAAGGTAAATTGCAGGTATACGGCAAAGGGTTCACCACTCTAGGAGCCTGATCCATATGAGGTCCCATGAGCTTACTTTTGAGTAAAAAAAAGGGGGGGAACCCTAGCCACATCTTTAAAGTAACATGCAGTTGGCCCTCAGTGAATTTGGGAGGGATGGAGATGGAAAGTACAGGTGGAGGAAGCAGAAGGATCCAGAGCCGCAAAACCCTTTTTGAAAGCAGAAATGCAGTGCCAGGGTCCTTGCTCTTACTTTGTGTGGTGGGAAAAGGACAAGCAAGGACTGTGTGTGTCACACGAATATATTCACATGTTACACCAAATGTAACTCAGAAAATCTAGACTAGCCCTAAGAGGCCTTTCTCATTGTAATCTCTACACGAGAGGAAGGGAAGTAGGGATGAGCTCACTAGCTCTACCCCTCCCTCACCATTCTCATTGCTTTCTACATGTGGCAGATGATGGTCTACGAGGATAGCCTTCCCTACCTGTGGAATTCTCCCCGAGATTTTAGGGTCCTGATTCTTCAAATGAAATCATGATTACCATTAGTTATCTTCACAGCTTTTCTTCACAGTTATGTATTTATAATCCCATTTATCATATGGGTAAACTTTCCAACTCAAGGATGGAAAGCGGAATATCGGTGGTCAATATAAGAGGTTTAAAGATGTTCTTAAGGCTAATCTAAAAAAATGCAATATAAACATCAAAAACTGGGAAGCTCTGGCCCATGAACGATCTAACTGGAGGTTGGCCTTTCACAAAGGTTCTATGGACTTTGAAGAAGCTCGAGTGCAAGGTGAAAGGGAGAAACGTGCTAAGTGAAAAGCACGTCAAATGAATCCTTTACAGGACCATCTTCCATCTGGTAACCTGTGTCCTCACTGTGGGAAGCTGCGTGGATCTAGAATTGGCCTCCACATTCACTTACAGACCCATCGCTAGAGTCTACACAATTTTCCTTAGAATTTTCCTCCTTTTAAAATCTCCTTTTTGTAAAAAAAAAAAAAAAAAATTTAAATTATTATTATTATCCTGGAAAACAATCTTACTCGGTCATGAGTGATCACCTGACTGACTGAAACTTGCAACAACAACAACAAAAAGTAGATCCAGGTACATTTGGGAGAGGGTAGGATTGCCAACGATATAATTATAAATTTCCTTTTCAAAAACAAGGGAAATTTAATGATTTAAAAGCCTGCCAATTTGTGGCGCAAGCTACACAAAGCCAGGAAATAGGAAGCTAAGGCTGATGCCTTAACTGGCATGCTCCATCATCAGTGATGATGCTGTGCAGCATCAGAAACTGGGCTCGCTTACAACTTAGCCTCCAGGCACCCACACTTTTCCTTGGTCAACAAAGATGCCCACATTGTCCTGGTGCTATATTGCCTTATGCAGCATCTAGCCTTACTGCTAGAAGAGGGCTCCTTTTCACAGTTTAACGCATCCTGCCAGATATTGATGTAAGCAACAAACTGGCACAGGAGGATTCCCTCTGACAAAACAGTACGGCTCAGATGTTGTATAAGGCAATACAGGACCAGGACAACGTGGAGCATCTTTGCTGGTCCCAGGTACTCTATCCTTCCCATCTGGATTTGGGCCTGAAAGACTAAGGAAATTAACATCGCATAACATCATCACTAATCACGGGGCACATCAGTAAAGGCATCAGCCTTAGCTTCCAGTATCCTGGCTTTCTGGAACTTGAACCAACATGAGAGCGCCTTCACTCTGGTCTTAAGCCAGCAGGATTTTGGTGGTGTGGTGTTGTTGTTGTTTTAAATCATTGATAGTAACCATCTTTCTTGCCTGTCTTTGAAGATCCTTTACGCCCTAGACTTCATTTCATATAACTTTCCTTATTGTATTGCCAGTGTAATATGCAGGTGCCCAACTTTTCCCTCATCCCCTCACGAGTGGGAAAGCAGCATAGGAAGGATTCTGACTACAAAAAGGTCCAACAGGATCCAGCACCCCACTCCTCCTCCACCACTGCTGCAATGATGAAATTCAAGTCTTTATTCCCCCCCCCCACTCCCCCAGACACAAGGAGATGGATCACAGATCTCCTAGTGACATATATAGGCTATTCTAGTATACCTTATTAATAGTTCCAAATAGGTGCCATCCCCCACCCCCTCTTCATGTTGCTGTATCCCTTCACCCCTCTCAGGCTGCCTACTTCATTTTACATAGTTTTATAATCAAAGACTTCTCCACAACCCCGTAGAGTGAAATTGTATTGCAGAGCCGGGATTTTCCCTCCAAGGGAGTGCGCAGTACTTGACAGGCTGGGATGAATAAAGTGTTCTGCTCTAAACAGGATTACAGTAAGCCACCATTCACTCTCTGAGGGAGGTTATTTAAATTAGAAAATGCCCTCTCTTCACCAGGGATCATGAGAGCAGTAAGTCAAATAAAATAAAAGGGGTTAAGAGATTGTATTTGACTTGTTTGTCCTATGCCTGAGTGTGTATGTTTGGGGGTGGGTGGGTTGTTTTTGTTTTTGCAAAGTCAGAGTTTGGTGTAACACTTCCAGATCCCCTCAAATATACCTAGTGAAGGTTATGGTCCATTCACAAATCTAGAGCTACCTTTAGGTCTGCCTTCAGTTCTGGGAGGTACAAATTGGGTAAACTGAAAAACAAACAAACAGACATGCATCCCTAACTCAGATAATTTCCGAGTTAATGAAGTGCAGAATAAAAGCTGCAACAATAAGGAGCCCCACTGACATAGGCGTCACCACCAGCCTCCCTTTTCCCCAACTACTGATTGTGGGGGGCGGGGGTTTGCCCACCACTGCAATGCTGCCCCATGAGCTGCTCTGAAATGGAATTTGGCCCTCAGGCCGAACGTGGTTCTGCACCCCTACACTAGCCTGTGATTGATCTGGCAGAGATAGACTCCCTGTTTCTAACATGTCAGAAGGATGTGGTGGTATCACAACATATTCACTTGGAAAACCTATGAAATCTAGGCTGAACTAAAAGCCCCAGCAGGACCTGATTGTGAATTACCTTAAAGTATTTCTAGAATCGGTCTGGTCAACTGAGGATCCACCCCACCCAACCCCAGGCCATGCTACCCCTGGGTCTTAAGTTCCAAGACTTCCTTGCTGCATCAGAAGATTTGGGGCATGTACAAAGAGGCCTAGCTAGACTAAGATCTTTTCTGTGCAGCTGGAAGAGCAGCATGAGTCCCGTTTGCTCTTTGCCAAGCCTTTCAGAGCAGAAGTGTGCAGTTCTGCTCAATTCTAGGCTGAACATCAGTCAGCAAGCTGTGATCTCACCTCACACCTGTGACATACTAAAGCAGGGGTGGGCAGTTTGTGTCCCACCCAAAGTTTTGGCCAACAGCTAGAGATGTACAGATTTTGGTAAATCCATTCCGTCTGTGTTTCACAGATTGTCAAGCGTCTTTCATTCCATTGTCTGCTCATTGACTGAACTGGATTTTTTATTTATTTTATTTTTTTAGGGATGTATGAGAATTTTGTTCCACTTGCACAAGTGAATTTCCACACACACACACACACATACACACCGAAGTTAAAAAAACAGTCTGCAGAATCCCATGCAACTCGGGGGTGGGGAGGAGGGAAAGCCTGTCTGCAGATTCAAAGAAAGGTTGGATTCAATGAAATCCGAACTCATTTGAATCCGTTTCAGATTTCTCCGACATCCCTACCTGCAACTCCCATCAGCCCTCGCCAACATAGCCAATGGTATGGGATGAAGGGAGTTGTAGGCCAAAATACCTGGAGGGGCCACTGCTGTACTAGAGCATTACCAAGGCTGATCCATCCAAGACCTTTGGCTACCTGAGGCAAAGGCCAACATGGTTCCTGCTCCTTTCCAGCTATGGAGAAGCCGACTGGACTGGCAGCTGACTCTTTCTTGAACACTGGTGATGGGACAGCATCCTCCACCTCACCAGCAGGCAGAAAGTTAGCATGGGGTGTGTGTGTGTGTGTGCGTGCAGGGCAGGGCAGGGCAGGCTGCCTGGAATGCAGGACTTTGTCCCCTAGTGGAGGGGAATGGCTTGGAGGCTGCCTCACTCTGCCTGATGGTAGGGCTGACCCTGAACATTGCAACCCGCAGAAAACTGCCAGTGTTGGTTTCACATATCAGTCCCTTTCTCAACTGTTCAGCTGTATCCACCCCTAATCAAACTGACTGCTGAAACTTAGATACACGGTGCCCAGAATTAGGGATATGAGAATCAGCACACTTAACTTATCGAAGTTCTCCACATTCCATTTCTCGAAGCTCATTCCAACGCGACGCGAGTCCATATCAGATGGCGAGCATTGTGCTTTTCTTTTTGCATGAAAATCTGTCCGTATTTTTCTGCGTATTTTTTCAAATGCACACATCGATTGTGCATTTGCATGCATAGAGGAGAAATAACAAGTCAGACACGATTGTAGGGTACAATTGGTGGTAAAATGAAGGGCCACATAACATTTATTGAATAACATCAATTGGAGATCTACGAAGGGATAAAAAGTGCGGGTGCTAATTACACCGGCTATCAGCCGGTCACCATTGCTATAGGGCGAAACATCCAGCAAGGAGGGTGACGGCATCCAAGTCATCCCCGCCTTGCTTAACACCTGCAGTCAGCCTCGACCAGACCGTGAGGCACTGGTGGGTGAAGTAGGAAGACCTCAGAGACGGCCTTGTCTCCGCAGTCCCGAGCCGTGAGGCAGTCGGCGGAAGGAGCCTCGGGCACGCCTCTCACCTGAAAGGTGCCGTAGGATGATCACCTAGCCCCTAAAACTGCCTAATCCCGCACTTAACCGCCAATGTGACCAAATTGAAAATGCCACTAAGCACCCAAACTCTGAAATACAGTGCATAGTAGGCGAAACACGAACATTGTCCCCGGCCAATTAGGACAATGAACCAAAATTCCTACTCAGCCCCTGGAAACAGGTGACCAGTAAAACCTACACTGCAAACAGGGATGGGAGGGAGGGAACCGCGTCAGAAAGGAGGCAGAAAATGGTGGGTGCAAGCCTAATATCGGCTCTGCCACCCCACCCACTCTGCCTCCTGATTGATGGATAGTAATCAGACCATTATGGTCTGATCGTCATTTTCCCCACCCACAAATTTGCCCCCACCACCACCACAGCTACCCGCGGCAAGGGAGGGGCTATCTTTGAAAAGTACACATTCTCCCATTGACTAGAGCATATTTGTGTGCATTTTTCAAAGTATGCATTTTTATGTGCATTTTTTCAACGTATGCATGCCTTCCAGGACCGGTGCAAGGCAGTTTGGTGCCCTAGGCAAGATCAGATATTTAGCGCCCCCCCCTTCCCACTTGAGCCCTCCCTCCCTCCAGCCCTATGCTCCTGGCGCCCCCTTTAGCCCGGCGCCCTAGGCAGCCGCCTAGTTGGCCTAATGGAAGCACCGGCCCTGATGCCTTCTAATACTTTTTTTTTTTAGTCCGCAAATCACATGTCAAGCTCAGAAATGTATGGACCTGGACCTCAGATTGTGTCTGGGAGGTGTGAACTCGGTAAATCCTGATAAAAAAAGGAACCAAAACAAATTTCTCACATTTCCCCAGCTGCCCTACATGGTGCTCAGCGTTTGACATTTGGTGAGTGGGTCTCCATTACCATAATACATTTTGCCATTCTAAGTCTACTGATACTTGTATCCCAAAGAGCATTATGGCTGAATGTCTCTTGCCCTCATTTAGATATATCAGCAGTGCTCTCGTTGACTTTCAATCTGCCCAGGGGTAATTAATAATCAATTGGCCAATTTGGAGTTTACACAATCTATCGGTACACAGAGAGAGATGCTTTCATTTAGGTGGAGTATTATAGGCACCTTATTCATATTTTGCAATTGATTTCCTATGCTTCATTTTTGAAAGTGGCTTGTATGTTGATCAGAATATTGCCTCTGCAGTCCACGCCTGCATCTCTGAGCAAGCTGTATCCCCATCCCGTATTTTTGACAGCAAGATTTATACCTCTAAACAGCGTTAAGAAGATTGGATTTTAATTCTTATCCAGTATTGTCTCGTAAGATTTAATTTCACTCTTTTCAAAAGTTCTGTCATTTTCTGGAAAATGATTTGAATGGGAAAATTATTTGTGCCCAGCTGTGATTGATCAGCTCAAATCATTTTAAGCTTCATTTTAAGCACTGGCCCAAAATTGCCTTTATCTTTTTGAAGGCTGGTGTTAATGATGCCACTGAGTGGTACAGGCAATGTGTGAGAAACATGAAGAAGAGCTGAAGTGGACAAGCTTTAGAAAGCCTCCTAAAGTGAAATTGCACCCATCCTTCAGTGCAAGAGTGAAATCCTTAAATCTGTATATCTATTGTAACGGCTAGACTAAATGTGACATGGAGTTTGTTTGTTTGTTTATACCCCACTTTTCCACCAAGACAATGGTGATCAAGGCAGCTAACAAGAGAGTCAGTGTGGTGTAGTGGTTAGAGCAATGTTCTCCAACCTTGGGTCCCCAGATGTTTTTGGCCTACAATTCCCAGCATGCCCCAGCCAACGTAGCTGGCTGGGGCATGCTGGGAGTTGTAGGCCAAAAACATCTGGGGACCCAAGGTTGGAGAACACTGGGTTGGAGTGTTGGAGTGGGACTCAGGAGATCTGGGTTCTAGTCCCCACTCAGCCATGAAGTTCACTTTGTGACTTTGGGTCAGCCACTGACTGTCAGCCTGCC
The DNA here is from genome assembly GCA_021292165.1 of Shinisaurus crocodilurus. Taxonomy (NCBI): domain Eukaryota; kingdom Metazoa; phylum Chordata; class Lepidosauria; order Squamata; family Shinisauridae; genus Shinisaurus; species Shinisaurus crocodilurus. The sequence goes on from CM037877.1 coordinate 101,851,866, forward strand.
CTACTTCACAGGGTTGTTGTGAGGATAAATTGGAGAGGCGGAGGATCATGTAAGCCACCTTGGGTGCCTTGGAGGGAAAAAGGCAGCATAGAAATGTAATAAATAATAACAATCATAAGGGGGGGAGGAAACTTGGTTAAAACAATAATGAAACAAATACATTAAAAACACAGTTAAAGAACCTAATATTAAAAAAAAAAAAACCAGCACCCAACACAACAGACCAGCTTACATGTCAAAGGCCTGCTTGATTAAAAATGTATTTGCCTGCTGGTGGAAGGATAGCAGAGAGGGAGTCAAACCAGCCTCCCTCAGCAGGAGATTTCACAGCCTGGGAGCAGCCACCGATAAGGCCGTGTCTTGTGTTACCACCAAACGTGCCTCTGAAGGTGGTAAAACTGAGAGAAGGGCCTCTCTCGAAGATCTCAAAACCTGGCATGCCCATATGGGAGAAGGCAGTATTTCAGGTAGCCCAGTCCCAAGCTGTATAAGGCTTCACAGGTCATAACCAGCACTTTGAATTGTGTCTGGAAACAGATTGGTCACAAGGGAGTCAGGTGCTCCCTGTCAACAGACTGGACTCAGCACTCTGGACCAGCAGAAGTTTCTAAACAGTTTTCAAAGGCAACCCCATGTAGAGCATGTTACAGTAGTCCATATGGGATGTACGGTATCTAAGCATGTGTGGAATTCCTTATATCTTTCTTCCCATTTTTTAATTTTTTTTTTAATGAAAAGCAGCTTCTGGGGCTGCAACTGAGAGCCAAGTGAAAGAGGCAATTCTGAGTTGAAAAATAACTGAAAGGGTAAGGGTTAAGCGGTCTGTTCCCACTCACCTTTCCTCTGCTTGGACTGGGAGCTTGACAAGGAGTTTTTATTTATTTGTTTGAGGAATTTTGTTTTTGTTTTGTTTTTTGTTTGGAAATGCTATCAAATTCAATTCCAATAAGATATCGAATCAGACAAGGGTGTGTGCTGGCACCAGTGTTCTTTAATCTATAATTACACGATGGTTTGAAAAGCAAAGGAAAATAATAAGGAACTCTGGGTAAGGTCTAGTTTGGCCATCAGATATGAAGGGTGCATGCATGTGACTGCCTCCTTCAAAGCACTAACAAACATAGAATGATGCCCCAGAAGGCAAATATTTTGAAGGGAAACGCGATGAATTATACATGTTTCATAAAGAGCACCTGCCCACCAGCCATTTTTTTGGATTGGTGTCCTTTAACATTTGGAGGAGCCGTTCCTTCTTCTCCAGTCATATTGGGAACTCTGACTCACCAGCTGTGGGTTCCTTTCTTTGCGGCTTGTTCTGGCAGCAGTGCTTCTACAGGGGCCGCGACTTGAACGTCTTCCTTAAAAAAAGAAAAAAGGAAAAAAAAGCTGCATTTATTACAGGTCAGGTTAACCTTATGGGCAGGCAGATGGGGTGGCACCAGACTTTACCGGCCCCATGGTGCCAACCTGCCTGGCAGCGCTACAACCCACGTGACCATCAGGGACTCCCTGACCACTGCTGTGGTCACCATCAGGGGCCCCGGCCGCTACTGCTGCTTGCTGCCACAACCATCATCATTCACTTTCGCCGCCTTCCAACATGTTTAGCTGGCAGACAGCAGTGGCCCTTTGGGATGGGAGCCAAGAAGCCACTGCTTAGCACCGATCATCTGCTGTGGGTGGCTGCCATCTTAGATTGCCTGAAGTTGGCATCACGCATTGTATTTAGGGCAATCTAGGAAGGCTGCCACCCACAGCTGGTGATTGGAGCAGAGCAGTGGCTCGGCCAGTGGTGTAGTGCAGTGTTCTCCAACCTTGGGTCCCCAGATGTTTTTGGCCTACAGCTCCCAGCATGCCACAGCCAGCATAGCTGGGAGTTGTAGGCCAAAAACATCTGGGGACCCAAGGTTGGAGAGCCCTGGTGTAGTGGTACGTTTTGAAGTGCAGGCACTCCTCATGGCAGTCCCCATAGCTATGCCCCAAGGAGAGTCCATAAATGCAGTGTTTCTACAAAGTGACAAACCACTTCTAGCAGCCTTTATGTCCCCCAGAAGCAGGCCTTTTGTGAAGCTAAATGGGTCTTAATTGCCCATTCAGGACCAAGCCATCCCAAAATATGTTGGATTCCAACAAGGATTGCTCCCAACAATATATTGCGGCTGGGAAAATACATTATCCTTTCAGCTGCTGTGAGGACTGCGGTGAAGCTCAGAGAGAACCAGTTAAGCCCGGGGTGGAGGGGTGGGGGTGGCAGATGACATCAGCATCCCTGCTGATCAAAGGGTCCTGGCACTTGGACCCTGTGGGAGCTGCACTACATTCACCTGCCACTTACTGGAGGTATGCTCCAGCTCAGCTCCCTCCCATGCAAAAGCTCTACTGCCTTCCAGGGAAACACATCTGGGAGGAAGGTGTGAGTGACCTGCTGCCACTGGAACCCCTACATGGTGCTGCTGCCACCAGGGGTCACCCACCCCGCAACATGTTTTCCCTCAATGTGTGACAGCATTGATTTCAGAAGGAAGGGGGCCGAGCTGCTACTCACCTCCAATCAGTGGTGGGTGGCCACTGGGTAATATGTCTGGGGAGGGGGTAAGTGATAGCTAGCAGGAGCCACAAGCAGCAACACTGGGTGGGACCTCCCCCAGTGGTGAGGTAAGCAGAGTTTGTTTTTTTAAAATATAATTTTTTATTTAAAGTTTTTCAAACAGTTTTTCAATAAAACAACTAAAATAACATACGTACAACTTATATAGTGCTCCCATCACCACGGGACCAAAAGATACTTTCTATCTCTATAATCAATTATTGTTCATTATTCAAAAAAATACAATGTATCTTGACATGGCATGTTCCCTTTCCCTGTTATTAAAACAAAATCTAAAAATAATCCCCAAATATCCTTAAAATTATTTTTCTTAAGTTGTCCCTTTTTACATTTGATACTGCAAGTTAGTTTATCATTCAAAGCAATATCCCACACCTCCTTATGCCAATCAACAATTAAAAATTCATGTTGAACTTTCCATTTCCTTGCTATCATTAATCTCCCCGCCGTTAACAAATTTACAATTAATTCTTTTGTAGAGGTAAGCAGAGTTGGTGATCAGTCCTTTTTGGGACCTGTGCTGGTGGCAGGTGTCCAACCATGCTAACCTCAGGCCTGGTGGACAGCAGTCTATTTGGGAGAGGAGAGAGTCCCAGTTCTGGAAGGGGAGGTTAATATGAAGGAGTGGTGCGTGCATGCGTGTGTGTGTGTCTGTGTGCGTGTGTGCGCGTGCATGCGTGTGTGTTAAGACAATTTTCAGTTTCAGGGAACTGCAAAAGTATTGCCTGTAAAGCATGCAGAGATCTCTGCAGGCAATTTTAAAAAAGAAAGAAGGGGAAAAAGCAAGTATGCATAGGCATTGTTGTAGTCTGCGCATATGATTTTTAACTTGAATGATTGGTTAAAAATGTATACATTTGTGTTTTATTGTCTCTCTCTTCTTTTGGTTTAGCCCCCAAAGGAGGCCCAAAATACATGGTACAGGCCTGAAACACTTTGGGCTACTTCTACACCCCGAGTTTGTCTCTTTTTCCCCCATCATCAGGTTATTGTGGATGTTCTCCAGTTCTGTCTGCCCCTGAAAAGAGGCAATGGCAAATTTATAATCCTACATGTGTCTACTCAGAAGGAAGCTCCATTTTTGAGAAAAGGCAAGAAAGCAAAAGAGTAACATTGAAATTCAGTCAAGGTTAAATTTCATGATCATGTTCGGCGCAACCTTTGTTTTATAATGATGAAACACAGGAATTGGCAACAATCTACATGCTTACATTTATTTCAATGCAGGAAAGTATCAAGCATGAGATGTTTTTCTGGGATTTTGTGGAAACCAAGCATGTGACTTAAGATAAACAGCATTTGCATGTTTTCTGGAGAGACATTGGTGCTAGTCTAGAGGCTAAGAAATATGCCTCACACTTCCTTAACTATTCTCTGTATGTTGTCAGCAACAAAAAAATTTTTTTAAAGCTGATCCAAGCATTCTCTTTGTTATTTTTTTGACACATTCTTTTATTTTGCAAAGTTTCTCAACCTCTAGAGAAAGTGGGATCAACCCTCCTTCATTCATTTAGAATCATAGAAAAGTAGAGTTGGAAGGGGCCTATAAGACCATCAAGCCCAAGCCCCTGCACAACGCAGGAATCCAAGCCTATTCTCAAGCTAGCGGTCTGTTCTGTCTGCAAGTATTTACTTCCCATGACTTTCCTTTATCACCTGGAACATCACCTTTTTATCCCTTTCTGAAATCATCTGAAGGTATCTGGAAAACTCACTCAGCCTAGGATAGAACCAAGTGTTTCCTCCATGAATGGAACTTGACTGTGGTGGGGTAAACTAAAGTGTTCATATGTATTATTATTAGCGACATGTCTCAAGTATTTGTGTTTCTTGGAGACCTTGAATAGGGGATAGATCTGCTGGATAAGATTGGCTTCCCCCTAATCCCATATAAGCCGCATGGATCACTCTTCTGATCCACCCTAATAGAGTTCCCATATTTTCCTTCCACTTCCCTTAAAGGGAAGTGGGAGGTGACTGCATCAGCTACACAACAGGCAGAAATTCAACAGGCAGAGCTCCCCCCCCATCATTGAACCCTTCATATTGATGAAATGTGGTGTCTGTTGCACTTGTGCAGCAGCTGCTGAAAGGTCAGAGTGCTTAAGTTCAAAATAAAAGATCTATGGCTTAAACCTGTCTAAAACTCACCCTTGATCCAGAATATTGATTCCATTTAATCAGAAGGGGATTTGGGGGCAGGGGGAGGAAAGTGGAGGGTCTGCATTAGTAGGAGAGAAGGCTGTTCTCACTTGGCCGTGATGGGACAAAGGCACTTTTCTGGGTGGAGTGCTGATGCCAAGGAGTCTGCTATAATGTAAAAGGTGCTGGGGTTCAAAGTTTTTCTGGATGCAATTGCAGGGCACTCTGCTGGTGCTCAGGAACACTCTCTTCTCCATGCAATTTCCAAAGAAAACACTCAGATGGAGTGTTTTCCATCTCTCTCTCTCTCTCAAATGCACATTTGAGAGAGAGAGAGAGAGAGAGAGAGAGAGGAAGGAAGGAAGGAAGGAAGGGAGAGAGAGTGAGCATTGGACAGTTGAGGGAGGAGGCATCCCCCAGCATTTACCCAGGAGTGACCTGATAAACATGTAATGGGAAGCTACGGGGTGTGTGTGTGTGAATTTCCCCACAGGGCTTCTTATTGCTGCAAAACCCATTTTGAATATTTGGGGCATGGTGGGGGCAAGCTGTGTCTTCTCGTTACTTGCAAACCCAATGAGGGTGGGTTGTTGGGGTGGTTGACAAGCCAGCTGAAACCCTAAAACAGCCCATGGGTTCTCACGTAATGACAAGCTACAGCACACCCCTGCCACAGCTCAAAATGGTCGCCGCTGCCATGAAGCTCCACCGGGAAATTCACCCATGGTGGCTTCTCGTTATGTGCAAGCCAGGTCAGTGGGTGCTCCCTGGGGAGGGTGCGTGTGTGCGCATGCAGGGAATGCATGAACTGGTGGAAATGGAGGAAGCTGATTCTGAGCATGCGCAGAATACATTTCCTTCCCAGCCTTAGCCAGTCTGACCCTCAGGGCATCGGAGGTAAATGTTCAGGACTTTGTAGCCCCAGGACTATCTTTGGCTGGCACCTGCTTCAGTTTTGTATGCTTTGCTGCCTTAAAAGGGTGGGTGGGTGGGTCTAAGGAGGGAGCGCCCAGGATCTCAAAACCATTTATATAAAAACATAAAAGAAACTTAATAAGAAGGAAAAAGGAGATGCTCCTGACTGGGTGTCCTCCTGAACCACTGTCTTCAGAATTTCTCCAAACCCCTTAAGAGTGTGGAGAAATCCGCCCCCCCCTGTCACATACACACACACACACACACACACACACACACACTATTGCAACTCTCAGAATGTGGCTGAGAAAGTGAGGAGATGTTCTCTCTGGTCAGCCCTTTGATCCTGTTGGTGAAGTGATTCAAGTGTCCAACTGTTTCAACAGCTTTAAGCTTTCAGATGAAAAGACAATTTGGTAATAATGAAATTGCACACCGTTTCAAAGTACCTAATTAGAAATTAAGATACCTGCGTGTCTCTTTCCCCAGCACCCCCTGCCCAAATCTATTTCAGCATATTTTAATCATTGATATCACTTGCTCTTAAAAAGCATTGCTGAGCACATGGGCAAAATTGATTGTTCACTCATTGCCAATTTTCATTTATGGCTGAAATGAATATTTTCCTCCAATTATATTTTTTAATCATTTTCAATCACTCTTTCCCATTTCTTTTATATAAGAGAGTATTAAGTCTTCAGAAAATTCCTGTTGAGTGATAAAAACTCGGATGGGATTAATAACAGGGGTTGATCAGCCCTTCGTTATTACTTTAGTCAGTGTTACTTTCCTTTGAGCTTCTTGCTTTATTGCCGCTGACATTGATTTATGGGGAATAAAAGGGACAGACTCCTTTTTAAAGACATGAAATTCTGGGAGGGCATTGATACCTTACAGACTAGGTTCAGAGATGATTTTTTTTAAAAAAAAAAACCACCTTCCTGCTTTCACTTTTAAATGTATCTCCGCACATGCATGGATGTTACTGTCACAACTATGGGGTTTGCTCCCAGTCAGATCTGTCCCCTAAGAGTGTGGGATGATCCACATGCTAAGGGAAAACACATGCTACAATCCTTCATGCAATGGTGCAGCTATGGTTGAACCTTGGGGCCAAAGACCAGGTCCACTGCAGCCTGAGGGGTGTGTGTGGAATTGACCACCCAATAAGTTGCATGTGATGAGGGCATCAGAAGCAAACTCCATTTTATTCCTGTAGTCATGATGGTGCTATGATTTAAGTGAGTTTCAAATGCAAGACTGCACATGCTCAGAGTATTTTTAAAAATATATCAGGGGTTGTTTTTTGTTGTTGCTGTCCTAACATATCAGGAATGTAGAAGCAATTGTAAAGTATGGAATGATGCTTTGTGGGGAGAGTAATAAGATCAGTAAGTCCAGGGTCTAAAATTATTTAGCTATACTACTGCCTCCATAACGGTACCACTTCAAACTGCAGGTGGGTGAATCCCAAGCTTGAATTCTCCTGCTCATAAAAACAGAACAAAACAAACCCTTGCCATATACAGAAACAGGGCTGGCCCTATCATTAGGCAGACTGAGCCTACTGCCCCAGGCAGCAGCAAGGTGGGGAGATTGCAGTGTATCACGTAGCCTGAACTGCATCCCCTGAGCTAGCCTTCTGCCTTCAGGTGTGGTGACGTTTCAAGTGCCAGTCAGGTTGGCTTTTGTCCATAGAATGAGAGTGGGGGCACCATCTTGTTCCTCATTTCAGGCAGTGAATCCTATTGGGTGTGCCCTGTAGAGAAAGCTAGCACATCATTATTGAAGTTAACCCCCACACTGGCTAATTAGAAACACAGGAACAGGGTCTTCTGCTTGTAAGATCCGGTGGTGGAGAATTCCAGCCTGAATGCTGGGTGACTTACTAGAGAGGTGAAACATTTAAACCTATGCAGGAAGGGAACTGCTGCCTTGAGTCATTCTTAGGGCTGTGGTGGCAACTAAACCTCTCCCTGCCATAGCCATAACTGTGCTTCCCCCTCCTGTAAATGAAGAATTAATTCCTTAATTAGTTGGTGAACATGTAAACCCAGCTCCAGGTTAGCCAAACCCAGCTGTCTTCTAGCAGTCTGCCCAGTCCTTCAAAGACCCAAATCTACCAACACTCACAATAAGCCAGGTGTGCCAGATAATGCCACGTTGGTTCCCTTCTTATGTTAGACCACCTGCAGTTGGGGAGATCCTGCAGTGTGTGGCTTTTTTCTGTCAGTACTGGAGCAATGTGAGAAGTCCCCAGGATGTCTGTGAGGATCCCAGGGTGTACCTCCTCCCCAAGCCAGTATCACCCACTCCTGAAACTGGGGTCATTCTGGTGTGGGAGGAGTTTTAACATGGGCTCCTCCCACATGATCTTAGACTTCTCATGTGACCTTAGAGGTGCTGAAGGGAGGTAATATAAAAAGCCTTCCAATGTTCCTCAACTCTGATTCTAGAACACCCCATGCCGCCTCACCTTGGTTCAGGAAAATCCCTCACCTTCAGATTTCAAAGGAGCTTTTCAAACGACTACCTTCATCCCCAGCGGTCTATGATTTATTTTCTAATCTGAAGATAAAGTGGTTTAAGTCTTGACCTTTCTACATTTAAAGCATATTTTTTACTACTACGCTAGGCAATTTCTCTTATATATCAGTTTCCAGTCACATGGAAGTAAAACATTATCATCACCCATGGATACAACTGGGAATGGACAGATCTGTCAATCTCTGTCTTGCCAAGATTGTCGATTTTTTTGAAGTCAGACTTGTCCTGTCCCATTTCCACATGGGCTTCCGGTTGCTGTTCTGTTTTTTTTATTAATACACTTTGTAGAATATACACATTTTTCTCTAAGTTCTTTGCATTGCTGAAATGCAATTTTGCACACAAAATTTCTCAAATATATGCATTTTGTGTGCAATTTTGTGCACATTTTTTCTCCTAGATGAGCTGCATTGGAAAGCTTGCCAAAATGCAGATTTTTGGAATGCAATGCTGCCTTGGGTTGCCGAAAGTCTCACATGATGCAAATTGGGTAAATCCATTTAAAAAACAACAACAACAACCTCAATGGAGCAAATTTTTCACTTATCAAAGGATACAACCAAATCCTACCTTGCACTCTGCATATTGCTGCATGTTGAGTAAGATTTTGTCAGAGATTTTGGTTGGTGAGGGGCATGGATGGTTGTAGGACAGCAATTTCCCCTTTGTGACAGCGGAAACAATAGCAGCTTTTGCTAATTTTTCCAGTGTGTTCTCTGCTACCTCCTTCCTGTCTTCATTCTTCCATTGCAAGCAACCTTTGCCAAGGAACCCAGTTTTATCACAAAGCTTCCCCCGGATGTTGTATTTTATTTTGTTATTGGTTTAATCTGGGAGGGCACAGTGGTCATGAGTACACAAAAGCCATCTTACATTAAATTACCTTAAACATGCTTCCCTGCCTAGAGGAAGATGGCACTGATTTCTGCAATTTAAAAGCAGGAGATTCTGATATTAAAGTTGAAAGAAGAACTTAGAAGCTGATCAGGACCTCAAGACTCATATTAGAGCTACGCTGAAAGTGGACCAAATATATGTTTATGAATATCATGCTCTGTTCTGATCCAGTGGAGGTTGATGACTCCACTGTCAGCAGGGCTGTGTATCTGTTCTGGATTTCACCAGCCTCCACTGCACTTTGCCAGTGGCTCAGCTCTCACAGAAGTGAGCTTGTGTTGCTACCCCTTTAGATATCGCTTAATTCAAAATGTACCCCCTGTTAAGAATGAATTGCCAACCAGTTATAATAGTATTGCAGCAAGGTAGGTTTTGTACAGGGTAAACTTTCTGTGAAGTGGATATGGTGCAGCATTACAATTGTGCAATGAGAATTTATGGTTATTCCTGTGAAGCAACCCTGAAAAGTCTGAACCAGGTCTAGGACAGTGAAGACTGAAAGTTATGAAGCTTCAAAAGAAGTTGATGTTCCCAGTCCGTTTTAGTGTTGTTATTTTCAGCACTACCCAGGAAATTAATTTATCAGAATAATGTTGCATTTGGACTTTTGTGATTCAGAGTAAATATCATGCTGTGAACTCCCTTTCCATTTCCTATTTGTAAACAAAATGGTCTTTTTTGGGGGGGGGATAAAGGAAAATGTTATATCAGGATTGTTTACTGCAGAATTCCCTTCTGGAGAAAGATTTTGCAGGTTAATAGCTGACTAGTTACCTCTGGGACGGATTATCGATAAGGGGCTATTTTGTCCAAGATGCCAACAGAATCCATTAATCTTCTTATTGGATTATTTAATTTCACAAATTTCTTACTGTCATCCTCTGTTCAGATTACTTTCCACAGAATATCCCAACAGATAAGTTTTATGCTGATAGTCCCTTTAAAAGGAATAAACAAAACAATTCCCAGGGTCCACTCCCTCCATGAAACAGTTTTCATATAAAACTTACATAATTCAGCGTACTCCAAGGAACAATGAATGCACGAGCTCCACATGTATCAAGCATGTGTGTGTGTGCACACGTGTGTGTCAGTGTGTGTAGTTTCCCCCCTCTTCAAGACATGAGTGGGGGAACTCTTTTGGACCAATGGATGCGTTGCCTTGGTGACAACATGTTGGAGGCTGTATGCCAGAAGTGGGCAGGGCTCAAAGTGGGGAGGTCCGACTCCGGTACTGGGCAGAACCATCCCTTTCTCTCCTCCTTACTCGCATGCATACAAACACACCTGATGCCCGATGCTGGAATTTGGCTAGGAAAAAGCCAGTGGGGATAATTTGGGGGTGGGGGGGGGAGATCACAGCTGGGATGGTTAGCTGTGACTGCTTCTTTGCCCCAAGCCTACAGCAATTAGGCTTGGGAAAAAGGCTTCTAGAGGCTCGATTTGAGGAAGGGTCTCATCATTCTGTCTCTTCTTCTTCCTAAGCCTTTGGCACCAATGGTGGTGTTTTTAAAGCCCAATTTCAGCATAGGGTGATTATTTGAGGGAGGTTGTCCCACAATGGGAAAGTTAGCTCTTCCTTCTCCAGCAGCGACCCATGTGGTGATTAGGCTTCTGAAAAGCCTCCACTGGTGCCAAAAGCTTAGGAAGTGGAGGAGATAGAACAATGAGGCCCTACTCAAATCAAGTCCCTTTCCCACATCTCTATTTCTTGCGATATTTTATCCTTAAATTACCTTTATTCTCATGAGCAAAAGAGGCATACATGAGAAACCAACAATGTTCAGTTGGTTGGTCAGCTAGCCTCCTTGCCCCTAGATGCCTAGGAGCACAAGAATCACACACCTTGTCTGATGGAGGTTTGGCATCAGTCCCAAGAGGGGGAAAAGGGGGGCTCACGCCGTAGGGATGTATGAGAAATTTGTTTCAGTTTGCTTTTGATCAGGATTTACCCAGTTCGCACCTTCCAGACCGAACACAGACTCAGACACAATCTGTTTTCAAAGTCCGTACATTTCTAAGCTTGAAATGTGATTTGTGAACCAAAAAAACCCCTGTGTTTGACAGCATGCATACATTTGAAAAATGTGCATGAAAAAATGCTTACTTTTGAAAAATGCACACAAATATGCTTTCATCAATGGGAGAAGAATGCATACATTTCAAAGATGTGCACAACTGATGGGTACATTTGGAAAGATATGGATGAAAATATGCATGGATTTTCATGAGAAAGGGGGGGGGGGAACCCAAGCTTTCAATCTGATACGGACTCGAGTCAGAATGAACTTTGAGATGGACTTCAGAGAACTTCAGCGAGCTCAAGTTTTGCTGATTCACACATCTCTAGATGCAGCAGGGTTCTTCCAAGGAGACAGGAATTTTGGTCATTCAGGGTTTGTGTCCTGTGGAGAAAGCCCTAGACTAATTGATATGCACTGTCAGAGTGATGAAGAACACAGTGCGACCAGGGGGTATGACTCACAATTTATAGAGGTAGGGCTCGTCTTTGCATTCTCACTAGCCCCAAATGCCTCAGTAATGATACTACCATTGATATTAGTAATTGCTTATGTTATATTTTGAATTGTTATATTTTTTTTGTTGCTCATTTGATATATTGTAAACTGCCTTGGGCACAATTTTGTGCAAAGCGGAATCCAAAGAAATATCCACAAAAGTAAAGATCAATGGACACGGCCATGACAAGAAACCATGTGCTTCTCTTTACCTAACATCTGTTAAAAGTATACATGAACTTCCAAGGTTGTCAAATCTAATTGCAAATGTTCCCAGCTAGATTTAATAGCGGAGATGCACAGAACTTGTTGTAAACTGCCCAGAGAGCTTCAGCTATTGGGTGTTATAGAAATAAAATTAATAATAATAACAATAATAATAATAAAATAATAACTGACAGTAGAGAAATCCAAGAACTGAGGAACACAATTTTTGTGAATTTTGATATGTACTGACGATAGCATTTCCAGGATTAATTTGCACATTAGAACTTAGTTATCTACCAGCTTTCATGATTTCTCAATGTTCTGAGGCAGTTCTTCACTCAAAACAGTGTCAAAACACATTTTTAAAAGGGTATTTTGAAATAAAACATGTTTCAATATGTGCATTTAAATGCAATTTTTTGTGCAGTTTTGCTGTGTTTTACTTCGGAAATGGAATGTAAGAGATTCATGGGTGAACAAATGTGAAAATGTAATGGATCATAAAATAGACTGATTCTCATGCATCCCTAGCAGAAGAACCCACCTGAGAAATTTCACTAGTTTTATCAAAAGCAATTTTTGCCTTCCTTTGAAATCCCTTGGATGTTTGTTTGAAGCAGGAAGCTCCAAATCCACCTTGAAATTTTGCTTTAGGCAAAAAAAAATCAGTGGCAGCTTTCTAATCCTATGTCTTATCAGCTTCACCCAGTGAGCAGAGAGTCAACAGTCCTGGACTCCCACCAGGTTGTCCAAGTGCTGATGAAAGGCAGATGAGACCTTCACTCCACCAACTGCGCAGCTTAATTAATAACCTGCAATGATATTTCCTGTAGGTCAAGGACTTGCAGATTAGAACAACTCCTGGAAAATTGTGCCAAAATGTCTAATTTATTTCCTCACAATTTCCCAGAAGTTTTTCTGAAGGAAGTACAGGCCTGTGGCTCACACTGGCTCATCTTGTCTGAGTGTGGAAAGCTAAGCAGGGTCAGGCCTGGTTATTACTTGGATTGGAGACCCCTCCTCTAGTTTCCTGCATTGAGCAGGGGGTTGGACTCGATAGCCTTGTAGGCTCCTTTCAACTCTATGATCTATGAAACTTTCACATTCACTCCAAATTTTCTCATGGACTAACATGGCTATCTTTGTATGTTTTTTTTACGTGCTTTGGAGAATCCTGTATTTAGCCATTCAAGGCAGAATCTACCACGAGAAGAAGATAAGTTTCTATCACCTGAAGAGGGACCTTGCATCTTAAGGGTTCTATTTCCTCCAATCACTAGGTAATACTACACAATTTGGCTTGAATTAACTTTTCTACCTAGTGCACCATCTAAAATTAACCTGTGACTTTGCTAATATAAATATTGCTATTTTCCTCTTTACTTCTGCTCTGTGCCTACTGCCTACCCAGCAACCTATCTTTTTTGTCCAGACCAAGCAACAGTTCTGAGTTACAGATGCAGCTGACCGTTATGTTTTCAGAAATGGGGGTCAGCCATTGCTTCTTTGTCCAAGAATACTAGGTGTAATCTGATACCTGCAACACCTACCAGTGACAAATTCATTCAGTCTGCAATCTCCATTTTGAGACTGGTTCTTCTAAACAACAGACCTCATGGGCACAACAACTGCCCTAATTTTTGAACACTGCTGTTCCACCCCATCCTCATGCCTGATGAAGAGTTCTGGTGATCATGAAAGCTTGCACAATCTTTGGTAGCATTTTGGTTGGCCCCAATAAAGGCATTGCCCAAGTGGGGATTCTGAAATTTACATTGATGCAAAGCATGGTGTCAAGTCAAAACAAGAGTGTAACTATTTCTAATGAAAGATGAAGTTGATTGTCCAATGCAATCACTCTACAATTGTCAGCATGAGAAAACCTCTGGACTGACCTTGGTGGTACAGACTTTATGTAGCTTTCTAATAGCATCAAACAACTTATAGATTTCATTACAACAACAAAAGACTATTACAGACCTCTACTGTAAAATATACCAGTTCAAAAGATAATGTGATATAGAAAGCTGATCAAGCTCAGTCAATTATCAGTGTAATGCAAAGAATGATAACCTCGAGGATCCCCTTCGTGACGAGGTCATAAAATGTGACGAAAAGACATTGCCATTTTTATTGCTCCATTGATTTTACCTTTTCACTTTCCCATCCAAAGATGACTATGGAATTTTATGTTGCTGCAGTTACGAACTGAAAGGCTGAGGGGGAAAAAAGCTAGCTGCATCTTGGCAGCCCATTCATCTTGTACCTAGCTATATAGGATATTCAGCAGAATCTGAAATCGCCTGGGCGAATTCTGAAGGCGCAGATTACATTTGCTGCAGAAGTCCATTGGCTTTCCAGCCTGCAGCTTCGAACATGCACAAAAAGTGTCATATGCCAAGAAAATCCTCCCTCTCCATAAACTGCATCCACATTTCAGTGTCAGAGCACTCGGGTGGCTATGTGTCCTTACCTTACAGAGCACAGTCTTCTCTTTGAAGGTCTGTTGGAGAACAGCCCTCTATTTGAATGTATCCACACTGAGTCACTAGGAATGTATGAGAATGTCATTCCTGATCGCAAATCATGCAGACATGTCCTGTTTGCAATCCCGGATGGGAATGTGGTCAGGAACACAATTCTTGGGAAATATTTGCAATTTCCTGAACTTGACTTCACATTTGAACGTGTGCACTTGCCCAAATGCACATTTGCACAAATCCCTGCAAAACTCACATTTTCACACTTTAGCCTATGGGGCAAATGCAAATTTTTAGTATGGAAAAAAATGCACATTTTAAAGAAATGCATTTTTTTTTCTAATTGGGAAAAATGTGCACTTTTAAAAATGCACATTTGTTCCCTGATTTAAAAAAATGCAAACACTTCAGCAATGCAAACGAGGTGAAACAAGCTTCGAGGAAGAATTTGGAAAACCTCAATGAACCCAAACATGCAGGTTTACCCATCCCTAGCTAGGGATGTAACCGCTCGCCTCGAGCAGGCATAGCGGGCCAAAATCGGCCCTGCTCACGCCCGCCAGAGACTCGCTTTGATATAAGAGTGTTTTTGGATTACAAGCACGGTTCCAGAACGAATTATGCTTGCAATCCAAGGTATTACTGTACAGAAATACCTTGGATTGCAAGTAACTTGGTTTGAGAGTGTTTTGCAAGACAAGAAAATTTTTAAATATTTATTTATTTATTTTTTACTTGATATTCAAGCGACGTCTTGCAATACAAGTACTGTAGTACGGCTTAAATTAAAAATCTCTGTACAATTTTTTGGGGGTAGATTTCGTTTTGATATAAGAGTGTTTTGGATTCCAAGCACGTTTCCGGAATGAATTATGGTCTCAATCCAAGGCATGACTGTATATGAAACTGCCATGCAAATCTGTATCCTCTTTTGTCCTCTGTTTTGGTGCTGTTCTCTTTTTTGGTGAGGCCTAAGTGGCTACCCTACAGAGCACTCACTGCACATGCTTCAATCTGAGAATTAATCTTAGAAATTCTCCCAGTTAAACCAGAATTCAGGAAGGGTAGAACACAGGGCAGCATTAATGGACAGTACAATAAAGGAACAGAATGAGGGGAATCCATTTATCTCTACTGGAGGTTGATTTCTTATGGCTGCCTTCTGATAATTTTAAAGCTGCATGAAGGGTGCCTCAAAACTGGCTCAAAATTTTGGGGTGGGGAGTGAACGTTTGTGTGTGAAACAAGGGGAGCAGATTCCAGGAGGGAAAAGGTTTGCAAAAGTTTCCAGGGAATTACGATTTGGAATGGGAGCAGGATTTGCTCCCTTTTCTTTTCTTTTTTTAAATTATTTTAAAACTTTTTGAAACTTATCTTTTTTGGGGGTCTGTGCAAGTGGCACACCTCTGCTGACTATCACCCCCACCTCAGGTCCCCACATACCCCTGGGAATGCTGCTATGTCATCACTTTGAGGAGACGTCTGTGTGGAAGTGGCAGCTGCCCACGGGGTCCCCATGAAACAATGTGTGGCATCATTTCAAACAGCATTGTGGGGGTGGGAATGATGGCGTTGAGGAGGCAGCTGCCGAGGGGATCTCTACCATGTCTGCTACATGTAGCAGCAGGAAAAACAAGATCTGCAAATCTTTAAGAAAAAATCAGAAGAGGGATACTAAAACCTTCCTCTCCAACCTGCCTATGTTTAGTTGTACACATTTTAAATAAATATGAGATCCTGAGGAAAAAGAAATCAAGTTCACAAACACACACTGCAACACAACACAACACACACACACACACACACACACACACACCATAGTTGTCATACAGGAGGTCCACTGGGGAGTTTATGTCAGTGGATATGTTGTTTAGTATCAGAATAGATTTATAGATTTCATAGATCATAGAGTTGGAAGGAGCCTACAAGGCTATTGAGCTGTCCAACCCCCTGCTCAATGCAGGAAACTAGAGGAGGGGTCTCCCATCCAAGTAATAACTAGGCCTGACCCTGCTTAGCTTTCCATGCTCAGACAAACTGAGCCAGCATATGCCACAGGCCTGGCACTACTGCACCAGGTACTACTGTATACTACTATGGTTACCAGAATCAGAAGAGGCCAGGATCTTCAGCCAAATTCAAACTTTAGGTTTGGGACCAATTTGGGGAGGGATTTGTTTCCTTACCCCCACCCTACAAATGACCTACACACACACACACACACACACCAATAATAATAATAATAATAAATAATAATAATAATAATAATAATAATAAATAATAATAATAATAATAATAATAATAATAATAATAATAATAATAATACCTTGGCCAAAATGATAGGAACAGGACTAGTTTAAGATCTTTACTTGTTCCAATTCTGGAAGGCATAGTTTACATATTCTGGTGTAATGGAAAACTATGGTTCATTGATGAATTGTAGTAAGGTTAATTCCAGCATGCTGAGAAGGAAGAAGGGAAGGACAGTGCAAGGACAGAGCACTTGGGCACAAGGCTTGTGCATACGTAGGTGCAGGGATTTGTCTGCAAGAGCAGCCTTTACATTTTGAGCATATCCAAAAAAGAACACACTTATCCATGTTCCTTGTGGATAATTCTTCTGGAAATGACAGACAGCACAGAGAGGTGGCCATGAATAAGAAAACAGCAAGGTTTCAGAAGGATAGGTGAAGTGGTCCATGTGGAAGTGGAGTCCTCAAAAAAATGGTGGGGGAGTGATTTGTGCCCTTTCCTCCTATGGTTTTTTGGGGCAATTTGTATGAAACTGGCACACATCATAGAGGTGTCTCCAGGCAAGAAACCTGCAGTGATGCATGTTGGGGCAAAAAATCCCCACTTCACATATACGCTGATTGGGTGTGAGCTAGCGGTGACTGACCAAGAAAGAGATCTTGGGGTTGTGGTGGACAGCTCGATGAAAACGTCAACCCAGTGTGAAGCTGCTGTGAAAGAGGCAAACTCCATGTTAGGCAGAATCAGGAAAGGAATTAAAAATAAAACTGCCAAGATCATACTCCTCTTATACAAATCTATGGTGTGACCGCACTTCAAATACTGTGTACAGTTCTGGTCAGCACACCAAGAAAAGGATATTGTAGTGTTGGGAAATGTGCAGAAAAGGGCAACAAATATGACCAAGGGGCTGGAGCAATTCCCCTATGAGGAAAGGTTACAACAGCTGGGACTGATTACTTTACAAAAATGGTGAGTAAAGGGAGACCTGATAGAGGTGTACAGAATTATGCTTGGTGTGGAGAAAGTGAATAAAGAGATATTTTTCTCCTGCTTTCATAATACTAGAACCCAGGATCATTCCATGAAGCTGATTGGTGGGAGATTCAGGACAGATAAAAGGAAGTACTTCTTCACACAGTGCATAGTTAAACTGTGGAATTCATTTCCACAGGATGTAGTGATGGCCACCAATTTGGACAGCTTTAAAAGGGGATTTGTAAGGTCCGGGGCGTTGGACAAATTCATGGAGGAGAAGGCTATCAGTGGCCAGTAGTCCTGATGGTTATATGCTGCCTCCAGTATCAGAGGCAGTATGCCTATGTACACCAGTTGCTGGGGAACATGGGCAGGAGGGTGCTGTTGTACTCATGTCCTGCTTGTGGGATCCTGTGGGCAGCTGGTTGGCCACTGTGTGAACAAAATGCTGGACTAGATGGACCCATAGTCTGATCCAGTATAGCTGTTCTTATGTGCTTTTGACAGGCCTTCAAGTGGGCTCTAAAGACTCACCTGTTTACTTTGGCCTATAATTGAGTTGGGATTCTACTGGGACTGTTGTGTATATTGTGCTATTTCCTTTTAACTCTTACTATTTTATTATTTTATTTATTATTTACAAAATTATTATGCTGCCTTTCTGGGGGAGAAATCAAGGCAGTTTACAAAAAATTCAGAAGACACTAATCACAAACAAATGAAAATTATTTATTTATTTATTTATTTATTCATACATTTTATTTTATTTCTATACCACCCTATAGCCGAAGCTCTTTGGGCAGTTTACAACAATTCATAAAAACAATAAAATACATTATAAAATACTGATAACAATAAAATCATACAATTTCATTACAAAAGTTTAAAAACCAAATTTAAAACCAGATTTTAAATGACAAATAACTGAAACAAGTTAATAAACTAAGCTTGCAGCTTACATAGCAAAACATTAAAATGC
This sequence comes from Shinisaurus crocodilurus, assembly GCA_021292165.1. Taxonomy (NCBI): domain Eukaryota; kingdom Metazoa; phylum Chordata; class Lepidosauria; order Squamata; family Shinisauridae; genus Shinisaurus; species Shinisaurus crocodilurus. The sequence goes on from CM037877.1 coordinate 101,870,391, forward strand.
CTTTAAAAAAACAACAATTTTTAATGCCAAATTAAAGAGATGTGTATTGACCTCCTTCCTGAATGAAGAGAGAATGGGGACCAGTCATAGTTCCAGAGGGAGTGTGTTCCAGAGTTTGGGAGCAACACAGGCGAAGGCTGGCTGTGTCCCACGTGCCCGAAAAGCAGGCCTTTGTAACAGAGAGTGTATTCAACAGGGCCTCTTCTGCTGATTTAGTAACTGAGCAGTTTCATACCAACATAGGCTGTCCCTTAAATATCTCGGCCCTAAGCTGTTAATTATTGATCCATTGCTTTTATCATTATTTTATTATGTTTTGTGGTTTTTAAGTTTTCTTGTACACTGCCTTGGGAGAGTTTGCCCTAAAAGGCAGAGTATAAATCTTTAGAGTGCAATCTCATGTATGTTTAGATGCACACACGCTACACACACACACACACACACACACAACACACAGAAAGAGAGAGAGAGAGAGAGAGAGAGAGAAAGAGAGAGAGTCCTACAACTCCCAGTATCCCTCTAGCCAGCCATACTGGCTGGGGCATGCTTGTGGGACTTTTTTCTGTCTAAACATGCATAGGATTGCACCCTTGAAGAAATAAATCCAATTGGGATGCCTGTATCCCTCGTAACTTGGAGGATTAGCGGGCAACCTATGGAGGACAAGAGGACCACGGAGGCAAAGGTGGCCTCTGTGCTCCTCCCACCCTGCATCTCAGCTAGATCGACAGTTTTGGCCATCTAGCTGAGGGGCTTTGGATGGGGAGGGAAGGAGGCTGAGGCACCACCAGATACCTCATATCTAGGCAGCGCCCGTCTCCTCCCCTCTCCGCCCCCTAAACCTCATCTCCAAGGTTGCTCTTGTGAGACACAGCCAGCATGGTTCTTTCCACACCAGCTGCAGGGATGGGGTAGGGATGGGAGCTGAGCCCGGCACTCGACTCGCGGGGCGCTCGGTGTGTGCTCCCGCTGCACAAGCCAAGCTGAGCCTCCGGCAAGCGCCTCAGCCAGCACTCACCAGACTTCTGGGTCCCAGGATCTATGCTGCTTACATAGAAAATAGTGTAGTATACGTTGAAAACGGCTGCAGTTTGCGTAAATAGCCATTTCTAATGAATATACTACGCCATTTTCCATATAAATGGCATATATTACGCCATTTTCTACATAGAAAATGCAGCTCCTGGAACCCAGAAGTAGCTTTCCCTGGCTCGGCTCACGGGAATGTGAGCCAAGCCAGGGATAGATAATTTGAATGGAGCTCGGGGGTTTGAGCCCAGTAAGTTCGCCAAGTTGCCACCCCCCTGCCGAGCTCCGCGCACATCCCTAGGTTGGGGTGAGGGTGCTCCAAGTCCGGATCCCCAGCTATGAGGTTGGAGTGATGTTCCAAAAAAATCCAATGACCATCTAGACCAGGGCTCTGCAACCTTGGGTCCTCAGATGTTGCTGGACTACAGCTCCCAGAATTCCTTGCCATTAGCCATGCTGGCTGGGTATGCTGGGAGCTGTAGGCCAGCAACATCTGGGGACCCAAGGTTGGAGAGCCCTGATCTAGACTTTGTCTAGTGGCCATAGGATTGCGCTGCCTGTCAATATATTTACACCTGATATACAAACATCCAAACTGGGCCATTATATCTTATAACTTTTGGATCTCTTCTATACCTATTGGGAATGACTGGAAAGAGAAAGAAAAAGGATGTAATAAAGGCTTAAAAAAACAAAACACCTTTAACAATTTAATTCCCTTTAATTGGATCTAACCTCTGGTTCCTAGGAAGATTACTCACCTGGTAAATTAAATTCAACCAGGCCAACACCCCTCAACACCATGGAGAGGCTCATCAAAGCTCTCTTACCCTGAACTGAGTGAGGTTCCTAATGAAAGGAATTAGGCTATCTTTCCACTGAGCCATCGGGTCTTTAGGCAGCAACTTGTGTTATGGAAATTGCTCTAATGTGCAGGAAGCTGAAATCTCATTTAGCATTAGAGAGCCGCTTTTTTTTTTTGACCTGCTATGTGGAACAGTAGTTCTTGTAAATTAGAACTTTATAACTTATGCAGAAAACTAAAGTGTGATAATTATAGGCTTTTATCATAAAAACTTTTATTAACATTATTACAGGTCCCTACGGTAACTTTCATTTTAATTTGATCTCTTTCACCCATCTCACTTTTCATTCAGCTGAAGACCAAGTGTGGAACGTTGACCCTATAAAATGTGGGATGATTGCCCAAAATCAAGAATGGAATGCAAAGAGAATAAAGAATGTCAAATTAGGCAATATCCCCAGCTTTATGTGAAGGCTAGCCTCTCTTTTTTAGTTCTCTCTTTTTTAAAATCACTCCGGTGTTTCTGATCCTAGCCGGCTCAGTAACAAGCAAGAAGGTGGCGAAGAGCAATTGCATCTGGAAAGGGCAGCTTTTTTGCTGGAAATTCTGGGAGAAAAAGCTCCAGTATAATGGTCCCTGCTGGCCTTAAAAATCAATGGGGCTATTAATCTCTCTCAACAATTAATGGCCCATCTCTCCAATTCTGCCTTGCCCCGAACATTGGTCGTGAAGTCCTCTTTCCTTCCTACTACAGCCAATTCTTATGAACAGCACGCCCTGCTGCAGAGTCAATATCTCTGGTGTCTGAGCAGTCTTATTATCACAGCCACCAGATAAAGACATCTGGGAGACGAGTGTGATCAACAACACCCCATAAACAGGCAGGAGCTATATCTAATGGAATGGACTGCACAGAACTGGCTGCAGCCTTCACGTGGCAGTTGTCACAATCGTCATAGGATTGTTGAGCTCCAAGCTGGGCACACATGGTGAAATGTCACACATTAGCTTCACCATGAGAATTGTTTGATTGATCAGTGTAAAAACAATCATAGCCCATGAATCTCCAAACATTGACGGTATCTCATATTAAGAACCAAGAAAAACAGCATTTACCAAAAACACGTGGAAATGTTGTTGTTTTTCCAGATGTAAATATGAAAATAAAAATAACAGAACTTTATCAGCAGCATGAGATTAATCCATAACATCTCAGGATGTACTAACCAATTCCTGATACTGGGAGTGGGAATGGAGTCATATCTTTGATGAAATAATTTGGTTGTGTGTGCATGGGGGGTGAGGTCCACAGGCTTGGGGCTTCAGCAATGAAAGCCCTGCTCCTTCTTGACGATAGCCTAACCTCAGATAGTTACAGTACTCAGACTGAAGGGTTGTGCTGAAAAACTAAACATGGGCAGGAGTTCATAAGGGCCAATCCAGGAGGAGAGGAAGAAACATCTGTTCAGATATTCCAGGGGTGGGGAACCTCTTTCAGCCCTAGGGCCAAATTCACTTCTGGAAAAGCTCTTGGCAGCTGCAATCCTGTGGTGGGCAGGGCCAAAGGCAAAGGGGGTGGGGCTAAAAATACAAAATGAAGACCAGCATATTGTAGCGTAAACCCTGGGGAGGCTGGTGACTCCTGTTTCGGTGGGGCTCCTTTTCCATTGCAGGTTTTTCAGCTTTTACTCCATCCCCAAAATAGGTTCACCACCATGGAGCACCATGGATAGCTCCTAGGAAGCTCCAAAAAGAACCTGAAAAACCTGCAATGGAAAAGGAGCCCCACCAAAATAGGTGTCACCAGCCTCCCCTGCTTAAATCTCTTACTGCCAGTAACTAAGCCTTAGGAGGTGCATTTCAACCCTATAAAAGGGGGGGGGATCTTCACAAAGGCACCCCAGGCCTGAAGTCCCCCACCCCTGAGATGTGCCCTCAGAATGAGGACATAAAGTGCCATGTCCTCCTACCCCTTTCAAACCACTGTTGACAAGGGTTTTGCCTTAGCTTCTGTTCTGTCCTGTAAAATGGAGATCATTGTGGTCTTCAGGTTGAAGGGCCTGTAATGTGGTAGGTTCCCCTTGGGTTTTCTGCCAGAAGAATTTATAGCCTTGGAATTAAAGGAAAAGGTTGTGCCCCTCAGCATGTCCAAGCTTATGATGAATTGTTGAGCATTCAGATCCATAGCCTTCTGCAGTTGCATTGCCCTTACATGTCTTAACAGGCCAAAGATCATTCTTGCTGACTAAATCCTTTATTTTAGGATCCCTCTGGGCATACATCTGACAGAATAATCAATCATGATTCTTAACATTTTTATTCCAGTTATTCCATTTCTGCCAAAAAGTCCTGTCTATTTTCAGAATCGCCCATGTATGAGATTTGGTTACAGTTCAGTCTTAACCCACCTGGGAAGATGAACTAATTATATAAGGAGAGAGGTTTCTTAATGTAGTCTTAATGGATAACCACAGTAATTGAAGAGATAGGCAAGAAAATGGGGGTGGGGATGGGGTGAGAATAAACTTCGTGATTATCTTTCCACAAACTTCAGAACTATGGTGACAATGTTATTCACAATGCTGCTAGACTCTTCTAACATGCCCAGGATTTTAGACTACTCAGGAAATGTCCTTTGTTCTTAACAAGTGTTTGGAATCTTCCACTGTTTGTCCAACATGGTAAGTCCAACAGAGTAAGTCCTCTCCGTCTGATGGAATTCACTACCACAATATATAGTGATACTTGCTGACTTGGGTGTTTTGAAAAGAGGATTAGATAAATTCATGGATGATAAGCCTATCAAGAGTTACTAGTCATAATGGCTATTTATTTATTTATTTATTTCATTTTAATACTGCCCAATAGCCAAAGCTCTCTGGGCAGTTTACAGCAATTAACAAGACAGTCACTTCCAGTATCAGAGACAGTATGCTTCCCAATAGCAGTTGCGGGGAACATGAGTGGGAAGGTACTATTGCAATCATGCCCTGCTTGTGGACTTCCCATGCGCATGTGGTTGACCGCTGGGGGAACAGAATGTTGGACTAGAGAGTCCTTCGGTCTGATCCAGCATGACTTTTCCTAAGTTCTTAAATGTGTGTGTGTGTTACAACATCAAGTTATCCAGATACCACACATAATACTCACCAATGGTCTTCTGGGTCCAATGTCCTATTTATCTAACAAATCCACCTATTTTTCCTCTGCGTTGCTCTGACTTTAAGATCAACCAGCTTGCCTACCCAACTAATATAACATCAGTATGACAGGTTCAAACATCAAGAGTCCAAATTCTGAGTGGCTGCTCCCAGTTCTTGGACAAGTTAAGTCTGGTTGCCACACACACTGACACTTTGCCAAGAGAAGGCAACATATAGAGTAAACAGGGGGTTGCGCTTAGTCTTAAGTTCAAAGCCCTTACCCAAGTGCTCACTGGGTAGCCTTGGACCCAATTCTTTCTCTCAGCCTGAGTTTCCCATCTATAAAGTTGTAGTACCTGGCCTCACAGAGTTGCTGTGAGAATCAATGGGACAAAATTATACTGTAGTGCAGGAATGATTGGGAACAGGGTGTGTCAGAAGCATATTTCATCTTCATTACTAATGACCATGATAGCCTTACTGGAGTAGCTTTATGAAATCATCATTATTCCCCTGTCCTCCTCAATAAAATGTAACTACACCAAGACTTGCACAAGTGTAAATAAATTTGCATTTCATTGCCTTTAAAAAAAAAGAAAAAGAAGTCCAAACAAAACTCAAGCTGACACCGAAGATATCTGCCCAGCACGGAGGTCATCATCATCTAATTAGTTTTGCTACATTGCCACAATAATTTTGCCTGACAGGACACTGAATTGAGGCTCAGAAAGCAATCAGCAACTAACAAGCATGATGGGCATTAGTTACAGCTAGTGACAGAGTAATTAGCAACTGACTGTGCCACTTTACATGAAAGGCCTGGAGATGTGCAGCTTTCTTTACTTGAAAGACCACAGATTAGGAATGCTCATGCTTACAATAACATAGGAAAAGGTATGATTTCTCTGGATTCAGCAGGCTGGGATGCATGACTTCCTCCCAGTTCTCGTTGCCTTTTGGAAAGCCCATGTAAAAACCACTTGCCCTAATAACCCTGATGCTTGGGAGCCACGCAACTTGGGTTTGCTGAGATGGCACAGGCCAGGATAATGTATTCATTTTATTTATATACTTCTAAAGTGCCAAACTCAACTGCATGGCTCAAGAGAGAGCCCTCAGGGCAGCTTACAGCATCCAAACAGATCAGTCAGTCAGGCGATCACTCCTGACCGAGTAAGATTGTCTTCCAGGATAAAAAAAAAAGAAAAGAAAAAAAAAAGAAAATTTACAAAAAGGAGATTTTAAAAAGGAGGAAAATTCTAAAGAAAATTGTGTAGACGCTAGCAATGGGTCCGTAAGTGACTGTGGAGGCCAATTCTAGATCCACACAGCTTCCCACAGTGAGGACACAGGTTACCAGATGGAAGATGGTCTTGTAAAGGATTCATTTGACGTGCTTTTCGCTTAGCACGTTTCTCCCTTTCACCTTGCACTCGAGCTTCTTCAAAGTCCATAGAAGCTTTGTGAAAGGCCAACCTCCAGTTAGATCGTTCATGGGCCAGAGCTTCCCAGTTTTTGATGTTTATATTGCATTTTTTTAGATTAGCCTTAAGAACATCTTTAAACCTCTTATATTGACCACCGGTATTCCGCTTTCCATCCTTGAGTTGGGAATAAAGTAACTACTTTGGGAGACGGCAGTCAGGCATTCGAACAACATAACCGGTCCACTGAAGTTGGCGTTGAAGGATCATTTTTTCAATACTAGTAGTCTTTGCTTCTTCCAGTACACTGACATTTGTTCGCCTATCTTCCCAAGTAATTCGCAGGATTTTCCGGAGGCAACGTTGATGAAATCTTTCAAGGAGTTGGAGGTGACGTTTATAGGTAGTCCATGTTTCGCAGGCATACAATAAAGTTGGTAATACAATGGCTTCATAAACCAGTGTTTTGGTCTTCTTACAAATATCCCGATCCTCGAACACTCTATGTTTCATTCGAGAAAACGCGGCACTTGCGGAGCTCAGACGATGCTGGATTTCACTGTCGATGTTAGCTGTAACAGAAAGATAGCTGCCAAGATAGAGAAAATGATTGACATTTTCCAGTATTGTCCCGCCAAGCTGGATAGATGGCATCACCAAAGGGTTAGCTTGCACTTGCTGATGAAGCACTTTGGTTTTTTTGATGTTAAGTGAGAGACCAAGTTTTCCGTATGCTTCTGCAAAAGCATTTAGGATAGTTTGGAGATCATCCTCTGAATGTGCAGAGACCACATTATCATCAGCATACTGAAGTTCCACAACGGAGGTTGTAATTACCTTACTTTTTGCTTTCAGCCTGCTGAGATTAAACAGCTTTCCATCTGTTCGATATATAATTCCCACACAAGTGGGAAGTTTCCCCTCGACAAGATGTAAAATCATGGCGATGAAAAAAGCAAATAATGTTGGGGCAATAACACATCCCTGTTTAACACCTGATCCCACTTTAAATGGAGCACCATGGGAGCCGTTGTTGTCCAAGACCGTAGCCATCATGTGGTCATGGAGAAGTCACAAGATATTCACAAATTTATTGGGGCATCCAATTTTCATAAGGATAGTCCAGAGAGCTGTTCGGTCTACAGTATCAAAGGCCTTAGCAAGATCAATAAATGCCATATAAAGGGGTTGATTTTGCTCCTGGCATTTTTCTTGGAGCTGACGTGCAGTAAAAATCATGTCTACTGTCCCTCTAGAGGGGCGGAAACCATACTGAGTTTCAGGGAGGATCTCTTCTGAAATAGATAGAAGACGGTTTGCGAGAATCCTGGCAAATATTTTACCTGCGGTAGCTAAGAGAGAAATGTTTCCACAGTCTGTTCTATCACCTTTCTTAATGAGGGTGATAATTATGGCATCCCTGAAGTCTTCTGGGATCTCTTCTCTTACCCAGATTTTTTCGATGAGATTATGAAGATGTTGTACAAGTTCGGGGGGCCCTTCTTTAAAGATTTCAGCAGGAATCCCATCTGGTCCACTAGCTTTGTTATTTTTTATTTGATTAATGGCTTTTTTTACTTCATCTAAAGTGGGGAGTATTGAAAGTTCCTCTCTAATTTGTTTTTGCGGGATTTGCGAAAAAATCTCATTATCAACCTTAGATTTACGATTTAAAAGGTCATAATAATGCTCTTTCCAACGCAGTGCAATAGACTCTTTGTCTTTTAAGAGTTTGGTGCCATCTTTTGATTGTAAAGGGTTTTTGTACCATAGGTTTTTGGTCCATAAATGGCCCTTGTGGCCTTAAAAAAAGCCCCGTGCATCATGAGATTCTGCAAGTTGTTGAATTTCTTCAGCTTTCTTTTTCCACCAGGCGTTCTTAAGTTCTCTTGTTCTTCTTTGGACCTCAGCCTTTGCACTAGTGTAGATTTTTTTCTTGGCAGCGCAGTTAATATCATTTTGCCATATTTAGAAGGCTTTCCTTTTTTGGTCAATTATATATTTAATCTCATTATCATTTTCATCAAACCAATCCTGATGTTTCTTAGTTTCGTATCCAATAGTTTGTTCACAAGCTGCAGTAATGGAGGTTTTCAGCTTAGACCAATGGTCCTCAATGTTGTCAGGAGGTTCCGTAGGTAGATGTTCCTTAAGAAGTGATTGAAGACGAGTTTGCTTAATAGGATCTTGAAGGGCGTGGATATTCATTTTACGCCTCGGTTTCCTTCCTTGAAGCCTATGTTGGGGAGCAATGTTGATAAACATAGTGGACTGGATTAGTTGGTGGTCTGTCCAGCAGTCGTCAGCACTCACCATGGCCCTAGTAAGAAGTACATCGCGGCGATCTCTAACACGGACAATTACATAACCCAGAAGATGCCAGTGCTTTGACCGTGGGTGCTGCCATGATGTTTTAAACTTATTCTTTTGTTGAAAGAGCGTGTTTGTGATAGTGAGATTATGCTCTGCACATATAGACAAAAGTAAGAGTCCGTTCGGGTTGCTATTACCAACTCCGTCTTTTCCAATAGTTTCTGGCCATAAATCAAAGTCATGCCCGACTCTTGCGTTAAAATCGCCCAGGAGGATAGTTTTATCCTCCTTAGGTATCTCTGACAGGAGAGTGTCCAACTGGGTATAAAAGTTTTCCTTGATGTCTTCATCAGCATCTAATGTTGGCGCATAAGCGCTCAAGATAGTTACCTGCTGGTTATTGGCGAGCTTTAATCGAAGAGTTATCAGGCGTTCATTAATGCCAGTAGGAACTTCTGACAAAGAGTTCACTAGCTCATTTTTGATGGCAAAGCCTACTCCATGTATTTGTCAGTCTTGCTCAGGTAGTCCTTTCCAGAAGAAGGTATAGTCTCCTTTTTCTTCCTTCAACTGTCCCTCTCCTGCCCTTCGAGTTTCTTGAAGTGCTGCTATGTCAATTTTAAACCGTCTCAGCTCCCTTGCAATAATAGCAGTCCTACGCTCAGGGCGTTCACAATCTATGTTATCCAGCAGTGTCCGTATATTCCATGTTCCAAAATTCAAATGTCTTTTTCGACCGCTAAAATGGTGACCCCACTGGACGCGGTAATCCAGTCAGGGGAGAAAGAGGTTTAGGGCACCTTTTCTAGCCCCCTCCCCATACGGGGTGAGCAGAGTGGATCCTAAATAGGGCTGCTCAGTCATGGATACAGCTGCCGAGATGCTCGACTACCTCGTTCCTTGAACAGGGCGACTGAGTCTGCATCCACCGCCCATGTGCTGGTCCGTGACTAGGGGCTTCCAGATTCACAGTCCTGCCCCCGTCGCCATTCGCCAGTCGCCATGGGACTTTTTTGGTTGGTTGGTTGGTTGGTTTGGGTTGGGTGGGTTGGGTTGGAAGACGCCTGTGCGTGAAGCTGTTTTCTGTGGGGAGATCGGTGCACAACGAATCACCACACAAACTTGACAGAGGACGGCAATGATCCAATGGCACAGTTACCCTGATGATTGGAAAACCATTCTCTGCTGCAGCCTTCATCCGCCTTCACAGCCATTGTAATTTAGGTTTAAATTATCTTCTGCCTGTTCTGCTGTTGAGGACTTTTTGTTTTGGATCGTTCTTTGTCTGGTTCCTCTCCCCAGACCTTACCACCATGGGTGACCCTACCGGGAGTATATAGCTCCCGACGGCATTGCTCACAGGGTTCATCGGAACACGCAAGCCCACTCACCCCTTCAAGGTGACGATCCGGTGAGAGGACCCTCAGGGCAGCTTACAGCATCCAAACAGATAAAAACACATCAGAACTATAAAATAGAGTATAGCAGAAGAGCAGCTAAAGAAATCAAATACAAAACAAATAGCACAGAACCAGCAAAAATAAAACTAAGCTAAACTAGACAAACCAATCCCTCTTCTGATAGATAATCAGCTATTACCCCCAAAATGCCTGCTGGAATGATGATGATGATGATGATGATGATGATGATGATGATGATGATGATAATAATAATAATAATAATAATAATAATAATAATAATAATAGACTTTTTGATCTTTTGATTTGATATAGGCAATGCATGGACCATGGGCAGCCTTTGTCTGACTTCCATGTGGTCTGTGGACCCCCAGATGATTTGCATCCCCATCCCTGCTGCTGCCCAGCTGATTGGCCCTGGAAACAGCTGAGGAATGCTCTGCTTGAAGTGCTGTGGTGCATGATGGGATCACTGCAATCATATTGCATGCCTCTGTTCTCCCCAGCTGATTAGTGGACTGCTTTCCCAAGGCCCAGGATTAACTAACAGACCAAGGTCAATAACCAGGAGATCCTTGGGTGTTCCACAGAGATTAGGAATAAGCAGAGTCAGACAAGACAGCCACCAAGAGGACCACAGTACTGCAGTAAACAGGTAGGAAGAATGGTCCAGTCAGTCCAAGGGGGAGGTAGGTGAGACACCACAGCCAACCAGGTTCAGGCAGAAAACATAGTCAAAAGGCATTCCAGAGGTATTCATAAGGTGTTTAGTCCAATGGAAAAATAAGGATCCTAGGACAAGGAAGGCTGGAGCCAGAACAGTAGGAGAGATGTTGTTTGCACTTTGCAGCAACTTTTCCAGCTCCCAACTGCTGTTTGTAAGCAGAAGCTATCAGAAACCTGCCCAAGATCCAGCTACGGCTTGTTAGTAGCTTCTGGAAAGAGTATCATCTTGAAGAGCCCCCTTACTCCTGAGAAGTCCTCTGCTGCAGCCAAGCATTTCTCCTGGATTCGAGGAGTCTGGCCTGATTCTTCAGCCTTATGTCACTCCCAGGGGCTTGTGGGGCTCTCTCCTCTTCTGAGTCTGAAGCAGACACCCCCTCCTGTGAGCATAGGTCCTAGGTAGGCATCACTGTGGGCCCTGGTGGGTCCTCAGCAGCTGCTGGAAGTTCTGTGTATTCCACTGAGGAGGATTTGTCCAGTGAGGGCATGACAATAATTGCTGGAAACCGCTGAAGGGTGCCACGATTGGTGTGCTTCTTAGTCGTTCGTAGCCCCGATCAGCTAGGGCAGTGATGGCGAACCTTTTTGAGCCCGAGTGCCCAAACTGCAAAACAAAACCAACTTATTTATTTCAAAGTGCCAACACTGCAATTAAACCTGAATACCGAGGTTTTAGTTTTAGAAAAACAACTCATACAGTTGTCCGAACTAATTAACATCTTTTGTCTTAAAAGCAAAACACAATAGCAGAGCTTTCAATGATACAAACAGTTTTCACATTCATACACAAAGACACCCCTCCCCTCCTGTGCCGGAGCTGCCCTCCCCGCCTCTCCTCTCCCTGCTTGCTCTCCCACCCCTCGGGGGAATCCTCACGGCAGGAGGCGCCCGGGACCCCAGCCTGATCACCCGCTAGCTGGTTAGCTGGATCGGGTGACAGCACCTCGCTCCGCTCGCGTGCCCACAGAGGGGTCCCTGCATGCCAGCTGTGGCACGCGTGACATAGATTCGCCATCACTGAGCTAGGGAGAGGGAGGTGCAATCAGATCCCAGTGCATCAGGTGGGGGAGGTTTAAACCTTGCCAACCCTGCACACTGAGATTGTGTGTGAGTATGCATGCATGGATGTGTGAGACGGATGTGTGTGAATCTGTTTGTGTCTGTGTATGAGAGTGACTGGGAAGACTTGTGCATATTTGCATTTGTGCATATTTGTGTGTGAGAGAGAGATGGGGGGGGGGACAACTCCAGCCCTGGTCTAGCCACAATTGGTATAAGCCTCAGACCCACTGTCCACCACTGCATGCAGCCCTTGGGGGAGGATGATGTCCACCCCTGTCCTAAACAATGGAGTGGATGGGGGAATAAAGGCCACTGCTATCCCCTTCACTAAACTTTTCAGAGCTCCTGTTCAAATAAACCCATCGACAGCACCTGCAGCTTCGTTCTTTTGTGTCCTTCCTTGCTCGTGCAGATATAACCGATGGGACACCATCAACCATCTGGCACCTATAATGCACCATGACTACAGGACAGTATATTCATTCTGACATATCTTCCACCCAGATTCCTCCGTGCGTCCATTCCTCTGGGCAGGGTGGGAGGGAAATTGCATCACAACAGCACAGCCCACAGTCACATGATTTGTTTTTTTTTCCAGTTTTGTCTTTTTGCTATTGAAAACATTTCGTATTGCATTAAAACTTAGCAGCTGCTCTATCATTGATTAACATTAGGGTAAATAGATTGCAGTGTGTTGCATTTCAAAAAATGCTGAGTGCTATAATGGGATTAATTTGTTTCATACATTCAGCCTTAATTGGGTGTTTGAAGGTATAATTTCACTTTTTATTTTGCACTTCCAGCTGATATTAATTTTCTGTTTGAATTGCAGCGCAACCAAGTTTCTCAAATACTAATAGTATCAAGTTAGAAGCTCGGATTCCATCATTTACATACATATGACCCTTCTGGCAGGTGTCCTATAGTGATTGCATTCGTTACTGGTTCCTGTTGTTAACTTTATTGTGCAGAAAAGTCCCATCTCAAACTTACTGGCGTTTTATGCTGCTATTCCTGTACCATGCCTAAACATCGGCAATTACCTCAAAAGTCAATAAAATATCATCTATTGAACAAGTATTGTTGCTTTTTTTAAATGTCAGCATGCAACATTTTGAGAACATCCCAATGAACATATTTTGGTTCTTCTCACAGCAGCATAGCATACAAATGGCATGCAATTGGACACCCTTTGCATTGCAAAAGACAAAATATTGTTTGACATTCCCTTTCTGAATACATGTAGCAATAATATCATTTTATATTTTTTTAAAAGCGTGATTACGAGCACAATCCTATGCCTTTTAGACAAAGTCATACAACTCCCAGCATTCTTCAGCTAGTCATACTGGCTGGGGAATGCTGGGAGTTGAATGACTCCCCCCCCCCATCTAAACAGGCATAGGATTGTGCCCTAAAGTAATTGTGATACGCACCCTTCATTTAAATTCCTTCCCTTCCCTTAGAACTGTATGCAAATGGCGTCTTGGAATTCTTCACCTTATTTGAGGGCAGAGAAATTGGGAGGACCATTTTACTGAATTTCTCTAGGGCAACGAGGAGTTCTCCAACAATTTCTCAGTGGTGGGACTCACCATTAGCAATGGTAATAGCACAGCTTCTTTCTCCACTCCCCGCTCGCTCCACGTGTTTTTCTTTTCTTTTTTGCTGCTGCTGCTGCTGCAGGTGGTGGTAGCAGCCCATTTTGCATTCCCCACAATGCCCCACATTAGTGTTGTTTTGGGATATTGTGATGGTGGGGGGAGGAGATCGTCACCACCCCCTCACACCCCAGACATAGAGAATATCCAAAGAAAATTCTTCAAACTGACTTTCTTTTTCTAGGAGTGTGAGGAAAACAAAACCTCAAAATGTGCCTACGGGGGGGGGGGGATGTCCTCTGAGAAGCAGCTCTAGAAATTACTGAGGGCTCATTGGCCCACTTCTCCTATTAATGGCTCCTGTCCTGAGTAACGTTCAAAAGAAGATGTAAGATAGGTTGTCATTGCCCTCAGTGTTTCTACAACTCCATTCCTCTTTATTAGCTGCCATTTGTAGGGGTGAGAAAATATTGTGCACAGGAATGCCGCATCGTTTTCTGTCTTTGATGTGATCGGGAAGATGCTGGGAGAAGGAGGCAGCAACCATGTGTCCCATGTGGCCTAACTGAACAGACAGTATACACACCAAAGATTCTGTCCCATTGGACCCAATGCAATCCTTGTTCAAGATTTGATCTAAGCTGCAATAGAGCACCCTGAATGAGGGGTGCATAGCCTTTCCGGTACACACACACACACACCTGAGGGGTGGGCAGGCTGCTTCAGGAGTTGTGGAAGGAGCGGGGAGGCTAGGCCCCAGCAGGTATTGCAGCTTTTGCACCATCATTAGCGGCACGGCACAGAAGCAGAGATGCCAGTTGCTGTGGGGTCACTGGGGGAGGAGGAGGCCTTAGCTTCCTCCTGCCCCCCGCCCCCAGTGACCTGGCCAGCATTACTGCTTTTGCTTTTCGATTAGTGGTGTAGAAGTGGCAGCTATGGGGCGGTGGTGGAGGAAGTTGGTGGCAGCAGGGGGAGCATAGCATAGGGGCCACAGAACACACATCTAGAGGCTGGCTGTATGTGCACTCTTGCCCTAAAGGATGAGAAGCCATTTATACAGAGCTTCCATAGCATATGAAAAGCTTTAAGGTGGAATTACAAGTTGCAAGCAACACAGGGTCTGCTTCTGAAAACTCCATCCCCATCTTGAGTTCTCTCCCGCTCTATCATGTAATTGTGTATTCCATGCTGTCTGTGACATCTCACAATTCTGAGTTTTTCTCCATCTTTGCCAGTGGCAGGTAACGCTGTCACATGGCAATCTCATACAATGATTCTATCATGTTCAACACAGCGCAAGTAATAGTACATATTAAGGTACATCCAGATGTGGAGAAGAACTCCACATCTGGATGCTGTTTTCAGTGGCAGCTTCAGCCCTGTTCAGGCGTTTTGAACTTGAACAGAGCAAACACATGACAAGAGTTAGTCCTCCAGCCCTGACACTCTCCTTCATCACATCCGTTGCTCTCAACTCATGGAGGGCGACAATCTGAACAGGAGAGCCTCCTGTATCCATGGAGACTCTCCATCGGAGCCAGAATGCTGATTTTCCAGTGTTCTGGCTGACGTGGAGAGTCTCCATGGATACAAGAGGTTCTCCTCTTTCTGAGGAGAGAGGCTGTCAGAGGTAATGAAGGAGAGAGGTGGAGCAGGATGCTCCCTCTTCTCTCGCATTTGCTCTACTCAGGTTCAGAACACCCTGAATAGGGCTTTTGTGCCAGTCGTAATTTGGGATGGGAAGATCTGTCAAGCTTGATCTCACCGACGTTCTCATTCTTCCACCACTAAGCTCATTCCATCTCAGTTCCATAATTTGGTGGGGGGTGTGTGTCCGTCCACAAAGGAATTTGTATGTATTTTTGTGCACATTTTTCATACGCACACAGTTTTGCACACATGCACCCAGTGACTAGAGTTTGTTTGTGCACATTTCAGAAATATATACAGTTTTCTTTGCACATTTTGCACATGTTAATGAGCTCGGAAAATATACCCATTTTTGACCGCAAGTTGCATCCTGTTCGCATCTGTTTCCAGGAGTTGTGAGTTAGGTAAACCAGTTAAAAAAAAAAAAAAAAAAAAAAAAGGCCCTCCGTAGAATGAATTTCTCACCCATCCCTATGAATCCAGCTTTAGTAGCAGTGACCCTTGGCTCTTGGCTTCTGATCATTTTTGCATTTCACTCACGTGAACATTTGGAAAGACAGTGGGAAGAAAGTCATTTTTTTACTGTATTCCAGTATTTGGAACATCCCCAAGTTTAAGTCTAGCCAGAGAACACCAGTTTCTGTGGGCCCGCAGCACAGGAGGGAGTGAAACCATGTATCTTTGACTGTATCTATGCATCAGGGTCTCCATCTACAGCGGAGAGAACTGGGCATTTGAAAAGGCTGGTGTGCGGGCAACCAGAGGTCAGAGAGCAAAATGTAAATCTTGAAAGTCTGAGCAGTTCTTCAGCACTGAAGTCCTTTGTGCCTTGTGACATTTTATAGATGAGTAAAAAAAAAAATCAAAAATCTATACAGCCATTTGAAGAATAAAATAAAACCTTGCTTGAAATCAAGCTCCTGTCCCTATTGGCAAGCTTTGCCATTTGCTCCCACTCCTGCAAATTGTAAACAGTAACTTAGGCTGTGAGAATGAGTGGCAAGCATAGGCAGGGAACACCAGTGGGGACAAGTTATTCAGCCATGTTTTTTTCCTTTATAAAATGTATGGAAAATTGTATTTGTGTAGGTCACGTAGCGTTGTCAGGCTCCACAGTCTGGGAGACTACTTAAACTGGACCCATTTTCATACCTGAGGAAACTGACACATCCTAGTTCATTTCTTTTTCTTGAACACACACCCTGATAAGAGCAGGGATGGACAAAATTGCCAAGTTCAACTCCTCTCTGTTACTCATTTGTCCAACTAGGAATGTGTGAAGAATCCAATAAGGGGGTGAAAATCCAATGGATTTTCACGACTTGGCTCCCTGGATTCTGGTTCATCAGCCCCACACAGTCTGGCATCAACTTGCTATTGTGTGAGTTGAGACAGCTCAAGGACTTCTATCTCTAAGATGGGCCACGATTGTGCATTAAAAAAGAATGCTAAGGAAATTTGCACAAAACATGTGATTTGCGCAAATTGGACTAGCATGATTTGCACAAACCAGAAGCCAAAAACGGCGTCATTCTAGTGTGATTTGTGCAAATAGCCGCTAGAATAACATTTTAGGCTTTCAATTTGTGCAAATTTCCTTAGCATTTTTTTTTTAATGTGCAAATCACAGTCCATCTTAGAGACAGAGGTCCACAACCCCCCCCCCCGACTGGGCCCACTTCTGATAATGGGATTGGATGTGGGGAGGAAATCCGATCAAGCTCAAACGAGCCAGAGTTGCCACATCCCTATTTTCCAAAATTAAGTTCATTCTGTCCTGTTTCTGCATCACATCAGTTTGCATTTCCCCCCTGAAAGGTCTACATAAAAATTTGTACTTATTATAGTGCACATTTTTCTGAACATATGCATTTTTGTATGCACTTTTTCAAATATATGCATTTTTTCCAAGCAATCATCCAATGCAATGCACTTCTGTACACTCTTTCCCCTAATATACACATTTTGTGCAAACTGTCCCATAAAATATGCAACTTGTGCATGCTTTTCCCTCTGTATGTTGGTGTCCACATTTTGAGAAGCAAACTTCATTGCAAAATTTGGAAAGTTTGAATATTGCTGTACAGCTGTGTTCTGGTTTGTGTGCAACTTCACGAACTGTGAACTGTGTGCTTTAAAAATGTGAACCCAATGAAAGTCTACCACATCCCTAGATGACAGCAGAATAGTCAAGGGCAGTATTAGACAATAGGCTGTTTTGGAAGAGTTCTGTGTTCCCTTCATGTTATTCTACCTGCACACCTGTCGGATGAATGTATCAGTATTGTACACTCTCCTGGGGTAGACTGTATCAAGATTCTTTTTTTCTTTTCCCTCCCCATCCCTTTTACCTTGTGTGTCATGTCTTTTTTAGATTGTAAGTCTTTTACTGATTAATTGTCAGTTCCTCCCAGAGCCATTTTTTAGGCAGAGGAGTGGCATAAAAATATTCCAGATAAATAACAATAACAATAATATAATAATAATAATAATAATAACAACAACAACAACAACAATAATCAACAAGGTGTTATCATGGATTTGCTTTTAAGAAACTGAACCTTAAGCCACCCTGGGGATTATATTTAAAGGTATGGTATTAGTCTCAAAAGCAAACAAATAAATAAAACAAGGAAGTGAAACAGTTTTGTTGAATTTAAGTCTGACCAGATCTGTTGTTGTGTGGCAAAAGGTTGTCTCAAGAGAAATATGTTGAGCAATAAGGTTATCTGATGGTGATGGAGGCTGGAGAGTAGCAAGGGGAGGATTTCCTCAAATTTGATTCTAGATGTGGGCAAGTCAGTCTAATTCCAGTGCATGGGTTGGATCCAGGTTCTGCCTTCCATGGGCAGATTGGCCCCACTCAGGGAAGGTCACTTCACCCAATTTTCAGGGATCCCCCTCAAGCCACAGCTTACCCCATTTAGTAGGGTCCCCAACACTCTGTCTAGCATTTCAGGGGCCTGAAGGGGCTGCTTAGGGGAGGAAGGGGAGAAAAGTCCACTTTTAGCAGCCCAGTTGAACACACATAAATCTGGATCCAAATCCATGTCACTCTTGCATATGTTCACTCTTATGTCGGTTCCATACCATTTCTATTTTAATTATTATTTTTTTATTTTTACAAAATCCACCAAAAATCCTTTAAATATGTATTTCTAAACATATTTCCTCTCAAAATACACATCTCAAAAAGAAATGCTTTTTCTCACAAAATATGCACACACACACACACACACACACACACATATATATTTGAGCCAGTAACTGTGTTGGTATATTCAGACAGTGTGTAAGTTGGTGCATAACTATGTTCCAATCAGCACATTAGTCCAGCCGGCGTGGATCAGGTCAGTTCATATCAGAATCCACAAAGAGTTAATTCTTTGAGCTAAGAAATGGGAGACCCACACATTCTATGAACTTCCATTCAAAGCTTGGTTCAGCTCACTTCCATTTTCATCTGCAATCTGTTTTTTCGTTCATTCAAATGGGAAAAGTGCACATTTCTTGACTAAAGTGTGAAAATGCATATATATATATATATATATATATATATGCACTTTTGAATGTGATTGCAAGTTCGAGAATGTGCGGTCATTTTTCAGGGGGCAAGTGCCACCGTTCTTGTCGGGAGTTGCAAATGGGATATGTTCGGATGATTTGTGAACTGAAACAAAATTCTGGGACATCCCTACAAATCCCTATTTGATTCTTGCATACATTTAGGCCAGAGAAGGGCTATGGAAGTCTGGATACATTCATCAAGCATGTTGCTCTGCAGACAGTTGATTCACTATGCCTAGGCTACTATCAAATTAAAGATATGGTTCAAGACCAGTGACCAGGTCTTTGATTAAACCAACATCCCCTACACAGAAAAACTCTTGCCAATTTATTCCAGCACAGACAAACAGGTTTTGAACAGAACAGACAGATGTTCAACTATGATAATGACTGGATCTATCATAGTCAGGGCAGTGTGTACTCTGTGCCAGAACCATAAAAAATGTGTGCCATGGTATCCCAAATTCCAAAGCAAGAAAAACTGGATTCGGTGACCTTTATACATTATGCCAATTATGCACATTTGCATAATTTATCTTATTCTGCATCATTCATAATGTCATTTTACTGTTTCACTTAGGGCACAATCTTATGTAAGTTTAGACAGAAAAAAGGCCTACAACTCCCAGCATGCCGAGGCCAGCATAGCTTGCTGAGGCATGCTGGGAGTTGTAGACCTTTTTTCTGTCTAAACTTGCATAGGATTGCACCCTTAATGGATTTTGCCACTGTTCATAGTGGGATGCAGCAATGAGATATACAGGGCACTGCACTCTGACCACTGCAAATCTCACAGATCAGCTCCTCTGGGTCTTGAGTTTTGACTACATGTTGTCAAAGTGACTAGAAGAGCTAGTTGGTGTCTTCCAGATGCTTTGGATTTCAACTCCCATCAGCCCCAGCGAGCATGGCCAATGGTCAGGAATACTGAGAGGTGTAATCCGGAATATATGGAGGGTAGCAGGTTGGAGAAGGCTGGGCTAGAAACCAGGGTTTTTTTAAAAAATGTTTTATTTATTTTTATATTTATATCTCTCCTTTTTTTTGTCTTGCAGGGAACTGAAATACTTGCTATTTTTCTTAGCAAGTATCACTGTGCCAGGGCAAGAAGTGGGGAGCATCTTTTTACTTTTCTCCCATGTTGGCTCCAATTGCCAAGAAAACCAGCTTCCTCCAAAACAGAACATTTTATTTTACATTCTTTTCAGCCAGCCACGGAAGGTAAGATATACTACAACCAACCTTTAGGATCCAATGTGCAATCTCTAATCCATTTTCAGTTGCCTTCTGTCCTTTGGATTTAGTGAAAATACGAATTGTGTCCCTGTCATTCTGAAACTGAGCACCCTCTATGTAATTGAGGGCAATAAGTATCTTAAAAGGATTAGCATCGCTTCTAGGCATAGATATATTTTTATGCAGAATGCTTCTCTCCAGTTCTGGAGACCCACGAGGGTTCCAGTTCATTTGGGCCATGAAAAGAGGAGGAGGACATAAATAGATGTTGATTCAACAATGACATTGTTCAAACAGTAAGTGGACACCTGAGAGCTTGCTCGGCTACCACGGGGGAACCCTGATAAGGTTACATTCATATTCAATCACCTATAGAGAAAGTCCTTGTCTTTTTAAATGTGGATCACGCTTAAATTCACGTGGCCATTAAAAATGTTTCTCAGGCATTGCTTGAGGCTACAATAATATCACATCTTTTTTCTTGGTTCATGTACAGACACCAAAGAGCCCACTGCTGTTCTATAAAAGGCACCCATGAGTTGCTTAATGTCGCATCACAGTTCTCACACTTCCTAGTTCTTGAATAGGGTTAGGGATGCTTTGAAAATGGGCATTCGTGATCAAAGTGCTACCCACTTAAAAAAGTATCTTCAATAAATAATCAAAGAGCTTCCCTGCTGTTTTCTTTAGGATATAGTGCTCCTTTATAATTACTGGTTTCGATTTTTGACTCTTTCTTTTTGAAAGAGAAAAGGGCTGAAACATAGCATTTGAAATAAATTTTATCCAGGTTTTGCCACTGGAAAAATACAAAGACAGTAGGCATTATGGTTCTAACTGTCACAAAATTGTTACATTAAGAGAGCAATACTACCATTCATTGTGAAGAGCTCCAACAACCTGGGAGACACTGATGAATACAAAGCCCTGCTGGTGCATGCACAGCAGTGCAGGGCAGTGGGAGGAGTGGTATTTTCTTCCTGCTCCCCAGGCTGTTTTTGTTTGGGGGTATTTTTTATTTTATTTTACACAATTCCCTCCCATTGAAACCAATTGTATAGGCATAGATCAGCAGCTGGTTTTGGTGTGGGTCTGGAGGCAGGAGAGTTGTGGATCCACAGCCTCTCCCAACTTGCACATTGGCCCACCACAGCACATCTCCCTTCCCCTATCCCAGTGATGGCGAACCTTTTTGAGCCCGAGTGCCCAAACTGCAACACAAAACCAACTTATTTATTTCAAAGTGCCTTAAATTTGGCAGGAAGGAAGAGGGGGCACTAGCTAATCGTGCCCTGCTCTGTCTCAGGCAGGACCGGTGCAAGGCAGTTTGGTGCCCTAGGCAAGATCAGATATTTAGCGCCCCCCCTTCCCACTTGAGAGCGCTGTATTTTTTTTCAAGGCATTTCTGGCGCCCCCTTTAGCCCTGCGCCCTAGGCGGCTGCCTAGTTGGCCTAATGGTAGCACCGGCCCTGGTCTCAGGGCATGGCTCTTCACCGGGCGCACAAAGCTTTGGGCGCGCGCGCACTGTGCTTCTGAGCTGTCTGTTCAGTTAGAAGGAGGGCTGGGTGCCTGCGCAGTCCGCTTCTGGGGGTGGAGATGTTGGAGTGTGCCTGCCTGTGGAGGCCAGCAAGGAATGAGTGGAGAGGAGTTACTATGGAAACCCAACGCTGAATGCAGAAGGGGACGGTCTTTTCGCGATCTGGCGACCAATGGCTCGAGTGCCCACAGAGAGGTCCCTGCGTGCCAGCTGTGGCACGCGTGCCATAGGTTCGCCATCACTGTCCTATCCGATGCTGGAGAGTTAAGGGCTGCAGAGATTTCTGCAGCAGTGGGGAATGGGTATCCAAGTTCAGATCTCCCCCGCTGAGGGCAGACATCTCTCTACCCTTATAGGGGGACATCCAACAATCCTATGGCTCCATAGGATTGTACGGTAATGTGTGTGTGTGTGTGTGTGTGTGTCAGTTTCAGCCAAAAGCTTAATAGTTTAGAGGTCAAAAGTGCAGTTAGATTATAAGAGTCAGGATGCTTGCTGGAAGCCAAGAATTTACAGGAGGTTCAAAGAAAGTGAGGGGAAGATGGAAAAAAGAGTTTGCAGGAGGTTCAAAAGAAGGTCAGAGGTAGAACTTAGCAGACAGAAATTTAAGTTGCAAAAGAAAATAAGAAATTACCTTCCTGATTGGTTGGAGTTGGGGAGGGAATGTTAAAAGATACAAAAGCCTATGGCAGAAAGAGCAGAGATATAGATAGAAGAGAGAGATGGAAAGAGAGTGAGAATGTGCAAGAAGAAAATAAGTCTGGAGTCCTAGAGGAAAGAGTCAGAACTGCTGGATCTAGAGAACTGGTTGAGAAAGTGCTGGATCTATGACAGTTAGATATTGCTTGGATAAGGGACTCGGATAATATAGAGACATAGTCTAGTTAGGTTAGTTGGATGTGTTTATCTCTCATTATTTTATTACCCTATTGCTCATATATATTTTTGTGCAGTGTGTGTTTGTATCCATTCAGATTTTAAAACTTTTTCCTATTAACATTTTTCTTCAGTAAACTTTTAAACATTAATATTTGAAACTTCATGGTCTCTTTTACTTTTGGGTTACCCCCCCCCCCCCAATCTAATAGCCAACCTTCACACTAGCTAAAGTACATACCTGAGACCCAGAGAATATGATGGTTAGTTTGGTGGAGTCAGCCAGAGAAGAAGAAAAATTTCCACTTGGTGGCAGCAGAGAAGGCCACAGGAAGGGAAGGGCAAAAAAGAGTGCAGCACACAATTTAGCCTGTTTTCTCTTCTACTTACAGAACAAGGTGTTGCCAGTCAGTGTGACAATAAGACAAGGCCTTTTCTGTGGTAGCACATGGTTATGGAATTCCCACCCAAAGGAGATGAGAGTTTAGGTAGGCAGCAAAAACATATTTATTCTGCCTACCTTTTAATAATGAAGGCTTTAACTCTGTCCTTTGATTTTAAGGTTTTAGTTTTTGTTATTTGAGGTTGTTTGGTTTGGATTGGTTTTGTAAGTCACTTTGGGAGCATTTGTTAGGACCAAGAGGCAGTACAAAAATGCTGAAAGAAAGAAAGAAGGAAGGAAGGAAGGAAGGAAGGAAAGACAGACAGACAGACAGACAGATGTGGGCAATTTGAATCACTTTGAGGGCAGGATAGGGATATGTGAGAAATTTGCTCCACCAAGGATTTTTTAAATGGATTTACCTGATTTGCAAATCCTGGAAATGAACATGGAAACAGGTCCAGTCTGTGACTGGAAATCCATACATTTCCAGGTTTGCAATGCATTCTGAAAGAAAAAAAAAAGTGTTTAGCAACATGGGCACATTTGAAAAATACACAAAAAAGATGGCATACATTTCTAAAAGGTGCACAAACATGCTTTAGTAAATGGGGTCCATGAGTTCATTAATGCATCCATTTGAAAAATGTGTACAAATATGTGCAGATTTCTTCTGTTAAAAACAAAACAACAACAACAACAAAACCTCTGCCTGGAACTGGCACAGAATGGACTTGAAAGTGGAAAAAGAAGGGACTCTACAGAAACGGGCTTAACAGGACTGATTATCCCTGCTACAGAAGCATGACAAACCACTGGCCAATGTACAATCCACACACTATTGCATAAAAACATGGATTGTAACAACTGGCTCCTCCCCACGAAAACTCGAGTTGTGGTGAATAGTGTCACCCCTTCATTGCACTGCCATGATTGTGCATGCATAAATTTCATATAGAGATGCTAGCCATGCCACGTACTCCCACAGGCAATTTAATGGAGTCCATCAAGTATCTGAACTGGGCTAGAACTATTCCGTTTGGTGGAAAAGTTAATGGTTTCACTCAAATATGTAAAAGCAAAGCCTTTGCGTGATCAGTCTGCTAGGTTTAAGGGAACATGTGAACTACGTGTTAGATCGGGGTTTTAACATTTAGTTGATGTTGCATCTGGAACAACCCTTGCTCTTGCAACATGGTAGACTTTTCACTCTGCCTTCTCTCATTTCCTTCAGTTTTATTCAAAACCACGGGAGCCACATTAAGGGAAACAGCAAAACGAGCCCTTGGTAAATTGATTATAATTATGCATGCCACACAGATGAATAATAATAGTCTGCTTGATAAATTTGTAATAGCAGAAAATATTACATGGATTAAAATGATAAAGGCAGTTTCAGTAGGAAATTGGGAATAGCATATATCTGGAGATGCCGGCAAGCTGTCCTTCAGTTTAATTTGGCTTCCAGCTGCGTCTCAGGTTTGAGATGAAACTATTTATTTGGAGTAATTGTCATAAACAATCAGTCAAAAATGCAACTGGGTGCCATTGTCTTGCTCCTGATCTCCAATCTGCTCCTGAATGCAATATATGGCTATGCAGGAATAGCAGTATGCCAACATTTTCCAAGTCATTCAAAGCAAACTGTTTTATTACTTAGGTTAAGGTCCATTTCACAAAGAAACAACAATATAAACAAACATTTAAAAGGAATCTTTGCAATTGAAAGTTAGGTTACAATCTCTTTCTACTTGCTTGACTTGTATAAACTTTCATTATAGGACTCATAGAGTGTACCCATTCAAAGAGTTTGCATTGCTGGATCTGCTATTTATATGGACAATAAGAAAGGTACAATGGACTGAAGTCATATTCCATTTGGAAGGAAATACAAATAAGTTACAAGTTGTATTGAGCATAAAATTGGGACCAGCAGAATTTCAACAGGAATGAATTTGCACGTTATCCACAGAGATTTATGAAATTCTTCATATCTGAATTTCTCTCACATTTTGTGGTTTCCAACTTGCCTGATGATCTTCTTCCCAGAATAGCATCAATGGGAAGGATCTAATGGTGTCTGTCTGACCACTAGCACTATTGACACAGTGGAAACCAATGCACTAGTGCAAGGCTCTCCAGCCTTGGGTCCCCAGATGTTGCTGGGCTACAGCTCCCAGAAACCCTTGCCATTAGCCATTGTGTAGGCCAACAACATCTGGGGACCCAAGGTTGGAGAGCCCTGCACTAGTGGAAACCAATGCTTGTACAACATCAGTAGCACTTGTTAGCCCAATGGGTTCTGGGGAAACCCATTGTGCAAGCAAGCACTATTGACATTACACAAGCATTGATTTCCACTAGTGCAATCTAAATAGCTCTAGCAGCCAAACTCCATTGGATCCTTCCCAATGTATTAGCAATTGACCATTATTCCATTTTTTTAAAATGTCTAGACCTTCATCTGGTGTGTGTGTGTGTGTGTGTGTGTGTGTGCAGTTTTGATGAAGTTTTTAGTTAATGTCTGTTTCTCCCTCCAGGTTACTGATGCACACCAACTTATATGTGAATTGATTAACACACACCATAAAATAGGAATCCTGATGTGAACACAGGAGGATGTTGTGATTGTTCAGCATATACATGTGCACATGTGCACATGTGCATGGATTAACTTGCAGAACGAAAATGACGCTTCATTTTTATTTTTTATTTCTCAGTTTGGGATATTTATATCACACCCTTCAACAGGATCCTTAAAGTGGCTAACAATCAAATGAATCACTTAAAATGCACAGTACACATTGAAAGAAAATGCAAGATTTTTTTTAAAAATACAAACCTATAAAAATGTACTGCAGCAGCCTAAAATCCAATAGTGGAGATTAAAAATAATAATGAATTGAGCTGAATGATCAAATAGATTAAATAAAGCTCTTTGCCTAGTGCCAAAAGGATACCAATCTAGAACCTCTCTGGCAAAGGCATTTCAAATGTTGGGCACCATGCTGCCACTGAAAAGGCACTCTCACCCATAGCCACCTGCTGAACATCATTTGGAGCATGGCACATGGAGGAGGAGGGCTCTGACAAAGAACTCAGATTTTGTGTAGGTACATACCAAGATAGACAATCCCTAAGGCAGCCTACCCCAACCTCATGCCCTCCAGATGTGTTGGACTGCACCAATACCAAAAAGGAACAGGGGAAATCCACTCATCCCTCATGATATCAAGCTAGAGATAGGACAAGGCTACAAAACCTGTGACCCACCAAAATGAGTTTGACCCCCTGTAATAGACAAGTGAGTGGAAGGGATGATGGACAGCTGAGACCAGAATGGAGTGAGGGCAGAGCTATTGGCAGGTGGAGAAAGTCAGTTAGAAGGAGGGCAGGGACTGTTTGGGGAAGGTGAGGGAAGAAGCAGGGTGTGGAGTTAGGATGGAGAGACAGTGAGAGGGATTAGGAGCCAGAGTAGGTTAGTTAAGTTAGACAGTGAGTAGACGCAAAGACAGGTTATGAATGAGAAGAGAGGTAGAGAAGCTATTGAAAGCTGAGTTGTGGTATTAGGTTTTTAGAACTGTTGCTGTTGTGGTTCTTTACAGTGGAGGCTGGTGACTCCACTGTGAGTGGGGTCATGTATCCACTCTGGGTTTTAGCCTGAACTTTAAACCCATTTGGGGCTAAGGTGTGGGGCTCAGCACCATGGATAGCTCCTTAAAGGTCAGGCTGCGACCTGGAGTGGATACACTGCCCCACCAACATTGGAGCCACCAGCCTCCACTGGCTGTTTAACAGTTGTTTGTTCTGAACTTGCCCTGACAAATAAATAAATAAATAAATAAATAAATGTCTATACTGTTAAAATGCAGAACATAACAAGAGCTCTGCTGGATCAGACCAAGGGTTCATCTAGTCCAGCATTCTGTTCACACAGTGGCCAACAGGCTGCCCACGGGATCCCACAAGCAGGACATGAGTGCAACAGCACCCTCCCACCTATGTTCCCCAGCAACTGGAGTAAATAGGCATACTGCCTCTGATACTGGAGGTAGCATGTAGCCAATCAGGACTACTGGCCACTGATAGCCTTCTCCTCCATGAATTTCTCCAATCCCCTTTTAAAATCATCCAAATTGGTGGCCATCACGACATCTTGTGAACGTGAATTTCATAGTTTAACTATGCACTGTGTGAAGAAGTACTTCCATTTATCTCTCCCGATTTGAATCTCCCACCATTCAGCTTCATGGGATGACCCCAAGGTCTAGTATTATGAGAGAGGGAGAAAAATGTATCCCTGTCCACTTTCTCCACACCATGCATAATTTTGTACACCTCTATCAAGTCTCCCCTTACTCACATTTTTTCTAACCTAAACAATCCCAGCCGCTATAACCTTTCCTCATACAGGAGTTGCTCCAGCCCCTTGATCATTTTAGTTGCCCTTTTCTGCACTTTTTCCAAGTACACTGTCCTTTTTTAGGTGCGGTGACCAGAACTGTACACAGTATTCTAAGTGTGAATTAGAATTACACACACACAGGTTGACATTTTCATTGAGCTGTCCACCACAACCCCAAGATCTCTTTCTTGGTCAGTCACCACTAGCTCAGATCCCATCAGCTCATACCTGAAGTTGGGATTTTCATCCTAAAGTGCATTACTTTACACTTGCTTACATTAAACTGCATTTGCCATTTTGATGCCCATTCTCCCAGTTTGGAGAGATCCTTTTGCAGCTCCTCACAATCCCTTTTTGTTTTCACCACCCAAAATAATTTGGTGTCATCAGCAAACTTGGCCACTTCACTGCTCACTCCTGATTCCAGATCATTTATGAATAATTTGAAAAGCATTGGTCCCAATACAGATCCCTGTGGGGCCCCACTTTTTACATCCCCCCATTGGGAGAATTTACCATTTATTCCTACTCTCTGCTTTCTGTTCTTTAACCAGTTACTGATCCATAAGAGGACCTCCCCTCTTATTTCATGACTGCTAAGTTTGCTCAGGCGTCTTTGGTGAGGGACTTTGTCAGAAGCCTTTTGGAAGTCCAAGTAAACAATGTCTACCAGATCACCACTATGAATACCTATATTCTGGTCTGGGTGGATTTGAAGATTGGCTCATCTCACCACATGTACTCAGGATATACAGAGGAGAGTACTCCTGCTCTCTCTGAATCAGCAAGTGGCAGCAGCTGATATCTGAGGGAGCCCTGGGGAAAGTCTGGACTCAGTGAACTCTAGGGGCCAGGGCCTTATAGGGGACTCCTAGTTTATGTCACACACACCAGCTACATGTGGTGGCCCATGGAGATATTATGAACCTTTTGTTTTTCCTGGCTGCATGGGACTGCAAAAGGAGGGAGGGGTTTGTCCAGTACTTGACAGGCCACATGTCTGTATAGCTTAGAAAAAAACATTGCTCCTTTTGAATAGGAAATATTATGTGCAATTAAGCCTACGATAATAGAAATCTGATGTGCAGTAATTATATGCTATCTTCTCAATGTGGCTTCAGATATTCACTCTAGCAGATGTATGTCTAAAGATGTGATGCCAGCCTGAATGGAGATGGGATTCTCTGTAGATAAAGGTTTCACACATCTCCAGCTTGCCCTGGCAAATTTTCTACCTCAAGTTCTATGATGTTTAGGTGATAATGAAATCTAAGTGTGGGACAAGATGAAAGTGAATCATTCCCCACAGCCAAGCTACATGGAGAATGCAAGCTGAATGATATGATAGGAAGATATTTGCAT
Source organism: Shinisaurus crocodilurus (assembly GCA_021292165.1). Taxonomy (NCBI): domain Eukaryota; kingdom Metazoa; phylum Chordata; class Lepidosauria; order Squamata; family Shinisauridae; genus Shinisaurus; species Shinisaurus crocodilurus. The sequence continues at coordinate 101,898,924 of CM037877.1, forward strand.
GATTATCTTGCGTAAACTGGCATGATCCATAGTTTCCTAAAATGTAGATAATCATACATTTTGCCACAGCAGTGTAGTAGAAGATAATAAGTTTACAGTGACACTTAATATTACTTGTGCTGTAGTCTGTTCATTCCTTGGTGCAAGGGTGGAAAATATATGATCAGATTGCCATTGTCTATTAGCCAGCAAAATTGCATAGCTATTGATATGCCTACACGATACGGTTCTCCTGCATGTCATAGGAAGTGCTTTCTACTTATGAACTTCTCTGCGCAACCAGTTTAGCAGGGCTTTTATGGTGATGGCACCCACACTTCAAAAGACCCTCCCCAAAATAGGCTTGTCTTCCTTCCAGCAATCTTGGAAGGAATGAGTACTGAAAATTCTCTATCTCCAGTGAACATGACAATGATTTTTTTTTTATTGTTTCCTGCTTAGTTTGTGCCATTTTACACCAGTATTATAGTTTCTATGTATTTGTGTTGTGTTGATGAAAGTAGATATTATACTTTGTTTGGGGGGGGGGCATTAAAATAGTTTATAGCTTTTTTTTAAAAAAAGAATTTTGTGGGTAGTATCCTATTGTGCCCATGTGCTTGCAGGACCCACCACGGGTGCAACAGGACTTTGGTGCTTCTAAAAATAATCCAAAATGGGCACAAACACTCATTTCTAGAATGGGGCAGGGCAGTGGAGCTCCCGGAAGGCTCTGCTGACCTGTCTTGATCTGGAAACAAGCATTCCTACTAATTTCAGGGTTATATTTAGAAGTGCCAAAGCCCTGTTGCACAAGCAGTGGGTCCTGTGAACTCAACAGAGCCAGTTGAGGTGGAACAACCCTGTTGGATGCTGCCCTCAGATTTTTATGTTTTAAGTGTACATAGCTATGGGACTCTTGGAAGAGAAGGTAGCTGCTGGTACTTTTGCTGAATTAATAAATAAATAAAGTGCATATGGTTAGCCTTCCACAGCTGCATTCAACTCTTATCTTCTTGACTTAAGAGTTTCCATAACCTGTACCTGTGTTTGTTTGTTTGGTTATAACTAGGCTTGTTGGCTGGAAAAGGGTTCCATGCCTCTGGTTCTTGAAGGTACATGAAGTGATTAATCAAGATTGGTATACGGTACTTGTACCCCTCCACCATCCTTTCTGCTACCCCACATAACTGAGCAGAGAAGGAGCACAGCTTCATCAGTCCCTGCAAGTGAATTACTAATCACAGTAAAGTTTGTGTTTGAATTAAGACATTTTAAAAACCTACGGGGTGGCTTTAAATGATGCCTTTCTCCCCCAACTTCTAATACAACAAGCAGGAGTTAATGAAGTTAGCTGGGAGGGATACAGCAGCCTCAGTCCTGACTCCCGTTTGTTTGTCCAGGGACAGCAGAGACGAGGAACCTCCAAGCGCAGAACTATGGGGGTGTTTTTCCTGGAATATTCCCCTGCAGGCTTGGTTTTCAGGCAGTCCCCCCCAATCAGTTATTCTTAGTGGACTAAGCAGAGATTGGAAAAGGAAGGAAGCCTGGAGCCTCTGGCCTAGGCCAAAAGAATACTAGAACTGCATCCACATCCAGAAGAAAAAGGCAAGACACAGGTGCTAGTAATTTTAATTTTATTTAACATTACAAGATCTGAGGAGGGACCAATTAACTGTGAAGGAATGAAATGAGGTAGGGGTCACCTTGCAATCTCATCAGTGTATAATGACTGAGCTAAACCCTTTCTCAGTGTATAATGGCCATTGTCCACCTTCCTCTTGAGAGATGTCCTTTCAACTCACTAGCCCTCCAAGTTCTATGACTTCGAATGTGTGCAGATCCTCCTGAGGGGCTCCTTTCCCTGTCCCCGGATCCCACCCACACACCTTAAGGACAAGTCTAGGGAAGCCCCTTTCACCATAAAGGTTGTGCCATCAGTGATCTGCTGATCTCTTTTCCCATGCTGCTCTGCTGTCATGGCCAACTTATGTATAACAACAACACCCATTCCTATAACCCAGATAGGATCAGTGCAGAGTACACTGCTGGATCAGTGCAAAGTAAACAAGAAACCTTGCAACGCAGTGCCAATCAGGACTGCAAGGAAAAATAGTTCCTACTCAGCCCTCCAAGACAAGCAGTCTTGCCTACACGGAATCCTGCAGGGTGGGCGGCTGGGCACCAAGCAGATCGCAAAGGTCTGTGCTGGGCAGGGGGGACTTTTATAGTCCACTTCCCTGTCCATATGTAGGTCAGTATGTGGATGCTGTGTAAGTCCATGCTGTTGTCCCATCTGCCTCACGTCAGTTTAGGGACAGGCACTACACCTTTCCCTGCCCCAGTCGACCAGATCGGGCTTGAGGACAAGAAGCCCCCATGTGGTATAGACAGTGTGGAAACTGAAAAACAGCAACCTGAACAAACCTCTTGCTGGAAGTGCTTCAATCCTATCAATAGAACTGAAATGAAGTTGCTTCCAAAAAATTATCTTTGGAATTTTCCTAGGTGAATTTAGATGTGGAATATCCTTCAGATACTCTCTGGTTCAGTGTTCTCCAACCTTGGGTCCCTGTATGTTTTTGGCCTACAACTCCCAGCATGCCCCAGCCAGCGTAGAAGGTTGGAGAACCCTGCTCTGGATGCTCAGATATTCATCCAATATTCCTTGGATATTCATTGATTACACTCCGGGTATGTGGGGACACTCAGTATTTGATACCTTACCAATGTCATCCCTGAGTTGCAGTTGTAGTTATAACTTATTCTGTGTAAGGGCCTTTGGTACTCCTTTGCTCCCACAAATGAATGAGGGACACCCCATAGGTACATTGGCTTTAATCAGGTCCCCTGCCCCCCGGGCATTTTTTAAAATGGTTTTAGTGCAATTTAATTTACTGGTTTTTTCCATCTTGACTTGTATATGTTTGTTTGTTTGTTTATTCATTGCTTACCATCATGATCTGCCATGGGCCGCAGGATTGCAAGGCTCGAACAGACACTTTTAAAAATACACAAATAAATGACAGCCATGCTGAACGGCACGACTCTCTCTTTTATGGTGGTATCATAGTATTCTACGCTAAGAGCCTAGCAACCATGGAAACAGACACAGTTGCTCATTTCAAACAGATTGTCCAACGTCTGCTCATCCATCACAGCAATAGGGGAGGATCAGGCACTCGAACGTGTTCATTTCACTTGGGAAGTGCACTTGCCTGCTCCTTCTGTTAGTATAATGTAGCGGCTAAGAGAAAAGAAAAGGGATACCTGCGCGCTGCGAAGTTGGCAGTTAAAAGTCTCACTTCAGCCATGAACCTCCTGGTTGGATGTAATCAAGTCTTCTTTTTCCTTTTTCTTTTCATCTGAGCATCTTTTCCCACCCCCTAGGGGCTTGCCCCCTGCCAATCTGCAATATGGGGGATAATAATACTGAGTTGTTGTAAGAAGAACCAAGATATTGTATGTGCAGCATTTAGGAAAAGCATTAAATACTAAGGCTAAGGTGCAGAACCTCAGGCATTGGGTCCCAATCCAGCTTGCCAGGGGTCTCGATCTGGCTCCCAGGGTTCCCCAAACGGCCTCACCCACTTTCCCCCAACCACCAATCCAGTGGAGGCTGGTGACTCCAATGTCAGCGGGGCTGCATATCCGCTCCGGATTTTATTCTTAACTTTAAAGGAGCTACCCATGGCAATGAACCCTATCCCCAAAATAGGTTCAGCACCATGGATAGCTCCTTAAACAGTCAGAGTGAAATCTGGAGTGTATATGCAACCCCGCTGACATTGGAGTCACCAGCCTCCACTGCAGCAATCATTGGGTGGTTACCCAGCTTTGATGCCGTTTTGTTGTTGTTTGTATTTTAGCCCTGCCCTTCTTGCCTTGGCCTCGCCTACCACTGCAATGTGGCCCCTAAGAGCTCCTCCAAAATGGCATTCAGCCCCTGGGCTGAAAGAGTTCCAACCCCCCTGTAGTAAGGGATGATCTAGCCCTTCTATGAGTCCACCCATTGAATTTAGGAAAGAGGAAGTAGCAGTGGTCGGGTGGTAGTGATGGTGGGACCAAACAGGATAAACTGATGAATATTTATGCAAGGGGTGTGTGTGGGAAATTGCTGCTGAATTGAAGTTGCTAGATTTTACCAGAAACCAGAGGGGATTATATTCTGCCGTATTCTCAGGAAGGAGGTTCTCCAAGGTCAAATTCGAAACTAAAGAAATTAAAATGTAAAATAATTATTGTAACTTAGACTATTAATATTAAGGTATGAATCCGTAACCAGCTTCTTCCCCTACAATATCATCTGAGTTTGTACATGCTTATAAGAAAGTAAACAGCCATTTTCCATATTGTTTTGAAAGAAGACTCAATAATTTAATTGGGCAATATGAAGCTGGATTTTTCTGTCTACATTTTTACAAATGGGATTGTGTGTGTGTGTGTGTGTGTGTGTTTTTTCAGTGATTAGGGAATGCTCCATTTAAAATTATATTGTTAAAAGTTCTCTTGGACTCCACATACCACTCAGAAAATTCTTTAAGAATTTCAACTATTAATAATTTAATCAAAGTTTCTAGGTTGTTGTTTTTAAGGTTTATTTTATTTACTACATTAATATACTAACTTTCTCCCAAAGCATTTCAAAGTGGTTTACAGTTTAAAATAATGGCTTACAATTTAATAGACCTGAAGGAAAGCCAGGATACAGAAATTTGGTTAATGAATGAAACTACAAATTTTTCTGAAGTGGGTAAAACAAACAAAGAACCATATCGAGCTTCAGATATTTTGCTCAATTGAACAGTGATGCTGAAGAGAAAAGGGGCATGCCAGGATTTCCCTCTTAATTACTGCATAGAATCATAGAGAAGTAGAGTTGGAAGGGGCCTACAAGGCCACCGAGTCCAACCCCCTGCTAAGTGCAGGAATCCAAGTCAAAGCATCCCTGACAGATGGCTGTCCAGCTGCACCTTGAATGCCACCAGAGTGGGAGAGCCCACCACCTCCCTAGGTAATTGGTTCCATTGTCTTATTGCTCTAACAGTCAGGAAATTCTTCTTAGTAGCTCTTTTAGTCATCAGCAATGTTGTCAATGAGAGCTAGAAATGGACCAGAGTCTATGAAAGCTTATTAGAAACCACTTTTGGGACATTAAGAGAATCAAGACTGAAGAACATCCCTAGCTATGTGGTGCTCCCACACAGTGTACATTATCTACTAACTCCATGTTCAATTTTTTGTCTTCAGCTGTGCTCCACTTAGCAGAAGACAATAAACTTAAATCTTTAATATTTCTTTTTAAAATCATGTGGCTATTCATTCAAAAGATGTGAGTGTGATCTTATCATACATTCTCATTTGCAGGATTGCATGGAACACTCTAAATATGATTCTTCACGGTTTCCATTTGGCTGAACTCTTGGCAGTGGTGGCTTTGCCCTTTAGCACTGTTGAGGCATTGCTTTTCCATAATTAGTAGGAGGTGGGATTGAAATGGATGCTCTTAACAGAGCACTTAATATAGCACTATATTAACCAGCAATGCCCTTGCCCATTGCAAAGATACTTCTATAATGTTGACTCACAAGTAAGTCCCATTCAGCAAAAGTCCCCAACAATTTTCATTAACAGGACAATCTTATCCATGTTTACTCAGAAGTCCCAATGTGTTCAATGGGTTACTCTGAGATAAGCGACCATAGGATTGCAATGTAAAAGTTTCCTCCTTGTAGCTTTTGCCCATTTTATTGTTTCCTTTTCATTGCAGTTGGGAGATTAGTGATGAATTTTCCCTTAAATATTCAGCTTCTGTTCCCATGGGAGGTGGGGGGGGGGAGTTTTAATTACTAGCTTCTGTATATTATCTCCTGTCTCCTTTCTTTCTTCTTTCTTTCTTTCTTTCATACAACTTTCTTGTTGAAGGTATCAGGCCCAATTTAATACTGTTTTCATTTTTAATCTTCCAGTGTGATACAGACTTAGATTTGTGATCTTGCAAATAAAATGAAAAGAAAATAGAGAATTAACAATTGTGCTGAAGCTTAAAGGGTTTCATATGTAGGTGTCATTGTTTTTGGTTCTGCTCAATCTCATTTTCTTGAGTCAATTCCTGCATTTCTCATCCTTACTTTTTCTTTTCCAAAAATTATTTTAGATTTGCCTCACTTTTTTCTCATATTAAGAGATACCATAGGAAGAGCCCTGCTGGATCAGACCAAGGGTCCATCTAGTCCAGCATTCTGTTCACACAGTGGCCAACCAGCTGCCCACGGGATCCCACAAGCAGGACATGAGTGCAACAGCTACTGGAGTACATAGGCATGCTGCCTCCTAGGGACCATAGGAGAGCACTCGTCCTGTGGTCCCTAGACAGCATCCCTGGAGTCATAGGAATGTTCAGAAAAACCCCTCTGAGAATGTAGACAGAGCTTTGACCTCAGAGGGCTTTTTAAAATGGCGAAGCTGACGCTCTCTTTTTGGTTCCTCCCAGCCACCGCTGAGGTTTCCATGGTAGTTTCCTCTATGAGGTCAGAGTTCCCACCTTTTAGATGTGGGTAATGGGCATTCTGGGGGTGTACCAGTGGGTGGGGAGGGAATGGTCAAGGATCCAAAGGATCCTAAGTCCTGCCAGCCCCTGACCAAGCCCCTGTCCCAGAATAACATTTAGATGTGCTCAAGAGTGCATCTAAATGTATCTCTCCCACTGCTAGCAATGGGCGAGACTAATTTTCCTTTGGTCAGTGGACAGAAGTAAAAAACAGTGAGCCCCGCCTCCCTCCTGACTTCCTCCCTGATGACACGAGCCAACAGGGCACAGAAAGGAGTGGAGCCTGTGATATTCCACTCCGAGAGCATCGGGCAGCTCTCTAAAAGTGTTGCTTGGTGTTTATATGCAGAACAGGCCACATAGGCTCTGGCTATTGTCACTGCAGTCAGAAACAAAAATCACTAGAACATTTAATCAATTAATATAGCTAATCAACTGATTGAGAAATTAATTGATTGAATTTAAATACACCTGTATATTACCAACACATCAATATTAGTTCTTTCCGAACTATTGATATATAGACATACTGAAGGAAGTGTAAGATAGATTGCAATGTAATAAATGAAAGTTACTGTTAGAAGTAAAGGTCATCTTTAATATTTCATTGTGCACTCCCAACTATAATAACAAAGGAGAAACACAATAACCACCAAAAATAATATGTTGTCCTTAATTTGCAGGTCCACCAATGAAAACTAGACCTCCATCGATCAATGAACAAAAGTTTTAGTTTCTTAATCTATTGATTAAATTGAATGAAGCTAGCAGCTCTACAAAAGAACCCAAACTGAGACACATGCAGATCCCGGCCAATACAGCCATCCACAGCCCAATCTGACCAGGGACTCAAAGGGCTTTGCCCTCGCAGATGTGATGTACTGATAGTGAAGCAGTCTCTGAGTATGTTCAGAGTGTATTTTTGATCACATGGATCTCTATGCATGCTTCAGTTGCCCCATGTCTGCCCCATACACATTGAATGGAACTGACCACCTGAAAGAGCTTTCCCTAATCTGGTGCACTCCATATGTTTTGGACTACAACTCCCATCATACCTGACCATTGGCCATTCTAGCTAGGCTGATTGGAGTTGTAGTCCAAAACATCTCAAGGGCACAAGGTTGGGGAAGGCAAATCTAAAATGACAAGTATGAAAAATTGGAAGTGAAATTGTTGGAACTACTGGTGGAAATTCAACAGATCATTGATTCAGACAAACTTGGGGACTTATGAAGTATATAATGTCAGATGGTAAGCTTTACCCTTTGGGGAAACTGCATTTGATAAATACCATCTGCCTAGCTCACAATATCTTCTAAAGCATGAAGTCATCAAGGTCAGACATGGGCATTTCTACTCAGATTATCAATTAGGATTGATAAAAAGTGATATTAAAGGTTGTACGTTTTAATAATGCTTCTTAAAATTTCATTCCTGTGTCATACAGGAATTATTTTGATTTCACTGAGCATGGGAATTAACTCTGCATAGGGTTGCAGTCTGGAACTTTGATTATAAACCCTCGATTCATGCAATGTCAAAAACCATAAGGCTGTGATGATGACAGATATTTGAGAAATTTTCCAACATTGACCCTGACAACTATGTTCCCCTTGGTTTATGTGATATAAGTGCCACTTCGCACAAGAAAAAAAATATCCTACACTGAAATCATATTTGTATAAGAAATCACATGAACTGAATCCTGCATGTATTTCATGTATAACAGACACACTGGCTGCATTCGGACATGATTCTCTTGGATGGGTGACCTTGTTGCTTCACCCATTACTCCATCTGTTCTTTATCTTCAGGGTTCCCCTCCCCCAACCCCTTTTGTCTCATCTGGCTTGTTTGTGTGTCTGTGGGTAAGTGATTATATGTACTGGGATGAAAGATGATATAATATTATAAATATGTATGGATATGTGTTTGGACAAGGGTTAAAGGGTTCTGTCTTTATGTTGTACGTAATTTGAAGAAACATAATAAAACTTAAATAGTAAAAACAAAAGCAAACAAAAATGCCACCCTATGGTTTGTTATTACAAGAAAAAGTCAAGGATTCACATGCTCACTCCACTCCTCTCCTCCTCTGGTGGAGCCATAAGGAGATTAGAAGGCTTCACCTCTGTTTACAATTAACTACAGTTTAGCATTACACCTGAACCCTAAACTGTGGTTAATTAATTCTAACTGTGGTTTATTAAAAAAAAAAAAAAAAAAAAAAGGCAGCTTCATAAACCAAGGTTTGAAGTTGGCTTGTTTCAGTCAAAAAGGGAAGGGAAAGCTTCGGATCACCTCCCCGCCCCCAGCCTCACAGGCACAGCTGCACAAGAGAGAAGAAGGAGGCTCACCTAGGTTCATTCTCATAACAAGCCATTGTTTATAATTACGTTTAAATGCAACCACTGTCTATTTGAGAGTCTTCCCCATCCTGGTGCCCTCCAGATCGTTTGAACTTCAACTCCCATTGGCCAGGAATCCTGGGAGTTGTGGTCCCAAACATCTGGAATGTACCAGTTTGGGAAAAACTGGTCTATTTCATCATATGTATTCACTTCAAGAGCTTGTGACTCCATTTCACCATGTGCACACACAGCAGGAGACCACTGCAATACCAACATGGTCTATTCAGTCAGCATGGCTGGCTTCCTTTATTGAGCAGGGAGGTATCCAAGAGGAAAGGCATACACCTCTCCCTTGAACACGTCTCACAGTCCCAGAAGTGCCATTACAGACAGTACCGTTCTGGGAGATTGGGAAGCCCCTGGCAAGCTTTTAAATAATAATCAAAAGTTGGGCATCTCTGGATATGGATGAATGTTTATACACACCATCATTCCTTGCCCACATGTAAATAAGCAAGCATAGAGTTACTAATGCGTGCAACAAAGAAAGCTCAAAAGCAAACTTTACATCTGTTCATGATGCTGTCTTCTAGCTGCCCTTCCATCGCCAATCTATACATGTCTTCATTTTGCAAAAGTTTGCACTAGAAGCAGAGAGAACAGGCACACTAATTTTGGTCATATGGATTTTGAGAATAATTATCTTTTAGGGTGTGTGTTTTTTTCCTAATGAAAAACAGGAATGGACAGTTCCAAAGCCAGCTCTTCAGCTGCTGATAAGATTAATGTACTGATTAATACCATTTCCAAGTTGGATTGGAGGTGAAAGCAATCCCATTTGGCAAAACCTCATCCCATTTGCTGACATCTTCATTAACCTCACTGATAAGGAAACCATTTCACAATAAAAATTTCTCAAGGCTAGAGATGTTATCTTCATAGCTTCACCTAACAATGCTAATTCTCAGTGTGAAACACGCAGGTTCTATTGCCTTGATAATTTCACAGTGCCCTATACCTTTTCCTCCCCTCTGGTTAAAAGGTTTGACATAGAAAGAAACCAATTACTTCACACTCACTAGAGAAGGTTGATTTTCAAAAGGACATTTCACCTTTTAAGCAAAAGAGAAAGGATAGAGACATGGAAACTGAGCTGAAAGTGTGCATGTGATCACATTGAGGTATTGAACATGTTTTAGGTTCCTATAAAGCTTCTGTTTGAGAGAATAAGCACTGCCACATTGGCAATCACATTGCTAAAAGGACCAAGCCCTGATCATTGGTCAGATATACACAATCCAGGCAGCAGCACAGTTGCTTTTGATTTCAGAAGCTGACATTGTGTAACATCTGAACAGCCCTGAACAGCCTGATCTCGTCTGATCTCGGAAGCTAAGCAGGGTCAGGCCTGGTTAGTACCTGGATGGGTGACCGCCTTGGAATGCCAGATGCTGTAGCGAGGGCCCATAGCTCAGTGTGATAGAGCACATGCTTTGCATGCAGAAGGTCCCAGGTTCGATCCCCGGCCTCCAGGTGGGGCTTGGAAAGAATCCTGCCTGAAACCCTGGAGAGCCGCTGCCAGTCAGTGTCGACAATACTGGGCTAGATGGACCAATGGTCTGACTCAGTATCAGGCAGCTTCCTATGTTCCTAAATGCTGCTGTTTAACAAGTAAACAATGAATTTCCCATGGCTGATGAATAAGGGTTCCTTCACACTTCAGCTTCTTAATGAGGCAACGTGTGTAGCACTTCCTGTTACTGATCTATGGAGCAAACAAAGGAGGAACCTCTTTTCCACCAACAGCAATGAAGCAGCCAAGGCATGGGAGTGCTTAGCTGAGTGGTAGAGAACATGCTTTGCATACAGAAGGTCTCAAGATCAATCCCCCAGCATCTCTAATTAAAAAGGATTAGGTAAGTATGTGATGGGACCAGCTGTTTAAGATGGTGGGAAGTCACTGGCAGCCAAGAGTTGGTGATACTGAGTTAAATGGATAAATACCCTGGGCCGGTTCGCACGACCCAGGCTGCGGGCGGGGGAGGCACCACGGGGCGGTCCATGGTGTCTGGCAGGACCTGTGCCCTGCGCACGTGGGCGGACCCCGGTGGAGCTGTCAGTCCCCGCTCCGCAGTGCAGGCCTCCCAGCACTAGGGGGCGGCAGCCCGGGATGCCCAGAGGGGCAGTTTGCCCCTACAGACTGGAGCGGCCGCCGCTCCGGCCGCTCTGGGCTGCCACCTCTGTGTGGCCCCTGCGGGACGGCCGCCTGCTGTTCGCACGGCAGGGTGGCCACACACAGTAGGGGCTTACTCCTCTACCGTCCATGGTCACTTTGTGTGCGTCCCACGGGGGCACCCCCGGTTGGCATTCACACGACATGGGAACCGTGGGGGGCTTCTGCTCCCCCGCGGTTCCCGTGCCGTGCGAACACGCCCTCTGACTTTACATGCCTTGGGACTACACTACCTGAGGGAGCGCCTCTCCTAATATGAACCTACCCATACACTGTATGATGAACATCTGAGGCTCTCCTCCAAGTGCCTCCTTTGAGGGAGGCTCATAGGATGGCAACAAGGAAGAGGGCCTTCTCAGTGGCACCCCACTACTTCCAGGCTTTTCACAATACATGATGGGGCTTTTAACGTGAGTTGTCTTATTGGGTCCTGGTATTTTATTCTTAACCGTGTTTAGCTGTTTTAAATTGAATAAAATCTTTGTATGTTAAAGATTTTATATTATGTTTTTATCATGTATTTGGGGTTTTAATTTTTGTGAACCGCCCAGAGAGCTTTGAGTATTGGGTGGTATACAAGTGAAATAAATGAAATGAAAATGACTTGGTACAGTGCACCTTCCTAAATTACCTTATTTATTTGACCCTTTAAGCATACACACTTTTTTTTTTAACCATTCTTATCCCACTTAGCCTCATCTGAGCTAGGTTAAGCTTAGAAATAGTGATTAAGAGTTAAGTCCTATAGACTGCACCCTCACTGCTCAGAAGCCCCTGAACTTGGAGACTTGCAAGATCCCCATGCCCTGGAGGGCTGAAGCCGGCAAGGCAGGAGCAGCAGCAGAGGTGATCTTTGCCTTCCCACCCTCTGATCTTTGGGTTTTGCACTGGACCGGCTTTTCAGCCCCTCTAGCGAGGGCACTTTGAAAGGAGAGGGAAGGAGGCTGGAGGAGGCTCAGGATAAATAATATCCTGGCCCCTCCGGTCTCCTTCCCTCCCTGCCCACTGGAATGCTCCCTCCCCCCCCCTTCAAGGTTGCTTTTCCGACCTCAGAGAGGATGTGGTTCTCTCTGCACTGACTGCGAGGGGGTGGGACCGGGGGGGGCGCGCTGGATCTCCGATTCCCCCTTCTGAGTTTGGAGCACTATCTCCAACCTCAGAAGATTTTTTCTGAGCCATCCCATGGTCCCTGGGATGCTTGCCCAGGGACGATAGGATTGCTTTTTAAGACTACATAGAAAAGTATGTAGTCAATCAGCTACATGATTGAAAAGGAAGGTAACCTGTATGGATCTCCAGCATACAAAACTATGATCCTATGTCCCTCCAATCTTGTCTGGGGGGACATAGGAATTGCCATAGAAGGCTCTGCGATGTTGGAAATCCTTTCCAAGGTCACAGCACCACAGAGCACCTGCCCCCCACACCTCATGGCCGGTGCGGTTCTTTCCATACCGGCAAGGAACCAAGCACAGAAGACCATCCTCGGTTCCCCCCGCGGTGGCATTCCCAGGGGCAGGGAGGGGATGAGCGAGGCTCTGCTGGGTTCTGAGGAATCCAGGCAGTGCCTCAGCCTCTCTTCCTCATGAGAAGAGGTCAAACTTTTAGATAGCTGGCTAGATGTTTTTGAGGGTGGAAGGAGCACGGAGGATATCCCATCCTCCACACTCCTCCTGCCCTCAACTGGATGCCTATAATCCCCTGAATTCAGATAGTTATGGGCAGCCTCATAGGATTGTGCTGCCCAGGTAATCTGTGGCCAACGATATAGACATAGTAGTTTATGGAATACAGATTATAATGTGCAACAAACAAAACACCAGGACAAGACAAGACAGAATCCAAATGGAAAGGTGTCCAGCCAACCTGAACTGGAGAAGATCCATTCTCAACCTTACATTTGATGACCTACAAATCCTGAATATGAAAATATATATAACTCATCTGTTGACCTAGCTATGTCATATGGTCAGCATCTGAATTTTGTGTCACGAAATGTTGGATAATGTTGCTACTGTTCTTACATTTCCAGAAGGGCTTAGCGTCATGCAAGATCAACTGATGGCAGCCAGTGTAAAAGATGGCTGACTAAGAATTTCAGGAAAATTTCAGTCCAATGAAACAAGTGGGGGAGGGGAATTACTGCTTTTGTGCATCATACACCTATATACAAGTATACATTTGACTTTTTAAAAAAACCAAAAAAAGTTCCCAAATAATTTTGAGCCAGATGCAAATTCATTTATGTACAGTTACTCAAAAGAAAAAAAATAGATTAAAAATTATATTAGGAAGGGAGAGTAAATAGCTGTATTACTCTATTGCAGTGATGGCAAACCTCTTTGAGCCTGAGTGCCCAAACTGCAACACAAAACCTACTTATTTATTTCAAAGTGCCAACACTGCAATTAAACCTGAATACTGGGGGTTTAGTTTAGTAAAAACAACTCATACAGTTGTCTGAACTAATTAACATCTTTTGTCTTAAAAGAAAAACACAATAACAGGGCTTTCAATTATACAAACAGTTTTTTATTGGAAAAAAATCAACTCAAATTTTTTAAATAGTACTACATTGTACACATAGCCTGAAGGTAATTTAGATACACTTTTTAAATAATTAGGTGCATGTATTTTTGGATAAGGGATTCTCAACTTGTAATATGATTATATGCCAGACTGAAATTGTATGGGGCAAGCTTTACTCTGTGTCCTTTCCCTGCTTCTACAGGTGTCGGATTAGTAAAAGTAAAAGTCAACCTGTACTATGATGAGCAAGATAAACAAGAAAACTAAACGTGCTTAACACATTTTAAACAACCTTTATTCTTGGGACTACAAACACTGCATTAGGTAAAAGTTTGCATTGGGCATGCAATTTTTCAGGCTGTAGAAAGTTTATAGTTCTTATTTATGCTAAAAATGATTAGTGGTTTATAATTCATGTATAAATAAATGTAAATAAACAGGGGAGGAAGGGAAGGAATCTGGAGGGGAAAGGAGAAGACTTCAAGTGTTTGGGGGAAAGAGGGGGGAGATTGTGATGAAGCCAGGGAGAATGTGGGGAAAGGAGAAGAAGGTGCTGGCTAGGAGGGAATGAAGTAGCTGGGGGGCAAGAATGAGGCGGCTGGATGGGAACGCGTGCGCGGCAGGGATGTAATACGAGCCTTACCTGGGCTCGATGTTTTCCTCCGATTGTTCCTGCGGCGGCCCGATCTCACTCTTCTGAGCGGCGCGGAGCGTTCTCCTGCGCCACTCAAGCTGCTGCTGCTGCCGCCGCCCATCGCTCTTCTGAGCAGCGCGGAGCATTCTCCGCTGCCGCTCAAGCTGCTGCTGCTGCTGCTCCCACCGTTGCCCGTCACTCTTCTGAGCGGCGCGTAGCGGCGCGGAGCGTTCTCCGCGCTGCTGAAGCCGCCGCCGCCGCCTCTGGACCCGCCGTCGCCGCCCGTTGCGTTATGTCCTGCGCGCTGGATCCCCGCACTCTGTTTTTGGCGGGGGGGAACCAGGACAACAGGGCTTAAACAGCCCTGTTGCCCTGGTTCCCCCCCCCGCCAAAAACAGAGCGCGGGGATCCAGTGCGCAGGACATGATGCGACGGGCGGCGGATCCGGCACGCAGGACATGACGCGACGGGCGGCGGCGGGTCCAGTGCGGCCGGCGCGGAGGCAGTAGGTAGGCCCATCAGCCCCGCCCGCCGCATCACGGCCTGAGCCCTGGCGCGCAGCATGACGCTGCCTCACGCCGCCGCTGGGGAGTGTTGGCGCCAGGCGGTGACTCTCCTGGTGACCTATGGCTCGCGTGTCAGCAGAGTGGTCCACACGTGCCACCTGTGGCACGCGTGCCATAGGTTCGCCATCACTGCTCTATTGAATCTAGTCACCTGCCAATACCTGAATGAAAATAAACTTCTTCAGTGTGAGCCATAAAACATTGGCTCAATCAACAATCTAGCAAGTATATCATGAACATTTTAAAAAATCATCAAAAACAATTTGCAAAATAATATATCTTGATAATCACTGGAATTACCAGTGGAAGTAACTTGAACTGCTGTTCTTCAAAAGACATTCCATTTTTTTTCTTTCGATAATAATGATGCTTAGCATTTATCTAACACTTACAACTGGTCAAAGTGCTTTATGTTGCATTTCTTACAAGAAATCTGTAAGACAGAGTTATGCCTATATAACAGATTTGACAGGCAGGGGCTATGGCTGAGGGGGGGGGGGGTTGCCAAAGGCTATATAGTGAGTTCATGGTAGGAATGGAGGAGAGATTTGTCCAGTTCACATTTTAATATGAACTTACCTAATTTTGGATTTTCAAACCACTATGTGAGCCAAAACTCAGTTATCCTTTTGAAATCCACAAGTTCCCAAATATTACAAGGGAATTCTCCAATTAAAAAATGCATACACAAATGCATATATTGGAGAAAATAATGTTCAAATATGCATCATATTAGGAAAACTGCTTGCAAAGGTGTGCATACTAGGCAAAATGTATACAAAAATGCATGTATTCAGAGAAATGTGCACAAACATGCATGTGCATTTTAATGCAATTTTTTTTTAAAAAAAAAAATTTAATCACTACAACTCATCAGTGAGAAATCACCTAACACTGTAACAGAGGCAGAAGAGCTGACTCCTATATCACCTCACAAAGTGAGAAATCACCTAACACAAAGTGAGAAATCACCTAACACTCCTATATCACCTCACAAAGTGAGAAATCACCTAACACTGTAACAGAGGCAGAAGAGCTGACAGCGTTTGGGATGAACCGACCGAACTTAAGTCTGGAGAAATTATCAAAGTTCGAGATGAACTGAATTTAAGAGAGGAAAAATGAGAAACCGAAATTGACAGATTCATCCATCCCTAGCTATGGCACATTTGTGATTTAATCCAGGTACTCCCTTATTTGTAGCTCAGTCTCTTAGAATACAGCAATATATGTCCAAAGAAGTAATTGTTTGGTTAATGAGACTAAATACGGAATCCTCCCACTTTCTTGTTCCCATCACCGCAGCACTGATAATAAAGTAGACCTCTAGCATCTTCAAATTCACAACCATTGCCCCTTTCCAGCTAATATAATATTTCTCACTCCTGCCATTGATTTGGGAGTAGGCCTATGTTGAATATTTTCTGAATTTGACATTTACTCCAAAATTAGTATATATTTGACATAGCTCCCCAAGAAACCATCAAAAATACTCACCTTATTTTTTTAAAAAATGTATTATTTTGATGCTGCTTGGCTGTGGTGATCCATGTGTTTGTTTGTTTTAAATCAGGTATCTGTAATCTTATCACATGATCACACATGGCATTATGGCATCATTGACAAAATCATGTGGATCAGCCAATCAGATTAAGCATTGCTGAAGCCAAGTAAGGTGAGAGCAAAAAGAAGGAAAATGGCATAAAGACTCAGCAGTACAGTTACAAGATCAAAAGGACACTGGACAGCATTGAAACAGTATGAATGAATTTTCGTTCAAAATAACTAAAACTGATATCACTTTTCAACACTAGCAAAAGCACCATCATCGTCAGTTTCAGTTTAGCCCTAGTAATGATGATGGGTTGGATTCAGATTTAGTCATATTTCAATAGAACCATTGAAACCAATGGGATCTAAGTTAGCCATGACCAACTTAAGACCTATTGATTTCAGTGAGCCTACTCTAAGTATGATTAAGTCTGGATCCAACCCTGTATTCTTTAAAGAAGGCTGCAATCCTATACACTTTTGTGAGAGTAAGCCTCACTGAACTCAGTTGAACTTCCTTCTGAGTAAACATGATAGGATTGTGTTGTAAGTTTCTGCCTCAAAGAATAAAGATATTAAACATATCTCATGCATTTTGACCCAAATTATTATGCCCAGAGAACAAAAACAAACAAACAAACAAACAAACAAAAACCCCAAACCCCTAACCCTTTAACCTACACCTGAAAATTTGGTAATTTCAATATGAGAAATGTTTAACACATCAATTAGAAGAACATTTCCCCTTCTTTTTAAAAAAGCATAGCCTCAGTAAATCTTCTGAAGTGAATCCCAGTTAGGCATATAAAGGGTTTTATGTGTGTACGCGCGCGTAGTGCAGAGCCAATTTTCCTCCAACATGACTTGCCAGGTTTGAAATGTGTAACTTTGAGGAAGACTAAAAGGCTCCAAACCACAATGCCATTCAAAGGTTTCTAAGTGATCTGTGTAGGCGATTTCTCTAAGCTTCTGAGTTATTTAATTTGTAGAAGTAATTCTGAGAGTAATATCCCATTTAAAGTTAATGGTAGCTGTGCACTTAAACACATTGACTGATAGCTGCTCTGGAGCCTGAGCCTGTTAGTAGGTCAGGAAATCACTACAACTCATCAGTGAGAAATCACCTAACACTGTAACAGAGGCAGAAGAGCTGACTCCTATATCACCTCACAAAGAGCTTCCAGCTAAGTAGAGGGGTCCAGCTACAGTGATATTTTTACTACAGTGATAGATAGATGCTCAGTTGGGACATTGCATAATAAAGACAGACATGGGACCCGAGTGAGAGAAGGGTCTCTTTCTGTTGCTGGAAGGTAGACCATCTGAAGGTGGATGAGGCTCAGGGCTGGCCCAAGATGTTTGGCTGCTTGTGACAAAATACAAAACGGCACCCTCATTCGTCATTCCACGTGCAGAAGCAACCTCAACTGGCAGTTGATAATTTCACCACTGATAATGGGATAGTGCCCTTCACTGCACCTGAGGGTAGAAGGCTTTGGGGGTGTGGACCGGGCCACACAGCACACACAAATCTGTCCTCCAGCAGAGGGGGATGTTCAGGGGCTGGCTGGGGCATGCTGGGAGTTGTAGTCAACACATCTGGGGGGGGGAGGTTGGGAAAGGCTGGTGTACAGGGTTCTAGTCTGCTTAGCCTTGTTCGGTTGGAGGCCGCTGCTAAGGTTAGTCCAATTTATAGTTCTGGTTTTAATCTTTATACCTCTAAACAGGCAGCTTGGGAGTAGGTCACATGAAAGATTCCTTCTCCCATATATACCTCCCCAAACCTTAAGATCTTCTTCAGAGGCCCAGGATTGAATGCCTCTCCCAAATGAATTGAGGCAGATAACCTCTAGTGCAGGGGTGTGCAACCTTTTTGACCCCAAGGGCTTCATTGGGTGTCTGCTGAGGGTGTCAGGGGCCACATGTGAGCACACGTACACACACACACGTGTTTGCACAGACACACACATTCACACACACACACTCACCTCACTCACACTCACCCAATCAATAACATATCTTAGTCTTGCAGCAACAGCATCTGCTCCATGTCACAGCAACCAGGTGTTTGTTGAAGCCAGGGATGTTGAAGAGTCCTTGGTCCCGAGTCCCGAGTCGAGTCCCGAGTCTTTGGACCCGAGTCTAGAGTCGAGTCTAGAGTCCGAGGTCCAAAATGGTGACTCGAGTCGAGTCCCGAGTCCCGAGTCCCTCCCAAAGCAGCGGCCCATGGAGGAAGCAGGAGGGTCTCCGTGAGAGGAAGAAGAGCTGCCCTTCCCCCCCACGGAGACCCTCCTGCTCCCTCCATGGGCCGCTGCCGCGGCCGCCCTCACCTCCACCTCCGCCGCCCTCACCTCACCGCTGCCGCCGCCCTCACCTCGCCACCGCCGCTGCCCTCACCTCGCCGCCGCCCTCGCCTCTGCCACCGCCGCCGCTGCCCTCGCCGCCGCTGCCCTCGCCGCCGCCGCCCTCACCTCCACCTCCGCTGCCCTCACCTCACTGCTGCCGCCGCTGCCGCCCTCGCCGCCGCCCTCGCCTCTGCCGCCGCCGCCGCCCTCGCCTCCTCCTCCTCCTCCGCCGCCGCCACCGCCGACCTCGTCGCCATCGCCGTAGCACACAGCAAGCCGCGTCACGCCGCCAGCGCCGTCGCTCTGTTTTTGGCGGGGTTGCTGTGGTTCAAAAACAGAGCGACGGCGCTGGCAGCGTGACGTGGCATGCCGCGTCATGCCGCTAGCGACGGCGCTCTGTTTTTGAACCACAGCAACCCAGCCAAAAACAGAGCAACGGCGCTGGCGGCGTGATGTGGCATGCTGCATCACGCCGCTAGCGACGGCACTCTGTTTTTGGCGGGAGGAACCACAGCAACCCCGCCAAAAACAGAGCGACAGCGCTGGCGGCGTGACGCGGCGTGCGATGGCGACGGCGAGGACGACGAGGTCGGAGGAGGAGGAGGAGGAGGAGGTGAGGGCGGCGGCGGCGGCAGAGGCGAGAGCGGCGGCGGAGGCGGAGGAGGAGGAGTCCTTGGGCTCGAGTCCCGAGTCGAGTCTCGAGTCCCACATAAATTATTGGGACTCGAGTGGGACTCGAGTCAGAGGGGGAACTCAGTCGGACTCACGAGTCGAGTCCCCGAGTCCGAGTCCCCATCCCTGGTTGAAGCCACCCCAAATCAATCACCCCCAAAAGCAGGGAGCTCTAGGAATGTGAACTTTGATTCCTGCCATAGAAGCTTCATTCCTAGAGTGTCCCCGGAGCATCCTAGGAAGCTGGCCGAAACCTTCAAGCTCTCACCTTATTTGGCTGGCTCTCACCTTATTTTGTGAACTTACTTGTAAGTAAATAATACATTTTATTCATTTTATCTTTTCCTCTTTTGCCAGTTTGATTTGAGCTAGGTATTGTATTAGTATGCTTCGTAATATGAACCACTGAATGGATTGCTTCATGTGTACGTATATACAGTTGATGTTATCCGTCCCTTATTGGTAGGGATAGATGAATCTGTCAGTTTAGGTTTAACGCTCAAGTTCTTTCCATCCTGTTTGAGAAGAGATTTGCAAATTTTGTAAAGTTCCGATCAAAAACTGAACTGGGCAATTTGGCCCATCGGCACTGGCCAAATTCAATAGGTGCATCTATTCCCAGGGTGGGGAAGACCATGTTGTGCCTACCTGCCATGTAGCTGTTATAGATGAGGAAGCTGACAGGAAAAAAGTGGATGGGAGTGGAGACGGAAGGGATATTGGAGGTCGGGCCCACATGCATGATCCCAGCCCCCTCCACTCCCACCTCCCACTTTGTGCCTTTATGGATTAAAGCTGAACACCTGAACTGGGCTAGAGTCTACACCTTACGTGCAAAGAGACCTAATAATGTGATTTTCCCATGATCTTTTCTCCTGCTGCTACCCAAGCAGTTAATAATACTCTGTACTGTGATATATGCAGGCAATTAGCGAGGTAGAAGGAGAGGTAGAAGGAGACAGAGACAGAGAGAGATTCCAGATTTCTAGACAGGTGCAAAACCCAGTCTGGAAAACACATCTGCTTCTTTTCTAACAGCTGTCTAGCAACGTTGATATCCTGACATATGATAACATCAAAATCAAGACAAGCCTCTGCAGCCAAAATAAACTCTTCTCCATCCATTCACCCAGTGAAACTCCTTGTCAGTAGAGATTTCATCGTAGTTCAAAGAAATATTGATGTCAAAATCTGGCACTCAGTTTTCGGAAGGAATGGCCTGCAGGTAGTTCAGAGTGCAGTAGAGTGTAATCCTTCCGTGCTTTTATGGACTCTTTCAACTTAGTACAGTATTCTAGTTGACTAGAACACAGCTTTAATTTTGAATAATACAAAGTGTCATGGAGTCTCTTATTTTTTTCACAACAGATTTTAGTGTGGAATCACAGAAAGAGAGGGAATGCATGCATTAAGGCCATGGAATGCTATAGTGGTTGATTAGGAATAAAAGATTTTGCAGCACAGAAGGCCCACAGATGAGATTCCTCCTCATCCACTTGCTTCAGTCACCATGAAGAAGGTGCAGAACCTCAGGCCTGGGGGCCAAATCCAGCCTGCCTGCAGTCCCAATCTGGCTTCCAGGGGTCCCCAGATGGGTATGCCCCCATCCCCTGGCCCCAACCACTTCCCCCTGACTACCAATCATTGGGGGCGGGGCTTCCTCCTGAGTTTTGAACAGGTTTCCTCCAATTCTGAAAGGTTAAAATGCCTCTCCTAAGGTTAGTTATGGGAAGTAAGATCTTTAACCTAAAATATGCTGGTATTTTTGACCCAGCACCTTTTGCCTTAAGCCCCACCCATCACCAAATTGTGGCTCCCAGGAGCCTCTCTGAGAATTTGGCCCTCGGGCTAAAAGAGGTTCAGTATCTCTGATGTAGTGGGAGGTGGGTCTAAGGAGGGGGCTGCGGGCTGGTCAGGAAGGCCCTGTGGGCTTCATCCAGCCAATGGGCCACCAGTTCCCTGCCCATGCTCTAACCAGTGCCTGATATTTGGGGGCCTTGCAAAATCCTATGTGAAAGAAAAGTTCTCTCTTTTGTGGTAGGAGTTGTAGTTTGCCAAGGAGAACAGAGAGCCTGTGATTCTTCAGAGCACATCATTTTAGGTGGTGCTTAGGAAAAAGCTTTGTCCCACAATGCAAGGCTACAAGTGTACAATTATGTCCATGTGCTGAGCAAGGAAAGGAGGTTGTACTGCAGTTGAGACCTTTTTGGTCTGCCTTTGTTGAAGTTTATGTTTAATTGATATATTCGATTCTGTGTGTGTGTGTGTGTGTGTTCTATTTTTCTTTTTTATGAAAAGAAAATGGTTTTGTTTTGTTGAAACTTATAATAAAAAATAAATTTTAAAATTTTAAAAAACGCACACACAGAGACCTAAGGGATTCGGGTGTGGCAAGGTAATAAGATGCACTCAAGTCAGCGTATCTGATCTACGGGTGTCATGGGGGAATTGAGTAGTGGTGATTGCACAGCCCACCTTGAACAGGCTGTCCATCTCAGTTCTGCTCTCTCTCTCTCTCTCTCTCTCTCTCTCTCTCACACACACACACACACACACACACACATCTTGCTACCCCATCCTGGTCCTGGGGGGATGCATACTCTAGGGATGTTAGAAGGGGGAAAACAGGAAACAGTGGCTCTGGCAGTGGTTCCTTCAAAGGTGGGAGAAACCCAGTAGGCCTTTCCTCCTTCCCCCATTCCCCGGAGTTCAACTCCCATGACCCTACTTCCTTCCTCCATGCTTCTCAATTCAACCCCACTGTTCATAGGTGGAAAAAGATGCTGCTCACGTAGTGCCAGAAGGCATCTTCTTCCATTCAGAAAGAGGATGCAGCTGGAACTCCTTCCAGCTTTGGGCCCGACTCGGTGGGCACAGCAGTGGCGTCCACTGAGCCAGAGGCGGGGCGGGGTGGGTCCCGGCAAATCACCCACCCCTAACCAAGAGATGCCATGATCGAAGCTGGGATCTTTTCCATTCAAGCCATGCTACCGAACACTGAGCTACAGCCCTTCTCCTGGGTTTGGCTCCATGACTTTGCCACCTCTTTTTTTCTCACAAGCTCCTCCTCTTTAACAGCTATAAGGCAGGCATGCTCACCTCCATGCTGGAAATAGCTGGACCTGTTGAATATGACCAGTGCAGAGATGTGTGAAAATTTTCACTCAGTTTGGTTTTGATATGAATTTACCAAAATTTGCAAATTTCTTCATATTCGAGATGGAAAGAACTTGAGATTTAAAATAAAAATAAAAATGAACGGCACAGAAAGTGAAACTGGCAGATTTATCCATCCCTACTAATCTATTTCTTTTAAGAGGCCTCTGAATTTCAGGAGATGCAACAAACCTATATTTCCTTAAAGAAGCCTATCAAGACAAAAGTGTCAGATATAAGCATGGACTCACATTCCATTCACTAACTTTTATGGTCTGGGTCCTCCTCCTCTCTTGGGATGCCAATGTACTAAGTCCATAAAGCCACAGGAGTGATTTTTGTGTTTTGTTGCCACGCACCTCATGAGCTGAGCTTGAGAAAATGTATGCAGTTCTTACTCAGGCACAACTCTTGCTGACTTAAAGAGAAGCTTCACTCCATTTCTTTCTCTCTGCATAATTTGGCCCTGGGCGATTTAATTGACTTGTTAAGTCTTTCCGATGCACTCCTGATATAGTGCAAGAGAATGGCACTTTGGATTCTTTCTCTGACGACATTACCAGGCAGCTTGCTGTGTTCATATACTGGTTAGTACTCTGTGCTGTGGTCAAAACAACCTTGGGCTCAAAACTGAGAGATGGCAGGAAGGAATCTGCATATTTTGGGAAGGACCGTAGCTCAGTGGTAGAGCACATGGCTTAAATGCAGGAAGTTCCAGTTCCAATCCCTGGAATCTCCGAGTAGGGCTGAGAAAGATCCATATCTGAAACGCCGGAGAGCTGCTGCCACTCAGTGCGGACAATACTAAGCTAGATGGACCAGTAGTCCGGCTCATGTAACACAGTTTCCTATGTTCTCTTTGAACGAAGTGACATTTCCTGAGGGATTTAAAAGAAAGAAAAAAATTGTCCAGTTAACATGATTGCCAGATCTTCCACTGGCATTGCGAAACAGTATCACAGCAGAGAGAATCCCCTGCTCTTAGGTGCAAGACTTGTCTCACCAATCTGCACCAGGCAAATTTAACAGATTCAGCTATTCCTAATTTAAGTTAATTTAGTAACTTACTTTGGAGTAACTGTTCTGTTGGGTTATGGAATTGAAGCTTTTGCACTTAGTTGTGCTCAGTTGTTTAATTGTATTCCTCTTACAGTAGGGACGTTCTATTAATGTTTGCCCCTGTATTACATCTATTTGATTAGACCAGGGTTTTCCCTGGTTTGTTACTATGGTCCTTACTAGGCAGGGCTATAAGATCCAAGGAATCTCTCCCCTACCTGGAAATACTCAACATAAAAGAGAAGGGAGACAAAAGAAAATTACCAATTTCTTCTCCATTAAGGATATGGCAGTTGATAACGAACACAAACACATATCTCCTCATGCCCCTAATTTAGATTGGTCTATAGATCATAGATGTGTATTACAAGAGACCAATTCGGAGGAATATGTTGTTAATTTGGCCATGGAGATGGCATCAGCAGAAAATGCACTTGCCACCAGTAGGTTGGAACTGGTAGAGCGAGGGAAAGAACTGGATGTTCTTATGTTAAGGCAGGTGAAAGAGTTGGCATTGTGCCCCTCTCAGTCAGAGAATGAGGCTTCTCTGAATAAAACAGAGCTGGGTGGGGGAAAAGATACTAACTCATTGTTTCAATGGGTTAAAGATATCTTAGAGGAAATGAAGCTGATAAAATTATTCCTCTATGAATCTCATGAACTGCTAACCACATTAATCAAGTTAGTTAAGCTATCTAAGAATACTAACGAACAAGCAGTGATAGGAAGTACAAATTCCCAAGATGTTCTCCCTGATGATAAAACTTCTTCTAATAAGAAAACCAAAACCACTTCTATAAAGAAAAATTCATACAACTCTGGAGACAAAAAAAGAGGAACCCACTTAAAAAGCAAGAATGAGTCAACAAAGATAAAGAAAAGTAAAAATATTAAGAATTCAAGTAAGGCCAAAAATCAACATTCAGGAGGATGAATTATCATAATCTATTTAAACAATTAGAGGGAAATCCTAATAGAATTATAAAGGCTCCTAAACCTGAAAGGAAGCCTCAAAACTCAAGAAGGAAAAAGGCCTCCATAGAGATACGACATACCTCTACCCCCTCCCTTAAAGGGACATATAAAGAAATGATGGGGCAAGATCCATGGTCTGACATTCTTAAAGGCAATAATACTAGGATTTCCAACCAATCTCCACAACAGTTACTAGCCTCCAAATCTAATTTTAACTGGAATTTACAACTAATTAGCCATGTTTTGGTTTTTTGCGGTTATCCGAAACAAAGAGGAATGTTGTCCCAAAGTGAACGCAAATTACATTTAATTAGCATACTGCAATCCATATCTATTGTTCCACCTGTTCTGGATAAAATCCAGAAGGTGGAATATTGTTTTACAATTATACCCATGCACGTGCAGTAGTGACATTTAAGGACAGTATTATTACCAATAGGATATATCGTAAGAGAGAGGAATTACTGGGGTTGGATATTACAGTACTCAGATATTTTCAAAATATGGCACATCCCCTACCTCTGCTATCCTCATATCTAGGAGGGGTAGATGGAAGTAATCCAGTTTTGGTTGGTGAAATAGCCAATGAAGATCTTATAAACCTGGAGAAAGCATATGAACCTACTCCATCTTTTCCCGGTGAAGAAAACTGGAATATAGCCTTGACTGAGCCTAATGTAACCCAAAGAAGGGATCAAGAATCAACAAATAAGCCCTTCTCATTGCAGAACCAGAAAGAAAGTGAGGTAGGGAGGATAGAACAAAGACGAGTGGAGAATATGGATAAGGGTGAGAATGGGTTCGGCACAACAAGCACTCCTAACTATGTTAGGGGAGGACTAAGTCACAATTCTCTACCCTTCACGCAGCCTGCAAGAAGTGGCCACCAGATAGTGGTCCCAGTAGAAATAAATTCATTAGGGAGGTCTAATGAGCAAGGTTCCCGACAAACCGATATGGCCAGCTCTTCATCTTCGCATTTACAGGGCCCTGTGGAAATTGATCTATCTGGGAGGGCTAAGAAGCAGGGCTCCTGGCAATTGGATATGGCCCGACCTTTGGCTGTACATCCATCAGGCCAACAACAGTGTGCCACCCCCTCATGGACGGCGATGAGATACCTAGATGTTGATGAAATTGCGCCTATGGACATATGTTCCTCAAATCAGCTGCAATCTGTTAACATCCTGCAGCCAATCCAGAATTTAAACACCAGATGCTGTTTAGATATGAATGATATAGTGGAATTGGAAGAAAATAGCCTAACATCTGAGAGCTTAAGAACTGGCGATAACCCCATATGACAGAGTAAGGAAAATGGAGCTAATCCTCCTGTTTCTCTTAATCGATTGGGACATCATGAGAGGACACTATTAGATGGGAATTATCAGCTTCTCCCTTTATCAAACTTGGACACCATCTCAGACTTCCGCTACAAGTTACTCTCATGGAATGTAGCAGGACTGTCCAATAAAATAGTTGATAAGGAGATAACCACATTTTTGAAGAACTATTCTATCATTAGCCTTCAAGAAACTTGGATCTGCTCTGAGCACCTTAGCATTAGCCTTGAGGGTTATAATCACTGGCTGAAGCCTGCTTGTAAGCTGGCAAAATATGGCCGGCCAAGCGGTGGCTTGCTTATTTATGTATCAACCAAATACAATATAAAATGTGTTGAGATTAATGTGACTAGCCCTAATATTCAATGTGTGAACATATGTAATCTAGATATTCATATTAACATCTATTTGATAAATATTTATATCCCACCCAGGAACTCTAAGTATAACTATGGTAATGCTTGGAAGGAACTGGATGAACTTATAGAACAACTTGAGCTCATAAATCAGGGGGCATCCATTGTTTTGATGGGAGATTTAAATGTGCGTATTGGACCAAATGAGGAGTACCTTTTGGGCAAGCTCAACATGCATAATGTACAATCCCAATCCTCCCCTTTGAATGCAGGTAGGGAATCGAGGGATAGTGTGATTAATGCCTATGGTAAAGCTTTTTATAATATAATTATGAAATACAATTTCTATATCCTTAATGGTAACCACCCTAATGATAAGCCTGGTAATATAACTTTTTTTTCTGGCTGGGCAGGAAGTGTTATTGATTACATGGTAGTATCCAGTGATCTGATATCATATATCAATAGTTTTGAAGTATACTGTTATCCAGAGAGTGATCATTATCCACTCTGTTTATCACTTATTGTGGCACCCAAGTTGTCTCTACTACAGGAGGATATCAACAAGAACAACTTGAACTGTAATTTCGTTAAAACAATTAGATGGACAGCTCAGATGGAACTCCAAATGTTAGGGATACTTTATAATGAGAAATCACTTCGAATACGCAGTAATTTTATCCATAATTCAGATTGTAAAGATTTAATTATGCAGTTTTCCGATATTCTACTGTTATTAGAACCTTTGTTCTCTAAGAAAGACCCCCCACACCTATCGAGACCCTCTTCCTTTGGATGGTATGATAGGGAATGCAAATTGGCCAAATCAAAGTTACAAGCGTCCGCAAGAATAGCTCGCAAAACCCAAGCACCTAGGTCAATTTTTCAATATTGTCAGCTACGAAGTAACTATAAGAAGCTACTAAGACACAAGAAGTCCTTATATATTAAGACACAATGGAATGAGCTATTGATCGCAGCCCAAAGTACAGATTCACAAAGATTTTGGAAAATCATCAATAAGTTGAGCTTTAATGGCCACTCATTGATTGAACTAAATATCACCTCATGCATATGGGAGTCCCATTTTCGAGACTTGTTTAATGAATCAACCTCCAAAGATCACTTTCTGAAACCTTACAAGGATAATATACATACTATTGTGGCTGGAGAAGATTTACCAGTGTGGGACCCTGTGTCTCCTGATGAAATATGTGAAATAATTGCTACCCTAAAGAACGGGAAGGCACCAGGGGAAGACGGAGTTGTTGGGGAAGTCTATAAAGCAGCCCCAAACTGGTGGGCCTCTATACTTGCAGCTTTATTTACAGAAATTAATAATAGTGGCCATTTCCCTCCCCAATGGAATATCAGCATTGTGGTTCCTATATTTAAAAAAGGTGACCCAGGTAAACCAGCCAACTATCGCCCCATTAGTTTGCTGGACATTTCATCAAAAATATACACCAAATACTTGTCAAAGAAACTTATTTATTGGCTTGATTCCAGTGAGATAATCGCAGAAGAACAGGCAGGTTTTCAGCGTGATCGTTCAACAACAGATCACTGTTTTGTTTTATCTCATTTGATTCACAAGTATGTAAAGGTGAAACGTAGACGGTTATTTGTAGCATTTATTGATTTTGCAGCAGCTTTTGATTCAATTAATCGTGATCGTCTTTGGGATAAACTAAACAAAACCTCTATCGATAAAAGATTATTGATGCTGATGCGGCAGCTCCATTCAAATACTAAGATCCAAGTTAGGATGGACCGCTCAGGTTCACTCACAGACCTGATCCAAACTACGCAAGGTGTCCGTCAAGGATGTCTATTAGCTCCATTATTGTTTAATTTTTATGTTAACTCTCTAATAACTGATTTAAGTAATAAGGATAATTATGTGCCACCAAAATTGGAAAATAGGAAGGTTACAGTACTTATGTACGCTGATGATACCATCTTGTTGTCTCAAACACAGCAAGGGTGAGGAGATTATTGAAAACCTTTAATCAATTAGCAGTGCAAGAAAAATTGAAAATTAACTACGAAAAGACAAAAGTATTGGTTTTTGCTAATAGATTTAAAAAACACAGATGGCAAATTGATGGACATCCTATAGAGCAGGTGAAATCCTTTAAATATTTAGGTTTATGTTTCTCCTCAACCGGAAATTGGAATAACCATCTCGAAAATGTTAAAAACCTGGCTACTAATACTGTGAATTCCTTACTAAGGTTTTACTGGGGTAGAGGAGGTAGACAGACTTTTCCAGCTATTAAAATCTATGAGGCTAAAGCAATAGCACAAATTTGCTATGGTGCGCAAATATGGGGATGCACTCAGAAAATGATCTTGGAAACACCCCAGAATAAATTTTGTGAGCTATTCTTGACCTCCCTAAGTCAACTGAGACTTCCATTCTCCGCTTGGAAACCGGTCTTTGTACAGTGAAGTCCAGGGTACATATTTCTGCCATCAGATATTGGGTGAAATTGCAAAAAGGGAGGGGATCTTCCTTAGTATTATCTGCTTTTAGAGAAATGTTGAACTTTAATAACAGAATGGCTCCATCTTGGAATCAAGAAATCCTACAAAGGATTGATATGTATGGACTTTCTTTGGATCTCTTGAACTCCTTAAGTTTTGAAATGGCAGCACGTTACCTGAAATCTCATATTTTAAAACATGATTTTCGAGATAACCGTGCTTCTGTCTGCCTGTCGAAATGTGCCCCTTGGTATGCTAAATTGCCTATTCAAACTTCTCTTCCACATTATATATCTAATATTACAAACTTTAAATGGAGGAGGGCATTTACAGCCTTAAGATGTCAGGCAATGAACTCTGCCATACTTGAAGGACGTTATCGTCGGATCCCTCTAGAAGAGAGAGTCTGCCCATGTGGATCTAATGTGCTTGAAGACCTGCCTCACTATCTACTTGATTGCCCAATTTACGAGACCTTAAGAGCAGCCCTGTTTATAGACCTAGATCTTTCATCTAATAGACCTGTTAGGTATTTGATTAATTTTTTATTAGGGGATAGTTCTCCTTCTATCTCTGAAAAGGTGGCCTGTTTTGCTTTTAGAGCGTCAATTTTAAGAAGGAAAATTGGTAGTGACGATAAACCAAATATTTTAGATGAATAGTTTTATTGCTGGAATGTTGGTCAAATGTTTCTTTTATCTGTTTAAAGTATTTTATCTGACTTTATCATTTTTGTAATGGCTTTGGTTACACAAATAAACGTTACTACTACTACTACTACTATTCCTAGCATGGGGATGACTGTGATGTACCTGCCTGCACTGTCACAGTGCTACCACAATACACCCTGCTCAACTATTCTTTCTCCCATTTGGTAAAGGATCAAGCAGTCCTTCAACAAACTACAGTTCCATGGTGATCTTACTGAGCTCTGACTGCCACTGGCAGTCCCAGTAGAAGCCATGGTAGGCATGGACAAACCTGTCCGTTTCAGTTTCTTCCACATTCAAATGTTTTAAATCTCAAGTTCTTTCCATCCAGAATATGAAGACATTTGCAAATGGTTTGTATCAAAAGCCAACCGAACAAAATTCTCACCTATCCACACTGGGTCAAATTCAATAAGTACAGCTATTCCCAGCATGGAGAGGGTCATTTTGTGCCTGCCTGCCATGTAGCTTTTAAAGAGAGGAACTTGTCAGAAAAAAAGAAGTAGCGACCCTATTTCAGCACCACAAGCATAGTTGAATATGCAGGGATTCAAACCCAGACTTTTAAGAACTAAGCACTCCAAAATCTTCAGCGGGGATGGATGAATCTGCTGTGTTCTCACATTCAAATGCTCACTTTCTTACGTTCAACTTTTTAAGTCTCAACTTGTTTCTGTCGTATTTATGATGCCATTTGTAAATGTTGGTAAGTTATAAAAAAACAACAATGCTGAATGAAATCCTCACTCATCCCTGATCCCTGTTCTCTTACTTTTAGGTAAGAGGAAATCAGCAGCACAAGTGTCGCCAGAAGCTTCGGTCGTACACGCTGTTGTACACCCTATATTAGAGTGTGAAATATGCCTCCTGCTCCAAGGAAAGGAAAGGCCGTGCCCTATCCTCAAGCTTCCTGTCTTTCATCATCATCAACAAAACCTCTTTCGTAATCTGCAGCAATACCATGCAATGCATTTCAATGGAGTTTCATCGAGACTGTGCCTTTATATTAGCAGATGACACATGCTATCACTTTTACAAGCTACCTTACTGTACTATAAAGTCATTATGTGTCTTACACAATGACTTCATATTACTATGTACTCACACAAAGCCCATAAATAATGACAAAGGAAGTATCCATAGGAAAAGAGAGGATGTATTGTGACAATGCTCAGAGCTCTTACTCTCTGGGTCATGACATATGAGGCCGCTATGTCCTAAGATGACCATAGCTATGTATAACTGGGAAAGGGTTCAGGGAAAAAAAAAAAGATCACAAGAACCCCATTCAGGTGTTCCCTCCATGCATAGGTTAAATGTGTGGAGGTTGGAATGCGACTATTCCAGCTGGGCCTGTCCATGGCATCATTATGACTAGCTGGCCCCACCCACAATGTTCACATGTGCAGAGAGACATCTGCAAAGAAGTGCCAATTAGGAATAGGTGCATCTGTCAGTTTCACTTTCTGAATTTCACAAATTCAATAGATTCTGCTATTCCTAGCATAGAAAGGACTGTGATGTACCTGCCTGCCGTTACAGCTCTTAAATATTGTGGCAGGCCTCAGGTTCCTAGAAATGTAATCAAATCTAAATGACAGGGCAAGATTAACGCCAATTTCTAAAGTAAAGGAAAAGGGAGGTACAGAATTCAGATAATAAAGAAAGGGAAGTCAATCCTTATAACAATGACACCGAAATAAACAAATGCTTCCATCATTTAAATAAATACAGTTTCAACAAGCAGCAGCACTTATACCACAGTGAGTCGGTAGTAGATCTGTCCTGTCTCTCCTTCCCCCAGCCCCCAGAGGTGTCCCTTCACAGAAAACACAAGCCCCTAAAAGTCACACTTTCAGCTTCAGTCAGGCCTGATACACTGCACAGAGCTTTGGTTCTTTCAGGAACAGACACTTCTTCTGTTAACAATAACTGCTTCTTTCTCTGTCAAATCTTTTACTCTCGGTCTTCTGCTGCCTCAGGTGCTTATTCTCGACTTCTCTATCTGTTCTCTTCATTGTCTCATGAAGACTTTCTTTAGCTTCCTTCTCTTTCAGCCATGACTCCCTTATTCCAGCTCTTCCTTCACGCCCCCTCCCTCCACATCAACTGCCTACCATCTTGTTCCAATACCTGGGCAACTTGCTCCCTTCCCCCATCCCCTGCTGTATCTATCTGATAATGCTATCTGATAATTTCCACTCCTTCTATAATATGAACACTCTGACAGAAAAAAAAAAGTGGCAGCCCTAATTCAGCACCACAAATGTGGTTGACTACACAGGGATTCAGACATAGACTTTGAAGAGCAATGTACTCTAAGCCCTGGGCCTGGATGGACAAATCTGTCCGTTTTTTGTTTCTCCCACATTTGATAGTTGGTTTTAATTCAAAAGCCTCCCCCCCCCCCCGAATGTGGAGACATTTGCAATTTTGGTAAATTCTTATAAAACACACACACACACACACACACACAGAAAGGAAATTTTCACCCATCCCTAGTGTTAATCTGTGTGTAGCTCTACATAGAAGGGTGTGTCTTTTCAGATGTCCTCCTGAATGTGCAAGTATTGGGGGGAGAGCAGAGCCACTGCTCATGGCCTTGCTCCCCTCTAAACATTTAGACTGAGGATGGAGGGCTAAAGGTGAAGCACTTTCCCTGAAGGAAACACTTAAGAGGCTGGATAGATTGCTTAAAAGATGAAGAAGTGAGGACACAATAAAGCTGTATAAAAATTATTAACATGCTAGAGAGAGAATGGGCAGAAAGGGAGAGAAAATGTTCCTCTTGCTTTTATATTATGAGACAAAGGTTTCAGGATCATCTAATAAATGAGTTAAGAACATAAGAGCTCGGCTTGTCCAGACCATCTAGACCAAGGGTACAGAACCTGAAGCCCAGGGGCCAAAACTGGCCTTCCTGGGGGCCCCACCTGGCCCTCTGCATTTCCCCTGAGGTCCATGCCCCTTTCCGTGGGGCCACACCCTTTCCTTGACCACCAATTATTTGTTTTCCTTGCTTTTCTGCAGTTTTTCCCCCATTCAAAAAGATCGAAATGCTTCTCCTAAGTCCCAATTACCAGCAGTAAGAGCTTTAAGCTAAAATATGCTGGTATATTTGGCATTTTGGCCCCACCCACCACTGGAATGCAGCCCTTGAGAGCTTATCTGAAATGGAATTCAGTCCTTGGGCTAAAAGAGGTTCAACACCCCGGATCTAGACATCTTTGTGTTTTTTGTGACCAACTAAATGCCTCCGGGAAGCCTGCAAGAAGGACAGGAGAGCAAATATCATTCTCCTGTTGTTGCTCCCCAGTAGCTAGTATTCAGTGAGTGGCATCCTGTGTCTGAACCTGCGGGCTGCATTTAGCCATCATGGCTAGTAGCCGTTACTGGACTTACAGAGTTCAAGAAAGAGAAGCCTTATCGCCGCTTCTTCACACAATGCGTAAGCAATGTACGGGATTCAGTACCGAAACATGGTGATGACCATCACCTCAGGTGGCTTTCAAAATGAGAGGCGTGGGGAAATCATGGAGCATATGGCCATCACTGGCTATTAGTCAAAACAGCTGAATGGAATCTCATGCATGCCCTGCTTGTGAACTTCCAGGTTATTCATGGAGGGAAACATACTGCTGTTCTAGATGGACTCTCAGCCTGATCCAGCAAGGACATCAAATCTAACTGTTTCCTTTAAACGTCAGATTCCCATGCCATGTCACAAAGTGCTTTTGAAGCTCCATTTATTTTCAAAAGAGATTTGCCGCATCATCTGGGGAACCACTGACAGAAGCAGAAATTCACATTCTCTATTGGCCTTCAGAACCATTTTTTATTTTTTAAAAAAGG
This sequence comes from Shinisaurus crocodilurus, assembly GCA_021292165.1. Classification (NCBI taxonomy): domain Eukaryota; kingdom Metazoa; phylum Chordata; class Lepidosauria; order Squamata; family Shinisauridae; genus Shinisaurus; species Shinisaurus crocodilurus. Next base: position 101,932,278 of record CM037877.1, read on the forward strand.
AGATGTGCTGTTAGCAGTGCCAGCTTGAGGTGTTGTAGGGCTTCGGGGCAAGGCATCCTCAGTGGGGAGGAGGGTCCTTCACTAGGACCCCTCCTCATTATATCATTGTCCCTACCTCCTGCTCTCCTTGCCATTGCTAGCGCATTTTTTCTCTGGGCAGACAAAATACCAGCGAGCAAAGAAGCAGCAGGATATTTCTCATTAAGCAAAGAAAACAAAAAACAAAACAGTTTCTCTGTGTGTATGCATTGTGATAAGGCAGAGAATCAAATGTACAAATAGAAATAGAGCAATGAGAGCTTATTTAAAAGAAGACTTCATTTTCCACCATAAGTATATGTAATTATAAGTAGACCTAATAAAAAAGGGTTTTTATTTAAAGTCTCAGTACAAAATCTGGATAATGGAAAAGGTAAGCAGAAGGGTAAAAAGATATGTCTCTTGTTCTGTGACTAAAAATAAATCAGGTACCATAGGAAGGAGATGCCTTATTATTTTTATTTATACAGATGGAGCAGTCTAGGTTGAGAAGTATTAGGCAGGTGTGTATAGTTTGCCTTTGCTTTCAGGTCTATGCTTTAGTGCAACTTGCCAAATTTATAAACAGACATTATATTCCATCATTCATTCAAGACACACAGTCTGTAGCTGTCATATCACCTCATACATATCAGTCTCCCCTTTAATGTCAACATAATGAAAAGTAAAGAAAACCTAAGCAGACAGCAATATTACTTCTTCCCTTTTAGAATCAAAATAATACAGGTGATATGGAAGGTAGAAGATCAAAAACACAACAACCGCTTTTTCTGCCCAGTACATGTAAACTTGATTCTAAAACAGAGAGGAGGTTAGATGTACTGAGGTGTAAGTGAACCATTTCTCCGATATGGAAGAGGCATTAACCAAAGTTATTTAGGAACAGCTCCACATGAACTGCATTGCTTGCCCTATTAAAGTGCCTTTCACTGATAATATGTTGTGTGCCTAAAAATAAATCCCATTACACCAAAACCTGAATTAAAAGTATAGATAGGCTAATCCTGGATACTTGGGGAATAATCAAAGTAGAGGATGGAGTTGAACTCTGCTTCTTTTAGGAAAAGGGGGAGGGAAAGGATTTGCAGAAGGAAAATCTACCTTCCTCACCCATCACTCTCCCCAAACACAAAAAAGCCAGTAAACAGATTTAGGCTGCCATTTTATGCACACTTTTCAGAGCAAAACCCACTGAATTCAGTGTGACATGCTTCAAAATAGTCATGCACAGGATTGCACTGCATTCCTCCCACCCTATTTGTCCAATGAGCATCCAAGGTGGTTAACTAATATAAACTAAAGCCCTATATTACCTCAGTGTCCCCTGCAATCTTTAAAAGTCAGAACCAAGTGAGTGGGGCCAACTGGAGATTTCTGACCAATCATCGTATGACCAGAAGGCAATGCAATCCTCTCGCCTAGACGACTGTAATGCGCTCTACGTGGGGTTACCCTGGAAGATGGTTCGGAAGTTACAGCTGGTACAGAATGCAGCGGCTCGCCTGGTTAAGGGCAGCCACTGGCGTGATCACATCACTCCAGTGCTTAAGGAGTTGCACTGGCTACCAGTTGCTTGCTGAGCCGAATTCAAGGTGTTGGTTTTGACCTTTAAAACCGTATATGGCTCCTGCCCAGTTTATCTCAAGGAGCGCCTCCAGCAACATTAAGTAGGCCGCTCAACAAGATCTGCCATGAACAGCCTTCTCCTTATCCCATCAGCCAGAGCGGCCAGGCTGGTGGGGACTAGGAAGAGGGCCTTTTCTGTGGCGGCCCCCAAGTTATGGAACTCCCTCCCCAGTGACCTTCACCATACCCCCTCTTTGATTAGCTTCCGCCGTGCATTAAAAACTTGGTTTTTCAGGTGGGAATATGGGGTGGGTTAGGATTTTTTAATTAATTTATTTTTTACTGTTTTAACTGTATTGTAATTCTGTTTTATTATTGTATTTTATTGTATGTACATCGCCCAGAGTGGCCGGGTGACTGGCCAGATGGGTGTTTAAAAAATATAACAAATAAATAAATGATCCATTGGGAAGGACTAGTACCACCAACTGGCTGACCCCTCTGCTTCTATGGCTTACAAACGATGCCACGGCAATGTGGAATGTTAGGAGAAGTTGCTCCCACAATGCTGCTGCAATATTATATGAAAAACCCCAGATTACCCAAGTCAGATAACAGACATTTTCTCTGGTTCCTCAAGTGTACATGCTTTGTAGCTTGATATGGCTAAAATGTGTATCATTTAGGGTCCTTTCTTACATTCTGGCAGCAGCGCAAGAACCAATATCCCCTCGGATCCATGTTACAGAGCTAAAACAACAGCAGGGAGGGTTGAAACATGAAAAGAAAAATAAGTGACTACGGGCACAATCCTATGTAGGTTTGGACAGAAAAAAAGTCCTACAATTGTGGGACTTTTTTCTGTCTAAACATGCATGGGATTGTGGCCGCCCGTAGTCATAATGGTGCCTATTTATTATGTGCTATGCCTGCCTGACATTTTGGACAAGTATCCTTCAGGGGCTGCCTGCAACTGGGGATGTATGAAAATCCCATTCCAGTTCACAAATCATCAGAACTTGCCCCATTCGCAACCCCAAACATGAACAGGAGTGCGTTCTTGCACAAAAAAAAAGCTTGCACATTTCCAAACTTATGATTGCACTAGAAAAATGCACATGGGGGGGGGGGTAAACGCTCATTTTAAAATGCACATTTTCAAAAATAGACATTTTCATGCTTCAGTCGATGGCGGGAAAGTGCACACTTTTGAAAGATGTGCATAGAAATGCAGAGTTTTCCAATTTGAAATGTGCACTGTTCCTCCCGTTCAAAATGCACACTTTCCCCACTTGAAAAAATAGAAAGAGGGGGGGGGGAACAGTTGCAAATGAGAGCGGGTGAGGCAAACCAAGCTTCCAAGTGGAGTTCAGAGAATCTTCGTGAGCTTGAGCACCCCTGGTTCCCCCATACCTACCTGCAACATAACAAAATATACCGATTTTAAAACACTCTTCCTTAAAAACCAACCAGCTTGTTCTTTGTAACATTGGGCGGGGATAGCGCACAATAAGTAGATACTCTTGCGTGCGACACAGTCACTTGTTTTTCTTTCCACGTCACAGAGCCGCAGCAATGTTTGCAGGCTGAACTCGTAAAGCCGGGGACAACTGTGCCGTTATTCCCACCCATTGCCACTGTTAAAGTAAGTTTCAACCGCCGGTCCAGTTGGTGCCATCTTGGGGGTGGGCAACATATGGTCCATGGGCTGCATGTGTGATTCCTGCTGCCCTTTCTCTTCTTCTTTGTAAGCTAAATGTGTCCATTTTAACTTGTCTGCAAGCTAATTTTGCCCGTGGCCACTCCAGGGCACTAAAAGGATCAAATTTAGCTTGCAAACAAGCTAAGCTTAACCCTTCTAGCACTACTGAGCAGCAAACTGGCATTTTTTTAAAAAAACAAACAAATCTTGTATTTTTTTATTTATTATAACTAGTGTGACCTGTGGGGGTGGGGGGTGGGGTTTCCAGGGGCAAAATGCCCCCCGGGCCTCCCACAGTTGTCCAGCCCTGCACTGAACATTAGATAAAGTGTACTGAAGTCCTCTCAGCTCCTTTCCAATGTGGCTTACAGGATCAAGCTTCCCATTCAGTTTCAGACATGTTCCATTTTAATCTGTGAATTGTCAAGAAACTGATGGTTTTTCAGCAGTGAAAGAACATTGTCCACGGGTTCAGAAAATGGATTTATAAACTTAAATCAGGGGTGCAGAACCTCAGGCCTGGGGTCCTAATCTGGCCCTCTTGGGTTCCCAAGACGGCCATCATCCCACATCCCCCTAAGTACCTCTCCTAAGGCTTAATTAATCACAGTAAGTGCTTTAAGCTAAACTCTGCCGGTGTTTTTGCTGTTCTTTTGTATTTTTGCCCCTGCCCCTTTTGCCTTTGCCCCACCCCCTTTTGCTTTTGGCTTTGCCCATCACTGGAATGTGGCCCCCGGAGAGCTTCTTTGAAATGGAATTTGGTCCTCGGGCTGAAAGAGGTTCCGCACCCTTGATTTGAATGGACTACAAGCGATTTTGTGAAAGCATGTCAGAAAGGCAAAGTGCATGAATGAGAGAGGAACTTGGGGCTCTTCTGGGAAGATGTTTAGCTTTAGCAGCGCTGGTGGTGAGTTTATGACTAATGGAAGGAAACTGAGGATGTGGTAGCCTCCCAAGATTAGGGACACCAGGCCCAGTGAGAGCAAGCCTTTCAGTAGTACACAAATAAACCATTTGCATAGCACCTCGGTAAGTGCTCTCAATTGTTCTGGCTCAGAACTCAGAAAGTTCAGTGTACAGCTACAAAAAAAGGTCAGCAGCACTTTGTTCTGAGTGTCGAGAGTTAAGCTTTTCCAGGTCTACATCATGCAGGGATTTTCACCTATCTGCCGTGTAGTGATAATGATTCTAAAACGTTTTTGATGCAAAGCATCAGCTGTAGCCATCATGACCTCTCTCTGAATGTGCCTGAGTGAAGATGGAGTTTATTGTTTTCTCTGGCCAATTTTGCTGAAATTAATTATTGCTGCTGCACAGGACTTGAAATAAGGAGAAATATTTCATATTTCAGTCTGATATTATTCTGCAATGTTGCATTTCACATGACAGCCTCTCTGAATTTGGTGCTAGAGCTGAACCAGAAGGACTCACACTATTTATTTAGTTAGTTAGTTGAACATTTTCGGAAGTGTCAGAAAATGTCTCCCCTTTCCAGCTATTTCACTGGCAGTGGTGTAGTGGTACATTTTGAAGTGCAGGTGCTGATCATAACAGTTCCCATAGGCATTAGGCACAACCGAAAGAGTCCAAAATTGCAGACAGTTGTGTTGATCCATATTAACCAACAAGTTTTGGGAATTTTAATCTCCACAGGAGCAGGTCTTTTGTAAAGCTAATGAGTCTTAATTGCCCATTCAAGACCAAGTCACCCCAAAATACTTTGCATTATAACAAGGAACAATATATTGCTGCTGGGAAAATTCACCCCACCACACACACACCCCAGCTACTGTGAGGATTACAGCTAAGCTCAGAGGGAACAGAGAAGTCTGAGCGGGGTGGCAGATGATGTCAACATTCCTGCTCCTGAAAAAGTGCAAGCATTGCATCTCTGTGAGCCCTGGCTCCATGACACCACTGTTTTTCAGTGCTGCCAATGAAAATGTTCACTTGTGTATTTACAGATCACCATCACTCTGAATTCCGTCATTTCATCAAGTAGCCAATTTCACTGACTACATTGCACTGTGACATCCTGTTGTCCCTAATTGGGTAAAAATAACCCATGTGACCAATCCAGGAAGAAGAGCAGTGAGGAGGGGAAAAATGTGTGTGGGGGGGGGATTTATTTATTTATTATATTTATACCCCGCCTTTTTTCCTGCAAGGAACCCAAGGTGGCTTACATAATCCTCCTCCTCCTCTCCATTTTATCCTCACAACAACCCTGTGAGGTAGGTTAGGCTGAGAGTCAGTGACTGGCCCAAAGTCATCCAGTGAGTTTCATGGCTGAGCGGGGACTAGAACCCGGATCTCCTGAGTCCCAGTCCAACACTCTCACCACTACACCACACTGGCTCTGTCTGTGAAGCTGGGAAACAATGGCACTAAACAAGATTTAAAAGAATGTGAATTTATGTATTCATTCGTTTCATTTGTACCCTACTTTTCTACCAGAAAAATTGCACTCAAGGCAGCTTATAATCATAATTAAAACTGATTAAAAGAATTATGAAACAATGCATTAAAACATAATAAAAATATACAGAGTAACAGAATAAAAACAGCATCCATCCAAAAAGACCTGTTCACATGCCAAAGACCTGCTTTAATAAATAGTTATTTGCCTGCTGGCAGAAGTACAGCAGAGAGGGAGCAAACCTAGCTTCCCTCAGAAGGGAGTTCCACAGCCTTGGAGCAGCCACCAAAAAGGCCCTCTATCGCATTACCACCAAACGTGCCTTTGAAGGTGGCAGTATTGAAAGAAGGGCCTCTCCTGAAGAACTTAAGACCTGGGCAGGCTCATATGGGAGAAGGCGGTCTTTCAGATGGCCTGGTCCCAAGCTAAATATGGCTTTAGTTTATAGGTCATAATCAGCATTTTGAATTCTGCCCAGAAACAGACCAGTAGCCAGTGAAGCTGTTGTAACAAGAAAGTCAGGTGCTCCCTGTAACCAGCCCCAGTCAACAGTCTGGCTGCAACATACTGGACCAGCTGAAGTTTCTGAATGTTTTTCAAAGGTAACCCCACATAGAATGTGTTACAGTAGTCCAAACAGGATGTAACTAAAACATATGTGTCTGTGGCCAGATCAGACATCTCTAGTAATGGTCTCAGTTGGCATACTTGCCTCAGCTGCACAAATGCACTCCTGGCCATTGCCAAAACTTGGGCTTCCAAGATCAGGGTCGAGTCCAGGAGTACACCCAAATTGCAAGCCTGAGTCTTCAGGGGCGTGTAATCCCATCCAGCACAGGTTGAATCCCTATTGCCTGATCTTTGCATAATCGAGAAACTGCATGAAAATCAAAACTGGAGAATGTTCAGTATGGCTGGTTTTGGTTCCCAAAGAGCCAGTGTGGCGTAGTGGTGAGAGTGTTGGACTGGGACTCAAGAGATCCGGGTTCTAGTCCCCACTCGGCCATGAAGCTTACTGGGTGACTTTGGGCCAGTCACTGACTCTCAGCCTAACCTACCTCACAGGGTTGTGGTGAGGATAAAATGGAGAGGAGGGAGATTATGTAAGCCACCTTGGGTTCCTTGGAGGAAAAAAGGCGGGGTATAAATATAATAAAAATAAATAAATAAATAAAGTGGTGATAGTACCTTATTCCCAAAGCAAGATTTGTCACTTTTAGCAAAGGGTTGATTTATCAAACACATTTTGTGTTTTATGCAGAATGCCTGATGAATGCCTTCTGTTTTAGCCCTCTTAACATTTTATAGCTGATGATGCTGATTATTACCAGAAGCTGGTCGAATAATCCAGAATCAAGGGCATTAAAAAAGTCAAGGAATAAATAATGTGTTTTCTTCAGAAGTATATTCCTATGGATATTATTATATTCCTATGGATATTATTAATCGTTCTTGAAAACATTTTAGCATACTGCTGTAGTGGATTTTATTCATACCATTCTGATTTTAAAAAAATGGATGAGAATTTACTGGTAATGGAGACAAAACCACTAAAGTGACTCTCTTTCCTCTAATTCAAGTAAATAGATTTCAGTAGAATAAAGATGGCCACCAGGCTTGGCCTTTTTTAATGGTTTACCAGCACCCAGAGCAGCTGGGTTTAACTTTTTTTTCTTTCTTTTTTTTTAAGGGAGGTTATTTGGAGGAGAAAAATTACTTGGATAATTAGAAAAGAGAAAAAGAAAGTAGACAAGGTTTTTGAAAAGTAAATAGAGTTAGAGTCTCAGAGATAAATATGTAGCACATCCTTAATTACAGACGTTATGCACAAAGGCATATGAATGGTGGTGTATATTTGAAATGGCATGGAACAGATTATTATTATTATTATTGTTGTTAATGCTTAACTTTAATTGCTGGGACTTGGACATTCAAGGGTCCCTGCCAATAGGAGAAGAGATCATTTTTGATATGGAAAAAGTACCGTCCTCACTGTGATACTAAAATAGGTTTATTTTAATGCCTTAGTTGAAATTACAGTATCTGCAAATCTCCCCAGTTATGTGCTCTTGTTGAAAATAATGGCTCTTCTACAGGGGTTGCTATTTAAAATGGTTAAGTATGCTGGTGGAAGCCAATAAAAACAGAGCTATTTTTCATTGCCACATTGACATGATATAATTTGGTGTCTGTGTGTGTGTGTGTGGTGCTGCTTAGTGCTGATGCAACATTAATTTGGCACTAATATAAAATAATGCTGGCTCCATTTCCTTTACCGTGAAATCACTATTCATACAGTGAATTAAATCCATTCCTGTTTATAAGCAGTAAGAAGGCACCAGACCTTGCAAACATTCTCTCTCAACAATTCTGCCAGATGTGTTAGTGCAACTATTTTGTCAGCAAGCTCCCTGATATGACAGCAATTTCTTTTTAATAAGAGAGAAATAGGCACTGTAGTCCATTGTGATTTACACATTATTACACAGTCATACCCAGACTAAAATGCATCACTGCAGTGCTGAATGAAATGAGTGGAATTATACAAGGAACGGTCTTATGGTGCCAGGAAAACAGAAGAGATGCCCTTTATGAAATGCAGCATGAACAGGATTCTTAATAACTTTGCTCACGTGAAGAGCAATCCTGTTTGGTAATGTGAACAGGATGTGGCACAAGGTAAAATACATTCACAGAATGCAGCACACGAAGAGAGAGAATGAGAACAGGCACTTAAGCTTACTGATTTTCCTACATCAAGCAGGGGGGTAACTTTTTCAGCCAGTAGACACATTTGGAATTTTGAGGGTGTGCCGCAGGTGCTCTCACAAAATGGCGGTGGCTTGCACATTCATAAAATGGCTGCCATGGGGAACACGGGCAGTTGCAAAACACTCATTTTCACAAAGGCAAACTGGTGAGACAAAAATAAATGAAACTTGCCTAAGAACCTAAGTACTAAGCAGAGATGGTATCAGCTCCAGAGCACAAAACCACTCTTGAACCCAGAAAAGGATGGCACTGGAGGGCAGCACTTCCGTTTGCAGCATGCCAGCCTCCCAGTTATTTTTTTAAAATTGAATAACTTACAAAATAAAATAAAGATCAGGAGGGACCAAGAGCCTCGTGGGCACCAAGAGAAGTGTCTGCAGCCACATTAGTGCCCCTAGGCACCATGTTGAAGACCCCAGGATTGGATGGCCTGCTACAAGGTCCCCCTCCAACAACTTTTGATCTTATGATTTCACCAATTTTGTGCTGAGCATATATAACCTTATGCTGGATTTTGAGCAACTACTGGGAAAATTAAGTCACTCTATTGGTCATCAGTGATAACTACAAGAGGACAACCTCTTGTTTTGCACTCAGGGTGTGGTAGGTTGATGTCCATCCACTTGGCCCTGTGAAGATATGGACCCTAAGGGTCAAAGAGGAACCCAGGAATTTTTATTTATTTATTTATTTATTACATTTCTATACCGCCCCATAGCTGAAGCTCTCTGGGTGGTTCACAACAATTAAAACCACAAAATACAACATAATATACAGTATAAAAATTTAAAAATTTAAAACTACAGTATAAAATACAGTCATGCCTTGGACTGAGAGCATAATTCGTTCCAGAAATGTGCTTGTAATCCAAAACACTCTTATATCAAAACGAAATCCCCCCAAAAAATTTGTACAGAGATTTTTAATTTAAGCCGTACTACAGTACTTGTATTGCAAGACGTCGCTTGTATATCAAGTAAAAAAAACACAACTAAATATTTAAAAATTTGCTTGTCTTGCAAAATGCTCTCAAACCAAGTTACTTGCAATCCAAGGTATTACTGTAGAAGTAAAAGCCAAAATAAAACCTAGCAGCAGTACAGAGACTTAAAATACAGTAAAAGTTTTAAAACAACAGAGGCTAAAAGACTAAAATTCCTGGGAAAATAAGAAGGTCTTCACGAAAGAGCACAACATAGGTGCCAGATGAGCCTCTCTGGGAATTGCATCTTGCTAAGGAAAAATGGTCTCTCCACTTTGGAACCATTTCCTCAGAATGATGGTACAAAGTCATCTTTTGAACAGGACTTCAAATGGAGCGCCCCTGAGGAGCAATGCCAACCCAGCCACCAACTCAACTCAGCAAGCCAGCCACCCATTTGAGAGACAGGAGAGGTGTATATGGAGGAAGTAGTGGCTGTGACAATGGGCCACCTTGGCAGTCTGTTTAGAGGAAATGGGCAGGCTCTTGGCTAACCACTTTCCATTCCCTCTTCAAACATCAGAGTCCTGTGATAACTATGGAAAGTTGGGGATGATATTTTAAAAATGTATTCCTTTCGGTTCCTCTTTTTCCACGATGGCCTTTGATTATAGTGCTGTGTGTCAGGAGATGAATTTGGCTGGCTCTAACTGTGCTCAGGTTGTGTCACTCCTTCTGAAGAAATCTTGTTGTCTTTCTGTCGCCAAACAAAGTTCCTCAAGGCTAGGTTCTTCCCCCCTTGTGCACAATTTTCAGGCTTAGAGCCAGCTGTGGTTTAGAGGACTTTAATGAGCTAGGCAGCAGTGTTTCAGGGCTCTACAGTTCGTGGCATAACAGATTGTCATTTTGAACATATAGACTCGCTGAGTTTTGTTTTTGTTTTTTGTTTTTACTCCAAATGAACTCACAGGCATGCTAGATCTTGGGAAACAAACCTTGGAATAATAATAATAAAAAATGTGGGTCTTCATTTAATGCTGTCCTCATAGCCTCGGGCTCATGCATTTGAAAAAGGTTGGTAGTTGAGAATTTCAAATTTTGCTTCCTTGGATGTGACTGTCTGCCACAGAGCTGCCCTTGGAGTGATCAAAAGGTACTGTTGATCATTGTAAGGCTAGTTTCGTTCTCAGAAAATATTTATCCTTCAGAATAAGACAAGCAAGTAGTTATCTCCCCTTGCTTTAGAATACAGGGGCTTAACTATACTATTTATTGTGGAAGTTAACTAAGAACTGGCGACTTGTTCCATCCGCATTGGAGCTCCCCCAGATGCAGGGTCTGCTCCATTTATTTCAATGGACCACTTTTGTTAAGAGCTCTATGTGTTAGTTAGAAGGCACACATAGCTCTGTGTCAGGCATCTGGGCTCAAATTTTATATGTGAATTTTTGACTGCATCCATAAGTGTATCAAGTACAAACAGCATGCATATGTAGAGATTTGACAGGCATACTACTTGTCTTTTAAAGTGTTTTTAAATGGGCCTTGAAGACCCGGATGTTCCAATCTGGTTTTAAATGAACGGATGACAATTTTTATTCCATTTCATAAATGGGCGTTTTTACGCTTGCTATTATTTTAAATGTTTTATGCTACTGTTTTAGTTAATTGTACCTTGTATTTTATTGTTTTAAAATTTACCTTTTAAATCACCTTGAGGAGGCTTTGCCTTGAAATAAGTACATACATAAGATACTTGGTGTCTGCCCCGTTTTTATCTTATGTACATCGCCCAGGGTGGCCGGTTTGCCGGCCAGATGGGCGATAAATAAATGCAAATAATAAATAAATAAATAAATAAATAACCCTGTTGCCCTGGTTTCTACACCAAAACCGCAGTGCAGGGTTCAGCCGCGTCGGCAGGGCCCATTGTGTCACAGCCAGAAATGACGCGTCGGGAGCCCGTGTGGGCAGCGCAGCGCAGCGCGGCGGACCGAGCGGGTTAGGCCCGTGAATCGCCACGAATATCGGGGGGCTGCGAGTGGGGCTGATTTCGGCTCACTCCAGCCCCCAGATATTCGCGGTGACATCCCTAAGTCTTGCATAGGATTGTGCCCTAAAGTGACAATTGCTGTCTTTTGAAGAAGTTTGTCTGCTTTCTTTTCCTTGAGAAATTCCTAATAGGTTACCAAGGAATTCCAGAGTCCCCCAGAACATGACAGCTTTCTTGGAAAACAGCTGGTGCATTTTCCCCTAGCCCCACACTTTGTTATCGAAGGAATGCATAGAATTTTAAGAAAAGGTTTCTCTTGGCAGCATAAGAACATAAGAAGAGCTGTGCAGACTATGGATGTGCAAATCAGCAAAACCTAGGCTCATCAAAGTTCTCCAATTTCCTCCTCAAAGCTTGTTCAGACTGGTATCTATATCAGATTACAAGCTTCGCAGGTTTTCACATATAAATTCATGTGTATTTTTGTGAGCATTTTTCAAATGTACACATCAACTGTGCACATTCTTCTCCTATTGACTAAAGCATGTCTGTGGACATTTTTCAACTGTACACATTTTTTCATGATTTTTTCCCCTAATACTTTTGTTGTTGTTGAATGAATTATATTGCAAGTTCAGAATTGTATGGATTTCAGACCTCAGATTTCATTGGGGTCCACGTTCTGTTATGGGAGATGTGAATTATATAAATTCTACTCAAAAATGAACTGAAACAAATTTCTTACCCATCCCTAGACCAAATGTCTATCTAGTCCAGCTTTTGGTTCAGACAGGGCCAAACAGATGCCTATGGGAAGCCTACAAGCAGGAGACGAGTGCAATAGCTCCCTCCTGCTCATTTCCCCTAGCAACTGGTATTGGTACTGGAGGTACTATACAGGCATCATGACTAGTAGCCATTGATAGCCTTAGGGCGCAATCCTATGGCTGCCAGATGCTGTCTAGACCGCCATAGAATAGGTCAGAGTTCCAGCTCCAACCTCGGAAATGCGGTCCAAGGTCAGAGATGGAACTCTGACCTCGGAGCGCCTTCCCTCCACCCTCACGGCTGCCACAGTTCTTTCCACACTGGCTGCAGCTCCAAAGTCACAAGACTGACTTTGGAGCTGGTGTCGGGGTGGTGGTGGAGTGTAGCTCTTCCAAGTTACAATGAATCCCTGTGGTGCCTCGGCCCCTCCTCCTTGTGAGCAGGGGCAAAACACTTAGATGGCCAAAATCGGCCATCTAAGTGTTTTAAAGGGTGGGAGAAGCAGGAGGCAATCTTTGCCTCCATGCTCCTACCATCCTCAATTAGATGCCTGTAATCCTCTGAGTTTGGTGGGTTACAGGCAGCCACATTAGATGGCACTGTTAACCTCCAGGCATAAATAGGCAAGCCGCTCAATTGCGGAGACTACTGCAGCAAGCCTTATCATCATGATGAAGAAGAAGATGATGATGATGATGATTTTGCTCTGTGTCTGCCTCCATATATTTTGGGTAATGGGTGTTGCCAACTGAACCGATCCAAATTTTGGATCAACTCACTACAAATGTGAGCTCCAGTTCTAACGGCAGTGTGCCATTGGCATTGATGAAGCTGCTGTCCGCTGGCACTGATTGACACAAGCAGGCTGCATAGGCATGAGAAATTGGCAGGTGACAGATCAATCTATTCTGGCCATGCAGTAACCAGGGAGAAAGGATGGAGGTGGAAAAGAAACGCTTCTGTGATTGATTCAAAATTCAAAAGAAAGAGAGGCATGAAATGCATCTACTTTCCTAAAAGAAAATGAGATTCATTGAAGAGCATCCGGAACATTTAAAAAATGGATCAGCCATCAATCTTGCAGTAGAAGGTGTGAATCTGGGTACTGGTACAGAGGCAAGCATTATACCTCTGAATACCAGGTGAAATGGGCTATTGCCTTCAAATCATTCCTTACCTGCAGGCTGCAGTCTGGCTACTGCTGCAAAAAGTAGGTTGGAGTAGTCACCTTTCTCTTAACAAAGATCCAAGGTGACTTCCAGCAAAATTATGAAATTATAATTATACAAATTATAAAATAGCTAAAAATGACTTCCATTAAATTACCAAAATATAATAAATGTTATACTAATAGGGAATTTATACAAAAAACAACCAATGAGAGTCAGTGGGGTGTAATGCTCAGAAAGTTGGACTACGACTGGGAAGTATCCTAGCGTTCTCCTCTGTTTTGCCTTCTAGAGAGGAAGTAGGCCTTCTCCCCATGGTGGAAAAAGGCATCCTTGGAAAGTGGGTACTGGGTCTTGCTCATGTAAGGCTTGTATCCAGTGGTGCCCATCCACCAGCAGAGTAGACAGTGCTGGAAGAGCAGAGTCCCCCTTCCCCTGTAGCTCCCCATGCTCTCTAGATCTGCTCTGGGGGTGTGTGTGTTATCTTTTCAGCACCAGATTAAGACCTTTTTCGCAGGCATTTAGCAGTATATGATGAGGTTTTAATCAGGTCCTGGATTTTTCTTATAGTTTGTTTTAAAATGGTTTAGATATATGTGTGTCTGTGTGTTACATGTTAGTATGTAAATGGGTTTTTATACTATGTATTTTTAATGGTTTTTAATAACTGTAAACCATCCAGAGAGCTTCAGCTATTGGGTTGTATAGAAATGTAACAAATCGAATGAACATGAAATTGAGAGTGCAGGGCGGGTGCAGTGGAGAGAAGAGGAAGTCCCATTTCATGAGCAGAAGTTGGATGGAACCCATAACATACAGCTTGTAGCCCAACAAGTCAAACATATGTCACCAGCCAGGTATTGTGGCCTTTCAGAGGCTCGGTGAAACCCTCCCCTTTCCGTTGCCCACATGGGACTACAAAAACAGGAGGGCTGTCAAGCACCTGACAGGAAAGAATTAGAGAGGAGAAGAGAAGATATGCCCCTCTTGTTTTGTCTTTTTTCCATATGTTGACTTTGTCCTGTGTTGTGCCTGGTTTTCTAGTTTAACTTGGAGAATTTCTAAAATGAGTCTTGGAACTGGGACAAGAGCACTTCGCCTCAGTTTTCAGTTCAGTTCAGTGCATGTGTGAGCTTGGGAGGAGAGAACCGGAGATGGGCAGAGAGAAGTGGGATGGAAGAGAGATGGGATGTGCACATATACAAGAGAAAGACAGGTGATGGAACGCACAAGACAGAGGGAGATAGATGTTTGGGATAAAAGGGAGATGGGCACTGGGCAGCATTGAGAACATGAGTGGGGGATTGAGGCATAGGAGAGAGAGGTTCACCAACAGCCTGCTGATTAAGGAGGGTTGTGCGCATTGGAATTTACTAGCCAAAATATTGGCTGCATGCCTTTAGTGCATTCTCATATTTTAGAATGTTTCATATTTCATGTACATTGCAGCTGATGTAAATAATTTTAATAATTTTAGTCTGATAATTCTATCGGTTTTGTTGTGTTTTATGTACGATGTTGCAGTGGCCTGTGGCTAATGCAAATAAAATTTCTGTTCTATTCTAGTACATTCTCTATGCTGCCTTGCAAATTTCACCTCTCTTTCTCTCCCTGCATAACCAATTCCCTTTCCCTTTGTCAGTCCATTACAGTTATATGCCTCCCTCTGCATTAACTATGCATAGCCTTTGAATGGTGGCAAGCTCACAAAGCCACTCGGCATGGGTACAATAAAATATTCCTACACTGATTCAAAAGCCACAATGTCTTGGCTTTAGTTCTAGAACCTACTTATTTTATTGGATTACTCCTACAATACCATTATGCAGTAGGCCTGAACATTAGAATGATGGATCATGACAATTGGAACACAGTTACCCCTGTATGATTTAGATGGTAATCCTCGGCATTGCATAGATACAATGTGGCAGTAATCTCTCTGGATATTTTATTTTAAAAAGAAAATATAATTCCAAGCAAGGGAAATGAAAAACCCTTTGGGGCACATATATTATTTAATGTGAGATACGGACACACACACACACACGCACACACACAGAGGCAAAAACACCTTGAATGTAATACTCTTGGCTTAAATGGATTTCAACTGTAACCTTGTTCAAACGAATACTGGCTATTTAGAATAAAGCTAGGTATGGCTACATCAGTTTTCTCCAACCTTGGGTCCCCAGATGTTTTTGGCCTACAACTCCCAGCATGCCTCAGCCAGCACAGCTGGGGCATGCTGGGAGTTGTAGGCCAAAAACATCTGGGGACCCAAGGTTGGAGGTTGGAGAACACTGGGCTAGATTTCATAGATTTCATAGATTATAGAGTTGGAAGGAGCCTATAAGGCTATCGAGTCCAACCCCCTGCTCAATGCAGGAAACTAGAGATGGGGTCTCCCATCCAAGTAATAACCAGGCCTGACCCTGCTCAGCTTTCCACACTCAGACAAGCTGAGCCAGCGTGAGCCAGTGTTGGTTTCTCTTAGTGTCTCATTTTTCCAATCTTAAATTTGGTTCATCACAAGCTTTGAGAATGTTGTTTGTTTGTTTTACATTTGCATGAAAATTGTATGCATTTTTGGGTGCCTTTCTCCTAATAGATGCATTTTGGTTTGCAATTTCACCTAATTTACATTTGTGGGTTTTTTTGCATACAGTTTTCACTAATATGCACACCGGTGTGTGCTCTTTCCCCTAATGTACACATCTTATGCACGTTAGATATACACATAACATACCCATTTGTTTTGATTGGAGAACACCATTGCATAATTTGGAGAAGTGAGAATTTTGACGGATAAGTGGGTTTCAGTTCACACATATTGGTTCAAAAGTGCAAAATTAAGTAAGTTCACATTAAAATGCAAGCCAAATGAATTTCTTCCCCATCCCAAGGTATAGTACACAATAATCCTATTGTGAAAGACAGAGGTAGTCTAGTGATAGTTTGTCATTCTTGGCACTATTAACTAGGGATATGTGAATCCTGTGTTGGAATTCCATTGGTAATTCCATTGCCCTTAGGCCTAAGTGGCAGATTGCCTGGACAATATGTTCCATAAAACTTCCAGCCTGGTTCTAGCCTTTTGTTTTTTTAGCTGTTTGCTCTAATTACAGTACTCAGATGTTTATGTGCCTACATTGGGTTTCTGTAGTCTCAGCATTTCAGAAACACTGATTCTCATGCATACATATTTCACTCAAAGTTGGACAGTATCATAAGGGTTGTGGTCTGGTCTTAAAGAGGCATAAAAATGCTATTCAAGTGAATGAGAATAAACATTCACAATTTTATTCTCCCTTATGAGCCTGCCCGCACCCTGAAATCTTCAGGGGAGGCCCTTCTCTTGGTTCCACCGCCATCACAGGCATGCCTGGCAAGAACACGGCAGAGGGCCTTCTCGGTGGCTGCCCCAATGCTCTGGAATTCCCTTCCCAACGAGGCTAGAGTGATGCCTTCCTTGTTATGTTTCCGGAGGCAGGCAAAAACTTTTTTGTTCCGGCAGACCTTTGGGAATAGTCTGGACCTGTGAGAATGCAATGGATTAGCACTGTTGTTTATATTTTTATCACTGTTTTAATTTTGATATTTTATATAATTTTAATATTATGGATGATTTAATTATATTTTTAACTTTTGTATATTTCTATTTACGTATATGTTTTAATTGTACAAGTTTAATGGTGTAAAGCTGCCTTGAGTCCCAGTACTGGGGAAAAGGTGGGATATAAATAAATAAATAAATAAAATGATTGATGATGATGATGATGATGATGATGATGATGATGATGATAAAAAAAATCATCTAGTGAAGAGATTATTGTTGGATATGGATTTGCAAGAAAGGGTTTAAACACACACAAAAGAAATATATTGTATGAATAGAGAATGTTCGCACTGCCATCGTACTAAATAACAGTAGAGCACTTCGTCATTAACATACTGTTGATTTTGGGAGAGCAGTGTGGATTTCAGTTGTGCCGTCCACTCTCTGGAACACCCTCTCCCATGCGCTTTGGGAGGCAGAAAATGTAGTATGCTTTAAACACCTCCCGAAAATGTACTTGTTTAAGCAGGCTTTCTCTGGCCTGTAATTCATCATAAGTAATCATGATGCTGCTAGCTCCACTGTGCCATTTTTGTATTGTTTTTATTATTATTGCAACTGATGTTTTTAATGGTTTTTTGTCAGCTGTGATTTTAATATTGCTATATGTGTTTTATTACATTAAGTAGTACCTATATAAGTATTAAAAATAAAATAAAATAAATAAATAAATATGTCTGCCCATAATTTTGGATCATGATTCTGCTTTGATAGAGCCACAGATTTCTCCCTCATCTCTGCTTTTAATGCATATCAGCAGAAACCTTTTCACTCACAACAGATCTAGGAAGGTATTAATGATTCTGATAAACACATATATAATGCTGTGAACTTTTGTACTAAGCAGAGCCTATTCAATGCAGGGACGCTCTGTCTATTGGATGGATGTGTTATTTGTCCTGAATGTCCCCTTTAAAGGTAGATCCTTCCTTTTAATAGTGCTGTGCCAAACCCTGCCCTCTATTTTCACAATTTCTTTTCTCTCCCTGTGAAAGAGGCTCCCCCCCGCCCCTTTCATGGGGGGGGGAGTTTGAATTATTTTCTCTTTGGGGGAAGGGGAAGGGGTTCCATTTACCCTTTTAAGTGTAGGAGGTGGCTGAGGCATCTGCTTTCCATATTTATTTATTTATTACTTTAAAAATGCCCCGTGTACTATCACAGTGTCGCAGGGCACTTTGCACAAAGGCTTTCAACCCATGAGACCACGTGATGTTGCACTCTCTCATAGGCATTCAGGAAGAGTTGCTTGGCTGGAGAAGCCTTCTGGTCAAGAGTCCTGCACCACTGCAAGTGCATGGGACATTTTTAAAGTTAAAAAAATATATAGAAAGGAGACCCCCCCCCCTTGGCCACCTTCTACACTTAAAAAGGTAAATGGAATCCCTGCTCCCCTCCCCGATGTGAAAATTATTCAAAATTTTTGTTGGCACGTTCATTTCACCCCTCCCGGACAAATTGCCAAGAATGGAAGAATCAAAATATTTGACATAGTGCTACCTTTTAACAAATGAAGGGTGGCCGGGACTTCCGGGTGAACATGGAGCTTTGAAAGCTGCACAGAAATTCTGTGGGCAGCTGGTACAGCGTTTCCTGGCCAGAGAATGTCTCAGGCTGGGGGATCTACTTCTCATTAGAGAAGCGAAGATCTGAGGTTACCCCCAAATTATCTCATTGGGTCATAAATTGCTTTTTGTCTGTCTTATGATGGATAAAGGTGGCTGGTGACCTGAGGTGGGGGAAAACGGCGCTGCATCCAGAGACCAGTTTTACCGATCATCAGAAGTATGCATGTTCACTTCCAAAATAAAGGAGTACATCTGGAGTGGCTAATTTGGAATCTTTCTGCAGCAGAGTGGGATTTATAATTAACTGTAAGTAGACTATGTTTATCTGGGAGGCGAAAAAGATAAGAGAGGAAACCTGAAAGGAGGTCTATAAATCTTATATGTTTGGAAGCGTCTTGGAAATATCTATATGCAAGGCAATATGTTTGCAGTTGCAACATTCTTAAACCTGTGGAACGAAATGGAGAGAGAAATTCTAAACAGATTGGAAGTAAGAATCCAGACTTTGAACGTAAATCTTAAAGTGGATCAATCAGAAGAACAACGTAAGACGGATTTCTTTACAGGACCGGCAGAGGAGAAGACAGAAGAAGTAAATAAGGACTTGGGAAACTTACCAGAAATTCACAGAGACTTTGAAGTTTTAATTGGATTGAATTGGCACGAGAAGAGAATTCAGCAAGAAGCTGTGACGCACTTTTTAAAATCTAAGATGGCGGAGCTGGAGACCGGTATGCAGGAGTCCACAAAACAACAGAACAAGCTGATTTCATTCTTGGTTCAAAACCTGGAACTTAATGATTATCCCTTTGACAGAGGAAAGCAATGAAAGAGACTATCTTCATGGTCTTTTATTGGCAAAAGATAAAAGGTTGATGTATACTGAACTACATGTCTAGTTGGAATATACGTAAATAATCTTTTGATTTTAAATATTAATGGCAAAGGTAAAGGGATTGCTTATATGACTTATTTGAATTTTAAATATTAATGGTGATGTAAGAGAAATTATTATAATTAAGGTATAATTATATTTGGTCTGTTTGGAAATATGTATTTTAAAAAAATAGTTCTTTTTTGTTGTTGTTGTTGGGGGTGTTGTTTTGTGGAGGCTTTGAAGTATTAAAGGGGAAGGTCTTTTGTTTTTTGTTCTATAAGTAGCATGATGGCTTATGTGCTTCTACTGTTTTGTCAGATGTCACTTATTTCTTAATTTTTAGACTTATCTTTCTTTTCTTTTCTTTTAAAAAAATATCTTGGAGATTAAAAGTGAAGGAATTTCTGCTTAGATAGAAAGAAATAATGAGTAATTGTAATAATACAAATGATTTGATTCGATGGTTAGGTACTAGAGAGTGTGGGGGGGTGGAAATACAAAATACTTTTGTTATGTGGTCATGTGCTAATTAGTTTATAGTTACTTTCTACTTTTGGGATTCTTAATATACTGTATTTTGGAATTGAAAACACTATTTAATGAAACTATAGGTTTTCTTTTTTAGTGTATCCATAAATGTTGAATTTAATAGATTAAATAGTTGATGTATATTGGGGGAGGGTGGAGACCTCTGGTGTTTGTTCCTTTTAGGGTTCTTTTTTTGCCATAACTGGAAGTGATTTTTTGTTAACAGAAAAGATTTTGAGAATAACTGTGGTTGATTAAGCTGTGGAGAAGATTGGAAGTCCATTATTGTATTTGTGTTTGTTTGTTTGTTTGTTTGTTTTTTATGAATAAAAATTAAAAGTTAAAAAAAAACAAAAAAACCCCACACAAATGAAGGGTGGCCGGGTGGCTGGCCAGATGGGCGATTAACAAATATATTAAATAAATAAATAAATAAATATGGAATCGGGTGTTTTTTTCAGGATACAGCGTACAATTTCTGCAACTGTGAGTAACCACACACATCATGTATCTGGAATCAGAAGGAAGGGTGTCCTACTACAAGGATGATTTTTAGGCTGGCTGAACTAAAAAAAAATCCTCATTTTAGAAGTTAGGCATTGGGTTTAGATTGCCGCTATGTCTCATTTAATTTCTCTCCCTCCTTCTGCCCACTTATATTGACTGTGATCTTTGGCTTCTGAGATAATGCCCATAATCCAGTATTGATTTTTGCCACTAGAAGAACTTGACACTACAACAGGTCACACAAACAAAGAATTTAAACATTTTGTTTTGGATTCCGAATTGGTAACATGAACTATGCAGCCCAAGAACTAAATGGTGCAAATACCTTTTGTAAATAATCTTTGGTAGTGGAAAAAGAAAATCACATGGAGCATTTTCCTGGTATAACATTTCTACCATATACTTGCTGGTACTTTCTTGCTGTTTTAGGTATACATATGTTACACTTGATCTTCTCCCCCTCCATCCCACCCACCTGTAGTTTATTAATAAGGCTATTTATAAATCTGAAATCCTTCATGACTAACGATAGTTTCTGTACAGTTCTGATTCAAGGCCTGCACAACTTGTGACTTCCCAAGCCAAACAGTGTTCACCAGCCATGTGTGATGGCCCCCCAAAATGTTTTGCTTTTGTTGCCTAGATCTGCAAAAATGTGGATGGGATGCACTACTGAATACCTGGTAGACCACAATACACAATTTGGTGCCTCCATTGGTCTTGGTGGGAACACGTTTTGCAGGGCTAGAATTAAAAATGTACTGAAAAGGGGAAATCCAGGTCATTTGGGCTCGATGGATTTCCCGTCTGCTTCCGATCTGTTAATGGGAAGCAGGCCAAGTTGAAGTTTTTTTCACATTGAATTTTTTTTGGGGGGCGGACTTCCCTCTGTAAGATGGACTGTGATTTCCTTTTTCTTTTTCTTTTTAATGCCACTGGAATTTCCACAAACCAGCAGGGATGTTGAAGAGTCCTTGGTCTCGAGTCACGAGTCAAGTCACGAGTCTTTGGACCCGAGTCTCGAGTCCGAGTCCTTGGTCCAAAATGGTGACTCACGAGTCCTGAGTCCCGAGTCACTCCCAAAGCTGACTCCACGAGTCCCTATTAAAATCCATGGGATTTCCCCCCAACAAAATAAGGCTACCTCAGATGTGTGGCTTAAATAAATTCTAGGCACAAGTGTGCCTTTTTATCTTAAATCTCTGCCACTGATTTTGACAAGAACAGACCAGGCAGCCAAACCCAAAATAACCAGGCAGGCAGAGGAGGCAGGGAACCCCAAACAGGCAGGCAGAGGCAGCCAAACCCAAAATGTCTGAAAGGTTGCATTAGGAAAATGATTTTAAAAAATAAACTTGGATTGTTACTGCAACTAGGTCCAGACAGCACCTGCAGGTGGCATCAAGCAGAGATGTTGACGAGTCCTTGGTCTCGAGTCCCGAGTCGAGTCTCGGGAGTCCGAGTCCCCATCCCTGCAAACCAGCACCCAAAACCCATGTGGTTTTAACGCAACTTGTGCCATTTGTACAAATCACACTAAAGCCACATGGTATTCGGGTGCAGATTTGTGCAGAACAGCACCCTAAAAGCACATGGTTTATTGTGATTTTTGCTGAACCATGTGCTTTTTCAGGTGCCTCTTTGCACAAATCCATACCTGAAAACCAGGTGGCTCTAGCGCAATTTGCACAAATAGCACAAGTTGTGTAAAAGCTGCGTAGTTTTTAGGTGCCAGTTTGTGCAAATTCCATTGGTGGTTTAAAAAAATACGCAAATTATGGTCTGTTTTACAGATGGAAGTCCATGAGCTGGCTCGACTCACACAGCAGCAAGTTGGTGTCAGCTCACAGCCAGGCCAGCAAACCAGAATCTGGGGGGGGGGGGATCATGAAAATCTGATTGATTTTCACCCCCCTATCGGATTCCTCACACATCCTTAGCTGGAATATACCAAGAAGTATGCCCATTAATTTCCTCTCAGTCTAAACAAGTTCGTTTTTCACAGAGGTTCATTATTCTACCGTTTTAGTAGCCACTCAGACATACTTGACAATTTTAGTAGTCTCTCAGACAAACTTTGGGAAGTGGTGTGACCATGTGTCCTACTTTACAGAGGGCAGTCCCCTGTTTGAAGGTGTCATCTGCTTGAAGGGCTGTCCGGACCAAGGCCAGTTTAAACATAAAGAACCATAAGAAGGGAGAGCAACAGCCCTGAAATTGGGCATCAACAGTTAGTACAGGGACAACAGACTGAGGAGGCACACAGGTCACCTGGCCATAGCCTTCTGTATTATGGTGAACTATATTGTATATCTATTTAAATTATAGTAATTATTTCTAAATTATTATAAATAAATAAAATTAGCTTGATTAAATACTGGACATTTCCAACAGAGAGGCCACTTATGCATCAACAAAAAAGAGGACAAAATAGGACACACACACACACACACACACAGTGTGTGTGTGTGTGTGTGTGTGTGTGTGTGTGTCCATCCTCTTTTTTTGTTGATGAATAAGTGGCCTCTCTATTGGAAACGTCCAGTATTTATCAAGCTAATTTTATTTATTTATTCATTCATTCATATAAAATTTTGGCCACTCTTCAGTATAAAACTCTCAGGGTAGCATACAAGCTATATAAAATTACAGTATCTCTCATTAAAATAAATAAAAATAGACAAAATCACAGAAACAGCAGGCAAAAAATCAATAAAACCCAGCACAGCTATACCATAAAACTAAGATCAGCTATAAAGCATGCTGAAACGGCTGGGTAAACAAAAATGTCTTCACTTCAGGGTTGGTGCCACTTGAGCTTCCTGGGGAATGGCATTGAATTGGCATGGCACCATGTTCCAAAATGCAGATGGATGGATGTCAGATCTATCAAGTACACCCAAACTCTGAACCTGATCCTTTATAGGAGAGTGCAACCCATCCAGGCCGGACCCATTTTTGCCAATTGGATGAACCACCTACCAGCAGAACAATCGACTGCTCAGGATTAGCATGTGTTTATTGGCCCTCATTCTGTCCATTACAGGCACTGTTCAACACTTACATTGATAAGTAATAAGTGACTCTGGGCCGGTTCACATGGCACGGGAACCGCAGAGGTCCCCCGCGGTTCCTGTGTCGTGCAAACGCTGGCCGGGGGTGCCCCTGCGGAACAGTCACGTGCTGGAAGCATGGAAAGTCACCATGGGTGGTAGAGGGGTAAGCCCCTACCACGTGTGGCCACCCTGCCATGCGAACAGCGGGCAGCCCTCCCGCGGGGGCCTTCCATGGCTGCACAGAGGCGGCAGCCCAGAGCAGCCAGAGCTGCGGCCGCTCCAGCCTGTAGGGGCAAACGGCCCCGCTTGGCATCCGGAGCTGCTGCCCCCAAGCACCGGGAGGCCCGCACTGCGGTGCGGGGACTGCCGGCTCCACTACGGTCCGCCCACACATGCAGGGCGCAGGTCGTCTGCGGTGCCCTGCCAGACCCCGTGGACAGCCCGTGGTGCCTCCCCCGCTCACCGACCGGGTCGTATGAACCGGCCCTCTGATAATTTTAACAACAATGGAGGCATTTGCTACTCTACTATATTTAGAGCTGACTCAGTAATTAAATATCCAATCAATATTATCATTGGAGAATTTGTACTCACTCTGGATGTTCCATAGCCTTAGGGGTTAGCAGAAAGTTCAGGGTTTTGACATTTCAGCTTAATATTTCTGGGAGGATGCTGAAGGAGGGGAGGAGATTTCAAGAGCAAATCTTAACAAAGAGTTTTAGGGATACACTTACCTTTGGCAGACAGCTGAGCAGCCTCCCCTCTCTTTTTAACTTTTTGCCTCTTCTTGTGGCAGTTGGAGTGAGCACCTCACTAGGGACGTATGGAATTTGTTAAGTCTATTCCATCTGCGTTTTGCAGATTTTCAGGTGCCTTTCGTTCTGTCGTCTGATCACTGATGGAATCAGATTTTGCACAAATGCATTCATACACATTTGCGCAAATTCGGACTTCAGCAAATTCACATTTCCCCAAATGCACATATGCCCCCCCATGCACAAATCCACCCCAAAATGAAGATTTTCATGCTTTAGTCTATGGGGGGGAAATGCACATTTTGGGTCAGTGATTTTTAAAATATATTTCTATGACTAAATCTGCGTAAAATTACAGAAAGTAAGAATACTGATCTGCAAGTCTGCGGAATATGTGCGACTCAGGAAAAGCCAGTCTGCTATAGAAAAGCAAAATCAGTGAAATCCCCACTCACACATTTGTCTCCACCTGTAAAAGGGAAGGCAAATTTGTGGGACCATTTTTGCAACAACCCTGTAAATATCTGAAATGTAAGCCACTTCTCCCCAAGTTCCATTGGAAAAGCAATGGGACTTCGAGTAGTTTTTCACATGTTACAAGGAGACACTAACAACAGATACCCAAGCTTACACCTCTGCTTTCCCTGTTTCTAGTGTAACACCAGGTGCAATTGCACTCTGCACATGTTACCATGTAGGAGACATCCCACTCACATGGTACACTAGAAATGTAGAAAGCAGATATATGAATCACTTCCTCATCTATTATTGGCACCTCATGCTATTCTTTGAAATGCATTGGCTTCTGTCACAGGTTCTGTTCAATGCACAACATTTCTATGTCTTGCCAATGCCTAGCAAGTCAGAAAACATTGAGTGCACATATTTCATTAATTAGCCATGATTGGAACATACTAGTGTTCCCAAGTATGCAATAAACTAAACATATCTATTCAGCTGACTCCCTGAGCTGTGCTTAGTGGATATGCAAAATTTGTCAGTTATAGCTTTATTACCATTTCAACCCTTCCCCATTCACCGAGGGGCATTTCACTAGTCATATAAAGTATTGCAATGATATGACCCCATAGATAGAAATGTAGGTTTATTCATCAACACCATACAGAAGAAATAAATGGATAATAATATATATGACTAATAGGCATGGTTTGTAATTGCCTTGTCCTTATAAAACCAGATTAAATTAAGTCTAAAACAACAGACAGTATTGAACTTGCAGAGACAAGGTAAAATGTGTATATGTCAACTCGCTGTTACCCAAAGTCTTCCACCGAACCTGGTGACCCTAGCAATTTTGATCTTGGTCCAACTTTTGAGGGCACAAAGAAGGGGCAACTCCTTAAATTATGCAATTTGTGCAATCTCCTAGACAAATGGCAAATTAATCAGTCACTGAATCCTTGATTTTTTTGAAGACTTGTGCATTTTTAAAGAAGATGGAGTAATTGTTTAGTGACTTGGTGCCATTGATTTTCATTATGGATGGCGTTGGCTGGGTCTGTGTCAGGTCATTGGGGAGAGATAGCCTTTGCATAGCTAAATAAAGGAAAGGTAATTCTCGTTCCATATTCACAAGGAAAACTCCAGTCCTTGAAGAAAATGTTTTGCGTGACCTTCCCAGTAAAGGAACTTTCCTCATTGAGTCATTGCAATGATAAAGGAAATAGGGACAGTTTTCAGCATCAACCCGATGCATAACTTGAAGTGAGAACAGTTTGTTTGTTTTTCCACAAGAAGAAATTCCGACTGTAAGGCAAGCTTGTGAAAGCACATTGTTTTAAATATTCCACAGGGCCCTACTGCAGATTTCCTTAAAGCAGGCCATCAGACTTGGAATGGAGCAATTAAATGGAATGAATTCCATCTGTGTGAGGGGGAAAAAGAATGGGAAGTTCTTCTTAATGCTCAGTTCACAGAAGATAGTAGTTTTTAAGGAAGAGTTGTATTGTTGAAATTACTGTCTCTGTTACAATGCTTAACCATTGTTTGATGGACACATTTTGCCAAGATATATCACTTTTCCAAAAAGTCCTTCTCCTTCCTACCTATCAGACTATCTGTTACAATATTGCTCGCTACAGGGCAACACATCTGTTCCCAGGGCCACATAGCTGTGACTTCCCCATGCAGCTCGGGTCCTATCTGCCAGGAGAAACCATGTGGGCCCTCCTACAGCAGGGGTGCAGAACTTCTTTCAGCCCAAGGGTTGAATCCCATTTTGGAGACACGTTCGAGGGCCACATTCCAGTGGTAGATGGGGGTAAAGCAAACGGCTGAGGCCAAAAATACCAGAGCTGTGTACAAACAGCCTCTCAAAATTCTCCACCCTATCTGTGGGCAGAGAAATTTGGGGAACAACAATTTCACCAAATTTCTTCAGGGGCAGGGGGAATTCACCAACAGTTTCTCAGAGGTAGGATTCACCATTGGCTTTCCCCCCTCCCTTAAGGATTTTTTTTGGGGGGTTGTGCTGCCACTACAAGTGGCAACAGCAGCAACTGTGTTGGCAGTCAGGCCCCATTGTTCATCCTCCACAGTGCAGGGGTGTGTGTGTGGGGGGGGGGTAGTGTTCTGTCTGCCTCCAGGGAAGAAGTGCTGTGCCTATCTGTCCTCCAATTTCTTGCAAGTTTTCTTCCCCCAAGCTTTCGTTTTTCTACCTCATTCTCAGGATGCTGTATAATCTAATTTGTAATTATTTTGTTGGTGGGTCTTGAGCTTACCTAATCACACTGCGAGGTGGCTGAAGGTGTTTTGCCTTCCCATGGGATTTAATTAAAGTGCAGGAGGCCGAGGAGGCCGCAGGGTGCCAGAGAGACGATTGTACACTGAAAGATAGGAGACTCACGCATGCTCCTCAGCCACTCGGTAAGTAAGGTGACTGAGCACAAGAGGCCTGAACCTAACCTTTGAGAATTTCTCTGAAATTTTCTTCCCCTTAGTATTTCTTTTCAAAAGCAATTTATTTTCTATCAGATTGAATGCAAATGGCCAAAAAATGTGGCAGATTTTTTGGCACAGCACTAAAAAAAAATACCCAAAAAATAGCCAGTGGAGGCTGCTGCCTCCAGTGTCAGTGGAGTGGTTTCTCCACCCCGGGAACTTTTAAGGAGCTATCCATGGTGCTGAGCCTATTTGGGGGATAGGGTTCAGCTTCATGGACAGCTCATTTAATGTTCAGACTAAAGCCCAGAGTGGATACACAGCCCCACTGACATTAGCCACCGGCCTCCACTGAAAACAGCAGCATATTCTAGCTTAAAGAACTATGCCTTACGAGAGGAATTTCAACGTTTTACAATGGGGTGGGGGGTGGGACTGAACAGAAACTGGGAGGCCAAGAAAGCCAGATTGGGACCCCAGACAGGGCAGATTTGGCACCCGGGCCTGAGATTCTGCACCCCTGACCTACAGTGTCACTTGTATTTGGAAGCCAATGATGATGAAATAGCAAGGAGATATAATCCTATTCACAAACTATCTGGGCTTACCAGCCCTACATGTGGAGGCTACAGTGGGGCAGCACCAGCCAGGCCATATCACACAGACCTCCAGCCCTGCCCTTGATGCGCTCAATGCAGTCTTGATCCTGAGGAGTGCATGTGCCTGAGCAGCTGCTTAGGCATAGACGCCCCTTGCTCTATGAGTGGACATCAGAGCACATGGGTTGCAGTCTCTCTCTGGTCTCCATGTCCTACACATGGAGGCAATTTGTGAATGGGGCGTGGCCTATGTCATTTGCTCAGCCCATGTGGTGTTTCTTTGAAGTGCAGCACAAGCATGAATTATGTGGACATGGTCCCATGCCAATAGCAACATATACATCAAATCTGCCCCAGGAGCCAGCTGTTTGCTGTCCTTCACTCAAGCCCCACCCCACTGAGAGTCTGGCTTGTTTTTGCCATAAAGCACCCATAAATTATATCATCAGTTAATTTTGTCTATCCAAAGTGTAATCTGGAAGCAAGAAGTGACCTTAGAGGTCATGGGAGCAATCCCTTTGATGGTGGCCAGCCATTCTCCCTCTAAAAGTCCAAGAAGGAATGGAGCTGTGAAGCAACAGAAATATCCCCCTCTGACCAATTTACCTGAGGCCTGTCATCTGAGAGGTGAGAGGCCTACAACTTGTCTCATGGCTCTGGACAGAAGACCTGCTCTGTGGGCCCACAGGTTGGATTCCTTCCATTAGGGAACAAAGTGGGAACATCCTGAAGTTCCATGCCCAAGGAGCCAGAGTGAGAACTGGGTCTGGGAAGTAACACAGTGCTTTTGTGAATTCTTCTAGTCTGTGTGTTAGAGACAGAGAGAAATAGTATAATGGGTATAATAACTTATTTCCCCCATTTAATTTGTGCTGCACTCAGAACATTTACCTGACTTGTCATCTTCCACAGAGCCGGGTAACTGACCCGAGTCTGTGCTGCAGGGGCTGGCAGGCAGTGTGTGGACTTCTAGGTGGTATGTCCCACAACTCCCATGATTCCTCATCATTGGCTATGCTGGCTTGGGCTGATGGGAGTCATAGGCAAAACATCTGGAGGGCTGTATGTCTCCCATTTCTGGTGCACTGGGTGTGGTCAATCCTGTACTAGATGCATTGGCTGGTTCAAGTTATCACTGCCTACATACTTGGCAGGGCAGATTAGGAAGAGCTTGCATGAGGATCTTTGCATCAGGACTCCAGACTATGAAGACTGGACATGCTGAAGCAGCTCCTCCACTCTTTCTGCACAGGCCTCCACCTTCTGTAGGCCCAACTGCCTGTCCCAATTCCCCCTTTAACTTTTTCAGCCTTCTGCTCACTGCTGTGGTGGCTTCGTTGCTGCCCCTTTACTGACTCTTTTCCGTTTTTACCGTCCAAAGTATCTGTAAACAATGAAGTATGTTTTTGGAGACTTCACTCTTGAGGAAATGAAGTCTATAATTTTTGGTGTTTTACAATAGCTGCTGTTTTTAAGGGGGCGGGTGGAGAGAAACCACATACTTGGCATATTGTGATGACTCCCTGAATTTCACCCTAAGCGGGGGAAAGGTGCGACTTTAAAAGGCTTGTTGGCTGGGAGGTATTTCAGATATCTGCCGCTGCAAATTCTCTCTCATGATGATAACTAAATGATGTGAGTCAGCGAGCCGTTTCACCATTGAGGAAATAGGTAGAAATGGGACTTTGTGCAGGAATGAGGTATTTTGGCCATTTTAGCCTATGTGGTAATTTGCTGCTAAATATAGTTATCAGGCGGTGGCTGTTATTTACTTGACCCACTCCAATAAATATGTCAATTAAAGACTTATAAAAACCATTCCCAGATAACAGGAAATGAGCATTGTTAGAGAGCTGTTACAGCATTTTAGAAAGCTGGGCAGGTAATTTGAGGCTACAGTGCTTTTTGATTCATTGACCAAACATCGCTTGCGCAGAGGTTAATCAAGGCCTGCTTAGAAGGCTATTAAACATCTTTCATACTTCCTGTGTTTTCAGCATTGCTTTAATAATAGCTTCAGGATGCATAATAACCATATTTTATTCCTATCAGTCAGGGTCAGAGGGGAGGAAGGAGAGAAGTGTGTGTGTGTGTGTGTGTGTGTGTGTGTGAGAGAGAGAGAGAGAGAGAGAGAGAGAGAGAGAGAAAGAGAGAGAGAGAGAGAGAGAATAACTGGTTTGAATGTTTGCCAGGGCTTTGACACGTTCACAAAGGTTGAGTGAAATGGATTTGTAATCATGGCTAAGAATAGAAATATGCTGTTTCTAATATACCACCCTCAGTTGTCCAAATGTTTCCTGTATTCCCACACACGGCTCCACCCTTTCTGCCTTATTGCGTATTGCACTTGGAACTCCCTCAAAGAACACCAACATCGGGGGTCACCATGCCTTTTGGGTCAGTGGGCACATTTGGAATTGTGAAAGAGTGTCACACGGGTGCTCTCACAAATTGGCTGCCATGGCATGGGGGAGTCTTGCCCATTCATAAAATGACTGCTGTGGTGAGCATGGCCGGTCATAAAGCATTCATTTCCCAGAAGGCAAACTGGTGAGACTAAAAGAATAGTAAGTTGCCCAAGAACCTTGGTACACTGCAGAGAGGGTATGAGCTGCAAAACACAAAACCACTCTTTTGAACCCTAATAAAGATGGTGCTGAAGGGCAGTACTTTGCTTGGCACAATGCCAGTGTCCCAAATAATAATAATAATAATAATAATAATAATAATAATAATAATAATACCTAAGAAATAAAATAAAAATTAGGAGGGGCAGGGAGCCTGGTGGGTGCGTGGAGAAAGAGGTGTTTTGCTGGCACATTGTTTGCTGGCACCTTCTTGGAAACCCCATACCTTCAGGGATCCAGGTTTCTCACCTCTGGATTCCTCATCAAAACCATCTCTTCCATGAACTCTTTCACTTAACTCCTTGGTCCTCACTGCCTGTCAAAATGAGCAGCATTGGTGCACTTTCATCCCCAAACCTTTTGCTTCTCCCTTGTCCAAATTTAGGCTGCAAGCACTTTGGAAAGGGGGCCACCCCTTTCTCCCTTTTACTGTAAAGCACCATGTACATTCATCACCACCATTATCACCAACACAGCTTTACACAACCCATCCAAATGTAATCACTTTAACAGCAGAGTCCTAGGCATGTTAATTCAACAGTAAGTTCCACTGTGTTCAACAGGGCTTGCTCTTGGGTAGATAAGTGTGCCTAGGATCACAGCTTTCATCCGACTGATTTTAATGTAAATGTTATACACATGCTTAAATCTCTCCCACTGAAAATCAGTGGCTAACTTTGGCTGAGTCATGTGCTTTTTGTTGTAACCCTATCCAACTTACATGCAGCAATCAGTAGGACTAAGAAAGAGGCACTTCTGTGTCCCATTCTAGTGTACATAGACAGAGCATGCAAAGGGAATAGGAGAAGACCCTGTCTGGATCGGTGTTGGATATTTCACTCGCAGTCGCCAGTATGCATTAAAGAGTCTCAAAAACCTGCCCAAGTGACTCCTGAGGACTAGAATGATTTCAATATTCTTCAATTCTCTGGGTTCCAAAAGACAACAGTGATTGAAGGCATCACAATCTTCTTATCATATACAGTTGCTGAAAGGCATTTTGGCCACTTGTGCAATCCAGAAATCATAGAGTGATGTAGGCATGATGTCCTGATTCCTGAAGACTATGTTCTTTAGCCAACACTCCGGTTATCTGAAGAATGAAAGCCAAGCTTACCAAAGCCTAACCCTGGCCCATTCCGCCCCCACAGCTCAAAGAACTTGTAACCCATCATTACTGTTATAGTATTTTGATACTATAGGCTCATTTTGTCTTCCTGCATCCTGTCCCCATCACAGACAGGTACCGTTTTATGTTCCAAGACAACCTTCCCCAACCCAGTGCTTGTTATATGCTGAGAGAGCCTTTCCCAGCCTGCTGCCAGATGTGTAGGATAGGACTGCAACTCCCATCATCTGCAACTGATGGCCAACCTGGCTGGAGTGATGAGAGTTGTAGTCCAACACACCTGGAGGGCATCTGTTTGGGGAAAGGCTATAAAATTTGGGGACCAGAAGTAGGTGAAAAGAGCAATAGAATATGGTTCCATACTACCATATCAGTCAGGGGTGGAGAACTATGACTCCCATCATCCCTCACCACTGGCTATGCTGACAAGAGCCAAAAGGCATTGAAGGCCGAAACTTCTGGCGGGTCACAAGTTGCCCACCTCTGCTGTATCAGATTACTGTTACTGTTACCACTGGAAATTTATTTAGAGCCAGTGTTGAAAGACACAGGCACAGCATTTATCTGTCCAGAAGGCTTGTCCTCTTCTATTGTGCTCTCTACATATCTCTTACAACACTGGCTCTAAATAAGTGTTTTAAAGTAGGAGAACAGTTGTTGTTTAGAAGGAAACAAAGTTGTATGAGTGTAAAGGTTCCCTCTTAGCCAGGGATGTATGAGAAAATTGTTTCAGTTGTGTATTTTTATCAGGATTTACCTAGTTTGCACCTTCGAAAATTGACCATGGACTGGGACACATTCTGCGGTCGAAGTCCATACATTTCTGAGCTTGCAATATGATTCACAGACCCCAAAAATGTGTTCAACAGCAAGCATACATTTGAAAAATGTGCATGAAAAAAATGCATACTTTTGAAAAATGTGCACAGCTATGTTTTAATCAATGGGAGAAGAATGCAGACATTTCAAAGATGCACACAATTGATGCATACATTTGGAAAATATGCACGAAAATGCGCTCAGAGTTTCATGCAAGAAGAAAAACAAAAACAAAGCTTGCAATCTGATATGGGCTCGGAACGAGCTTTGAGGGGGAATTTGGAGAACTTTGGCGAGCTCGAGTTTTGCTGATTCACACATCCCTGACATCATACATTATCACTTTAAGCTTAATTGCACAATAAGTCAATTAAATATTTGTGCTCCTTTAATGGTACCCATAATATACTACCAGGGGCAGCTGCATTTCTCTACCTCCTGGCGGGGTCAGCCCTGGACAATAATGGGTGAAAGTGTGTCTCAGATTCTGCCTCTGTACCCACACAAACTTTCTAATGGCTGGCTGTGGAGCTTGAACATTTGACCACCTGCCTACTAAGGTTTAAAAGGGTCACCGAACTCTGAAATGTACCCATGCATCATACTTACAAGAACACCTGTGCTAAATAGCTTGATGTCAGCATGCAGTGGAGATTTACTGTTTGCTCTTTGTCAATGTGTCTTCTTTACGTCAGAGTTTCAATGGGGTATCAAATCAGGATTTAGGGCTCGGTTAACAAGAAGGTTATTTTATTTGCCACACTTTCTGGATATAGTCAGCTAAACTCGTCATCACTAAGGACTTAGATAACCAGAAGTAATTATGAAATAAATATTTGTTGATCCTCCATATATCACTGGAAAATTCAGGTCGGAAAGTCTCATTGAATTTTGAATTCTGTGTTCATTATTGATATCAGCCCACCATTATACAGCCTAAAAATATAGTGGTTTTCCATAGAAATAATGAGTACAATATGAAACAGTGCAGAAATGTACACATGTGATTCTCTATCCCACCGGTAGGCAACACGGTGCCCATGGGCACCAATACAGCCCCCAAACACCTTTCTTTGTGTCCATCAAGTTGCCCCACTCATTCCAATTTATTTTTAAATTAACACATTTTCTTACTACCAGCTGGGATTGCTATTTCTGTTGGAGCCAAAAACTATGGGTTCAAAGGAATTGTTTAGTGTGTTGGGGCTCAGACCCCACGGGCCCACCTCTGCATTGTACTCAGTCTTTTAGGCAAGTTACTTGTCCTTTGCCACATCTCTCATGGCAGCCATTTGGTGGTGGTGCCCAGGACAGCTTCTCACTTTGCCAAATGTGCCCATGGCCCAAAAAGATTGCCTACCCCTGCTCTGTTCTGGTAACTTCCACTTTACAAAAACAGGCCTCTTTTTACTCTTACATATTTGCACCATGATAGAAAAATAATAAATGGAAAGCCCAATTCTGTCTCCTCCCACAGCTGCTGCAGTGAAAGCTATGGGTGCCTGCTATTCTATTATCTGTCACAAAAACCTTTCACTAAAAAATACATAACAACAACAAAAACACACATCCTTTATAAGAAAATGAGACATAGCTGGGAAGGTCCTACTCCAGTGTCCAGTGCCCCTAAACATAAGAGGAGGGCTGCAGCTTGATGGCAGAGCACATACTTTGCAATCCCTGTTGCCTCTGGAGAGGGCTGGAAAAGACCCCTGTCTTGAAACCCTGGAAAGCCTCTGTCAGTTAGGGTCGCCACCTCTCTTTTCCTGGCAGGCTCCTCATCTTTAACAGCAACATGGCAGGCAGGTGCAACAACATGCTCCTCTCCATGCTGGGATTAGCTGTACCTATTGAATTTGACTGGTGCAAATGGGTGAGAATATTGTTTCAGTTCTTTTCTTTTCTTTTTTTATATAAGAACTTACACAAATGTGTAATTTCTTTCTAAGTAGAATGCAAACAACTTGATTTTAAAAAAAATATGAATGTGAGAGAAAGCAAACCTGACAGATTCATCCATCCCTATCTGGACCTAGTGTCATTCCTGGGCATTGTGGGGGGAAATGGTGGCCACCACTCCAAAAACGTTGGAGAAAATATTCGGAGAAAATTCTGCAAACTTGCCTTCTTTTTCTTAGGTGGGGGGGACGGGACAGTGAGAAAAAGGAACATCTCCGAAATTTTCTCAGAAAAAAGATGTGTCATCTGAGAAATTTAAGCTCAGCTCTACCTACATGCTGCTCTCTTCCTAGCAGCATGTTCTGCTATCCTCATGGTTCAGCCGAGGTAAATCCAGGATAACAAATGACAAGAGTTAATTTCCTTTTCCTGTCGTAGCCACATGAGAATGTTATGTCACTATCGTACTAAGAGGAGACTGTTGTGATGGGTGACTGAATCTAACTTATTTCTCTTTAAATAATTCATTTGGCATCACATTCTCACGCAATCTACCCAAGAACCTCAGCCATGCATTCCCAAGGGCACTCTTTATTACAAGAGCCTCTGATATTTTGCCTCAGGGCAAATTTCTACTGACGAGAGCGTTTCCTTTTTGAGATGCATTTGTGTGTGTAATTGCACTGAAGAAACCCAAAAGGTCTCCCTTTGTTGTCTTTAATGTAGGACGAGGAACTCAACAGCACCCGTATGATGTAGAATCATGGCTACCAACTCTCGCCTGTCTAAATGCATGGAGTGCCCTTCTCGAACACATCAATGCCAGTGCAATGCTGTGTAAACTGCACTTCTGTTTACTTCCTTTGGAGATTCCTGGGGAAATTTGGATACTTACCATTGTGCAGTTGATCTCATGGTCCACCCAACCCCCAAAGCAGCATTTATCCAGACATGTACAATTCATTATATTTATTTGTTTTTAATATTTTTATACTGCTTTTCCACAGCAGTCACCAAGGTGGAGTGCAAGAAATCGAAATAAAAGCAACAATAATACCATAAAAACATAAGGATAAGAAATAATAAAATCATGTTAAAGTATTAAAAAACATGAATACAAGGTTTAATCCACTAAACCAGTTGAGGTGGGACAGTGCAGAAGAACAGAGGCAAAAGATTTCTGCCTGGAGCTTTTGTGTTCTCCCCAGCCCAAATAAGTCAGACTATGGAATGTGCTACCACAAGATGTATTGAAGGCTGTCAAATTGAACACCTTTAAAAGGGGGTTAGATAAATTCATGGAGGAGAAGGCTATCAATGGCTATATATTACCTCCAGTATCATAGGCAGTATGCATTTCAATAGCAGTTGATGGAGAACATGAGCAGGAGGGTGAGGCCGCACTCAGATCCTCCTTGGATCTGGGTTGCCCACTCCGGGAACAAAATGAAAATGATGGACTAGGTAGGTTTTTGGTGTGATCCAGAAACTGTGCTTGCTTAAGCTGATGAGCAACAGAAGCAGCAAGCCCCCCTCCCAATATGAAGGGGGCTTTTTTGTTTTGTTCACACAGCCACCTTGCAGACTTACTTCTCACCCAAGGAAGACTGTCTTTAGTGCACTCATGGTAAAAAGTTGTGTAAATCTACATCAGCCATATAAGCAGAAATCTGTACGAGCTGTTGTGGTCATGATGAGCTGTATGATGTACAGTTCATCATACAGCTCATCATGACCACAACAGCAGCTCATGGTGAGTGGCTGAGGACAGATTCACATATCTAACTCACACACAAAATATTCTGCCTTGATAGAAGAATAATAGGTAAGGACTGGTTTGGATATGCAGCCATATGCACAATAATGCATGATGGCACGGAGAAATGCTAGTGTGACTGAAGTAGCACATGCAGTCAGCTACTGTGTTTCCTGGGTCTGCAGCCACAATTGCAGGAATGCCCATCAGTTGTATCTGCATTTTGCTTTGTTTCACACTAAATTTAAGAACTTAGGAAGCTGCCTTATATGCTGTCAGCCTATTGGTCCATTTCACTCAATATTGTCTATACTGACTGGCAATGGCTCTCCCAGGTATCAAACAGGGTTTTGTTTGTTTTTTCCTCCAGCCCTACCTGGAGATGCTGGGGATTGAACCTAGGACCTTGTGTGTGCAAAGCAGACACTCTGCCACTGAACTACAGCATTTCTTTCATGTAGTGTGCCTATGTGGACAACTGTACTTAGAATATAAGCAGGGTTTGCAGGTGTGGGAATCTAGCCTAGTATCAGAAAGTGGCTAGACCTCCCATCTATCCATTTGAATTTAGCACAGATGTCACAAAATGCATGCATGTATTACTTTTTTTTTAATGAAAGAAGAAGGTCTAGATTGCACCGGGAGGATTGCGAAGGAGAAATGCACCCCATCATCTCCCCTGCTGCATCCAGAAAATAGACAATGTCCATTGTTCTGTGAGAAGAATGAAGGTGGTGTCAATATGCCACCTCAGCCAGCCAGAGACTACAGTGACCTGAGGGAACTCAACACTGTCAGCCTCAATCTGCTAGACAAGAAGGTGCAGTCTCCTGAACAGCTGATAAACATCAAGAGTTGTGCCTTCTCCAACTGTAGCATTTTGTGTAAGTGCCACTTAGAGAAGGGGTTTTTCATTACTCATCTTTCACAAGTTGCAGCTGCTGCAATATTTCAAGGTCCACCCACATTGGGATCAACCTACTGTGGCTGCAGTATGCCCAGAATTGCATAGATTTCCCTTCGGTAAAAGGAAAACTCCCCATCTGACAAGTTGTAACTCTTTCCAACTCATAACTAAAATCTGGCAAAAACCTAGTCATAATGTATGCCTATGTACTCCAGTTACTGAGGAACACGGGCGGGAGGGTGCTGTTGCATTCATGTCCTGCTTGTGGGTTTCCTGTAGGCAGATGGTTGGCCACTGTGTGAATAAAATGCTGGACTAGATGGACCCTTGGTCTGATCCAGCAGGGCTCTTCTTGGGTTCATAAGTCTCCATGGAAATCAAAGAATAAAAGTGCTCTGTGTTTTAACAGCATTTTTAATTCAATTCTTTAACTGGCTGCCATTTTTCTATCTACTCTTTTCTGATTCTATTGTGATATTTCTCATTTGTTCTCATCATCATCATCATCATCAGGCGATCACTCGTGATCGAGTAAGATTGTCTTCCAGGATAAAAAATTACAAAAAGGAGATTTTAAAAGGAGGAGATTCTAAAGAAAATTGTGTAGACTCTAGCGATGGGTCCGTAAGTGACTGTGGAGGCCAATTCTAGATCCACACAGCTTCCCACAGTGAGGACACAGGTTACCAGATGGAAGATGGTCCTGTAAAGGATTCATTTGACGTGCTTTTCGCTTAGCACATTTCTCCCTTTCACCTTGCACTCGGGCTTCTTCAAAGTCCATAGAGCCTTTGTGAAAGGACAACCTCCAGTTAGATCGTTCACGGGCCAGAGCTTCCTAGTTTTCGATGTTTATATTGCATTTTTTTAGATTAGCCTTATGAACATCTTTAAACCTCTTATATTGACCACCGATATTCCGCTTTCCATCCTTGAGTTGGGAATAAAGTAACTGCTTTGGGAGACGGCAGTCAGACATTCGAACAACATGACCGGTCCACTGAAGTTGGCATTGAAGGATCATTTTTTCAACGCTAGTAGTCTTTGCTTCTTCCAGTACACTGACATTTGTTCGCCTATCTTCCCAAGTAATTCGCAGGATTTTCCGGAGGCAACGTTGATGAAATCTTTCCAAGGAGGTGGAAGTGACGTTTATAGATAGTCCATGTTTCGCAGGCATACAATAAAGTTGGTAATACAATGGCTTCATAAACCAGTGTTTTGGTCTTCTTACAAATATCCCGATCCTCGAACACTCTATGTTCCATTCGAGAAAACGCGGTACTTGCGGAGCTCAAACGATGCTGGATTTCACTGTCGATGTTAGCTGTAACAGAAAGATAGCTGCCAAGATAGAGAAAATGATCGACATTTTCCAGTATTGTCCCACCAAGCTGGATAGATGGCATCACCAAAGGGTTAGCTTGCACTTGCTGATGAAGCACTTTGGTTTTTTTGATGTTAAGCGAGAGACCAAGTTTTTCGTATGCTTCTGCAAAAGCATTTAGGATAGTTTGGAGATCATCCTCTGAATGTGCGGAGACCACATTATCATCAGCATACTGAAGTTCCACAACGGAGGTTGTAATTACCTTACTTTTTGCTTTCAGCCTGCTGAGATTAAAAAGCTTTCCATCTGTTCGATATATAATTCCCACACCAGTGGGAAGTTTCCCCTCGACAAGATGTAAAATCATGGCGATGAAAATAGCAAATAATGTTGGGGCGATAACACATCCCTGTTTAACACCTGATCCCACTTTAAATGGAGCACCATGAGAGCCGTTGTTGTCCAAAACCGTTGCTGTCATGTTGTCATGGAGAAGTCGCAAGATATTCACAAATTTATTGGGGCATCATTTGTTCTATGATGATGATGATGACTGGAGAGTTGTCAGTATTTATTATGGAAAGGTGGGATACAAATGGAACAAATAAAATCATCCTCACAACTAATTTAAATCACATTCATCTCAATGGGATGTAGTCATGACTGACTTTTGCTAGATTGCCCACCCATGCTTAATTGCCACTCAGGGGGTGATTTTCAAAGGTGGGTTGCAGTGTGGGGATTAACCATTTCCTCCCCAGGTGTGACACACACCCATCCCTTGAAAATCACCTCATGCCACAAGTAGGCTTTAAAAAAGCCTCCGTTGGCTATCATTTTTCAAGTCTAATTGCCACGTGAAGGGTGAATTTCCTGTGGGGGGGGGGGGGTTCAGTGTGTGGGTGAAAGATTCCCTCTCCAAAACTCCCCATGCTGGAATTAGGCTTATAAAAATCTTATTTGGGCACCAATGGAAGATTTTTTAAAAAGTCTAACTGCTGGTTTTTGGGGGTGGAGGGATAGGAGGTTGTAGACCCATTGGGGAGGCCATGTGGGCTGCATCTGGTTCCCCACACATGATATAAACAGTGATTTCATAACCCACAACCCCTTTAGAAGGTGTGCCATTTCCTTGGTGATATTATAAGAAGAGTGCTGCTAGGTATATCCCTGTTTGGCAGACCAATGCTAAGACCATGCTGGTCCTCTAGTGTGGAAAAGGAAAGAGGCTCTTTGCAGTAAGAGTGGTTTGTGGAATGGGCTTCTGGCAGCATAAGCACATAACACCAAATTGATGAGCACTCAAAGTGATACTTTGTAGGGGAATAGCATATGACTAACAATCAAGATGGTCTGGGCCTAATGGCTTCTTAAATGTAAATTGTATACTGCAACATATTGATAAGTAGAAAGAGTTTGATTGCGAATGTTTATTTAAAAAAAATTACAACAGCAGCAAAGATTTCACCATTACTAAGTTAATTATATAAATTGCACAATTATATTGACAAATATATTTGTACTGCATTCATTTAAGTAAAGAACTGAATTAAGCTGAAAAACCAAACTGACCTAAATTGCATGCATTTCCCTCTATGATTATTTTTACTTGACACTTCCAAGTTCTTAAAAAACTCTGAACATTATTCTACAGGGAAAACAATGGTTTGCATGAAATCTCAGCTCCGTTTCGCTCTCTTTAGGGACTTCAAAGAGCGGAAGCAACATATGGATAATATTTCATTTATTCATGAATAAGTGAATGAATGAATGAATGAATGATATGGATGAATGCAGAATGGGTTCCAGAAGGCATACTGGAAGAGCCAATTTCCAACAACTTCATTGGCATTTATTCAGCAAGGTTAAAAAATGCTCACACTAAGCCACAACTCTGATAACCATGGGAGAGGCACAAGACTACAAACATGGTGGTCCAAACATGGATAGTCTCAGAGCATGTGTGTAGTGTGAGACATCTGTGATTAGGTTTGGTTCCTTTCTCCCCCCATAGGCGCTTATTTAATAGGGATGGGGGAGAAATGTGTTCAGTTCACATTTTAACGCAAACATACTGAATTTCACACTTTCAAACCACTACGTGAACCAAAACTCAGATATTCTGTGAAATTCACACTCCTCTAAATTTTGCCACTGAGTTTTCCAATCAAAACATGTGTGCAAAAATGCACACATTAAGGGAAATTATGTTCAAAAATGTGTTATATTAGGAAAATTAGTTGCAAAGAATGTGTATGTTAGGCAAAATGCATACAAAAATGCAAGTATTAGGAAAAATGTGGACAAAATGCTTATGAATGTCTATGCAAATGTGCTTTAAGGGGGAAAAACCCCCTCAATGTTCAAGATGAACCAAATGTAAGATTGGATAGATCCTCAACGTTTGAGATGAACTGAAGACAGGAAAAATAAGAAACCGAGAGAAAACAACATCGACAGATTCATCCATCCCTATTACACACCTAAAAATTACATTGCCTGGATTACAATGTTAGTCTACAAAACACATTCATGTTAGATATTTATATTTAAACCCATGAAGAAAAGGCAACAAGTATACAATTTAATAATCCAATCATGAGCTATCTTGGAAAGTTCTATTGAAATAAATGAGACAGAAGACCCTTCACTCATCATCCTCAACTTGGGATGCGCAAATCAGCAAAATTTGAGCTCACTGAAGGTCTCCGAATTCCATTTTG
Organism: Shinisaurus crocodilurus; assembly: GCA_021292165.1. Lineage (NCBI taxonomy): Eukaryota > Metazoa > Chordata > Lepidosauria > Squamata > Shinisauridae > Shinisaurus > Shinisaurus crocodilurus. The sequence continues at coordinate 101,973,222 of CM037877.1, forward strand.
AAGCCTGTTACAACAAGTCTGTATCAGATTGCGAGGTCTGTTTTTTTTTTCTTTTTGCATGAAAATCCATGTGTATTTTCATGTATATTTTTCCCCAAATGTACACATCAGTTGTGTGCATCTTTGAAATGTACACATTCTTTCCCCACTGATTAAAGTGTAATTTGGCTGCATTTTTCAAGAGCACGCCTTTTTATACACATTTTCCCAAGTGCATGCATGCTGTCGATCACATTTTTGGGGTCCACCAATTACACTGTAAGCTCAGAAATGTATGGACCTTGACCACAGATTGCATCCGAGCCTGTGTTCCTCCCAGAAGTTGCAAACTGGGTAAATCCTCATCAGAAATGAACTGAAACGAATCTCTCATACATCCCCATCCTCCACGTGAGGATAATCACATGGAGGGATACAGTGGTGCCTCGCCTGCTGGACCCACCCCCTCTGTTCCATTCCTTTAGTTCCACACACAGCCCTCTGTCCATGCATTGGGGGTGATGTGTGTGAAAGGGAGCCTGTTATACACACAGAGACTCCCCCTGATTGGGGGACTCCTGAATGATCAGGGTTACCAATCAAGGGGAAGAGTCTCTACACATAGAGCAGGCAGCCTCTACACATGTGTCTCCCCCCAGGGCACGGATGGCAGGGGGTGTGGGTGGCAGAATGCAGCGGCCAAGGTATGGTGCACAGCATGGGGGTCCCCGTCATCCCCTCCCTGCCATTACAATTGCATGGCGAATGACGCGTGAAGGAGGCTACTCTTCCAAGTAAATGTAACTTGGATCTCAGTGTGTCAGTGTACACTGAGGCAAGCTCAAGTAGCAAGTTCAAATCCACAGCACGTTTCAACCCATGCATGTACAGTGCTACGCGATTGTCTATTTCGTAGCCCTAGTAAGTAATTTCTGCAGAAATGAAAGAGATTAAAGTAGAGCATCCAGATTGAGTCAAAAAGGAAATGAAGAAGGGCAAATGGTATCAGTTAATAAAAATAAGAGGTTCTTTGTGTATTGCATTTTAAGAAGTTTGAAGTGCCTAATTAAATACAGAACATCCTTTAGATGAGGCTTCCACCATCCAAGGGTCATGACATTCTCTTTCATCTATAGCCGTCACTTTCTGGGCTCCATCTTTTGCTTTCCTGAAGAGGAAGGTTGTATTCATCCTTAGTTCACTCTTTGCTTTCTTACCTTCATGTTAAAAAATACCCAAGTTTATCTGGCAAAATATATGTGCAAAGCAATCATTTTTTAATGTCCCATGAGCATTAAATTCCTGGGGTTTTCCAGCATTCACATGGAATAAGGGACTCAATTCTTTCCAGATTAAGGGGTATTTCCCTATCAGGCATCCAAGAGAGCTGAGGCTGATAATGGTGATGTAGATCACTTCATCATCCCAATACAGCAAGGGAGATTTTAGCATGGAAGCAAACAACCATGCACACAGTTAATGCAATTGCAGGTGTCTATCTGGATGTATGCATCACTGAATCAGCTAGATGAATCAGCTGGATGAGTCTTTTGAAGTGCATGAGGATGCAATCCACATATGGGACCACTAATTCTTATGACTAGTTTGGTGTAACTACACCTGGATCAGGGCCATTATATTGTTATGGGCATATTTAATTCAGTCTATCAGAGTAGTGAATATATGATTTCTCATATATGAAAAACTGACTATGTTAAGATTTCATTTGCTGTGAGAAAATATGGGCAAACTATTCATGGTTATACTAATTATAGATAAAATGTTCCACAGTATGGATAAAATGTCTAAAGCAATCTGTAACTGACTATATAAACTTCATATTTAACTCTCTTGGAATATTGACATCTGCACCAATATATTCTGTAATTCCTCAGACTTCATTCATAGCATGAAAAATCTGAATACCACCGCTGGCCCTAAACACAGTACTTGAGTATATCCCATTGATTTTTCCAAAGGAATTTGCTCCCAAATAAATGTGCTTAGGATTGCTACCCAAATAAGACTAAAATGGCCGTATGACTGATGCCATTCTTGATTGTTTAACAATTTCGTTAACCTACGTTCTTGACTGGTTAACAGTTTGGCCGAGTGGACAAATTCTACAATACACCTGGAAACAAATTCAGGAAGTTGATACAAAAAGAAGGAGATGCCCATTAGGAGATCCAATATTCATAAGATCACGTTATAAAGCACAAAGGTTTGAGAATATTAATGTTTTGGTGATTTTTTTTCACTCCATAGAACTATGCTACTTTCATCTCTATAATTCTGATGTTAGATAAACCCAGTGCCTTTGTCAGCAGCTACTGTAATTCATCTTGTATAGCTGCAAACTCCAACGCTATAAAACAATGTAGGATATCCTCTATGGTTCCTTACTAAGTGAATTATTTGTGTATGGAGCTAGTTAGCATTATAATAGATTACCAAATGTAGTTCAACTTATATTCTCCCACTTGCTTAAAGTCATTCTGGAGATGAATTGCTTCCCACTGGTAAGTATGGAATATGTCATTTTGATTACCTTTGCTTGTCTTCTGTTAGTTTAGTGTTAAGTCACAGAGTTATTTTTAGGGTAAATTTTTGCTTTCATTTGTCACACCAATCTTTCAAATTTCACTGAAGCAGAATCTTTCATTTCTATTTCAATGAAATTTCCGCTTCTATTGTGGCTGAAACCTAGTCAAGCAAGCTGTCTGAGACTCTGGCCTAGTTTGCACATTACGACAACCCAGGGTTTGTTTAAACCCTGGGTTGTTGTGAATTAGGCAGAACATTAGAGGACAAGTGGGAGTGCCTAAACAACCTAGGGACACTCTGTCCCTGGGTTGTTTAGCATTGCATCTGAAATGGGACCTTGGGCTTGTCGGCAGAGAGACAAGCCAGAGAAACAACCCTACAACAAACCATAGCTTATTTGTCTGGCTTGTCTCTCCTCCCCAAAAGCCAAAGGTCTGGGTTTGGACACAATGCTAACCAACCCAGAGACAGCATCCCTGGGTTGTTTAGCCACTCCTGCTTGCAGCGGGAATGATCAGGAAGTATGGATCAGCACACTGCCCATGGTTGGCATGGCATGCAAACTGGGCCCCTCTGTGATCAAAGGCCTCTCCAAGCACAGAAGGGAATAGGATTGTCCAACATCAGCCCCTGAAATTGGCACACACAGTAAGAATCACAGTAAGATTGGCCAGGCCTCATATAAATATAGCAGTCTGCCCTTCTTCTCAATAGAACAGTAATATTTGTGAAAAGTTCTCCTACATGTTTATATATGCAAGCTTCCCATCACCTCTACACACATCTATGGGCTGTGGTTGAGCCAGTTTGCCCTGGGTCTAGCCAGGAGTTGCCTTTCATCAAGGTTTCTTGCCTGTATCACAAGAAAGAGCCTCTGTTTTTGATATGCAATTGACACAAGATGCTTTAAATTGCTCATACTTGGAGATATAAGGGGACTACAGTTCAGAAATGATAATTCCATGTCAGTACACTGTTACCAAAGGTTGCATAGCTCCAGGTCACCCTGAAGCAAGTGTTTTTAGTCCTTCAGTTTTCATGAGTATCAGATTCACTGCAGCATTTTTATAGAAAAGGGAAAGGTGATCCCCCCCCCTTTTTTTGTTTAACCCTGTATCCCTTAGTGTTTGCATGGTGTTCATTTTCACAGAAATTAATTTCAAGGATTGTTGCTAGTAGTTATAAAATGGAAGGTGTGATATTTTTTTGCTTCATCCCTAGATATGTGTACAGTGGATCTCTAAATGTAGGTAGGTGGTATATATGGAAAGAGAGATCTAGAAATTGGGTGTTTAATGTCCTGTGTGTTTCTCTCTCTCTCTTCTGGTGCGTGTGTGTGTGTGTGTGTGTGTGTGTGTGTGTATGTATGTATGTGTTGGGTCAGGGTTGCTCCAAAGCAGTGGATGAATGGATTTTCAGGGGTGTGTGAATATCAGGTGGGGTTGGGTTGTTCCAAACATGTGTGTGTGTGTGTGTGTGTGTGTGTTGCACGGGGAGTGAGAAGAGTCCAGATAGGGATGGCAATTGGAGAGGAAGTTCTTTCAAGTCATGAGTTGCACCCAAACATAGTCATATTGGAATATAGCCATTGAAATCAATAGGACTTAAGTTAGTCATAAATAATATAAGTCCCATTGATTTCAGAGGGTCTTTTGTAAGCATGACTAAATCTGGATCCAACCCACCGAAAGAAAATACCTTTTCCAAAAGAAGAAAAAATATGTAATGCCTTTAATTTATGTGTTGTAATGCTATTTTATTATAAGGGGGTATCCAGCTAACCCCTCCCACTGATACAATGGTTTCCATCAGTGGAATGGGGAGAAGGCAATTCTCTTTTTCCCTTGCAGCCTCCTGTGTGCCCTCAAAACCTGGCCTGGAGCATCGGTGATCCCTCCAGAGCAGATTTATTTATTTATTTATTATTTAATACATTTTTATACCACCCAATAACCGAAGCTCTCTGGGCGGTTTACAACAGTTAAGGTGTGGGGGGCTGCAGGGAAGAAATTAGGAGGGGGAGTCTGCTCACATGAGTCTGAATTTTGCCCTATATGAGCTACCATGGTGGATCCTTCTGGAATCAACGAGTTTTGGAATTTAATACATATATTTAAATCAGTACAAATAATGGCTTCTCTAGAGTTTTGTGTGCCCAGATTCTACTCCAGCTCCTCTTAAGAAATCTAGATTTTTGTAGGGTGTGTGTGTGTGTATAAGTATAAATAGAAATGGAAGAAGAGGAATTAGTTAACTTTTCAGGACACTGTCATGCTCCCTTTCTTGGTAATAATATACAAGACATGCAGCAGAACTGGGGAAGTCAGCATTTTCCTTTTTTCTCCCTGTCAGAGCTAATCAAATGTATCAATAGAGTTTTGTCGCAACCGGCAAGCAGGCTTTATTGGAAGATAGATGTAATCAGCATTATGCATTGTAATCAAGTCATGGGTCAATACAAATTAAATATTGACAGGAGTACCTTGACCATTCCGAGGGCAGAAGAAGCCCCTGAAATATTCAGGAAACACTACCGTTATACCAATGAATCTGTGTCGCAGCTCTTCCACTGCTTGCATTATTCGTATAATGATACTGGACTCTGAAGATCCGTTTTTATGCGGAAAGGGAAAGATGCCTGGGGCTATGCAGGGGGGGGGGAATCCTGATATTGGATTGAGCAGCAACATTAGACAGAAATTTTTAATGAGCAGCGATTTTTAATGACCTTTAACCTACCATAAAGCAACCGAACGGGCAATGGGTTGGATATATTTTGAGAATGCAATGTACAATTACCTTGAAAAACTTGGCATTTGGTTAATGATAAATTCACATGACAGCTTTTTCATCAATTGTTCTGAAGTTGTTCACATTCAGTGGTGGGGTGGAGACAGGCATTGGGGGACCTAGAAAGAGCTAGGTCTGCTTCCTTGCTGGTTGGCCTCCCATGCTGTTCCCTCCTTTGTCCAGAGCTGGATGACAGAGAGTGAATCCTTTCCTAATCTCCAGGATCTAAACTTGCCTAGGAATGTATGAGAAAATTGGTTTCAGTTCGTCTATGACCAGAATGTGCTCAGTTTACAGCTCCCAAATCTGAATGTGCAATCTGCGGTCAAAGTTTGTACATTCCCAAGCTTGCAATTCTGTTTGCGGGGGGGCGGGGGGGATGCATTCAAAAAAATGTGTACATTAGGAAAACAAGTATTTAAAATGTGTACTTCTGAAAAGTATGCACAAACATGCTTTGGAAGATTATTGCATACTTTTGAATGTGCACGCAACTACGTACCCAAGTATACACCCAAGTACTTCAAGATTTTCATGTGAAAAAGCGGGGGGGGGGGATGCTCACAATCTGATACAGACCTGGGTCGAACCAAGCTTAGAGGTGGAACTTGGAAGGAAAACCTCGACAAGCTTGGGTTTTGCTGATTTCCACATCCCTAGGACTCTTGCCAGTCAGGGCTGATGCAAGACATTTTGGTTACCTGAGGTGAAGGACAAGACAGTATCCCTGCCCCACCCCCACCCCATTCCACATACAAAAGCCAACTGGACTGGCAGCTGAATCTTACTACAATAGTGGCAATGGAACAGTACAGTTGAGGGCAGCAGGGTAGCTGAGCGGCTGCAGGGCAGCTTGAGTGTTATTATATACCCATATCTCAGTCCTTCAACGACTTGCTCACTCTCCCCAACCCTTCTGGCTGCCCCACTTTGCAAAATGGTAGGGTGGCCCTTCATAGATCATAGAGTTGGAAGGAGCCTACAAGGCTATTGAGCCCAACCCCCTGCTGAATGCAGGAAACCAGAGGAGGGCTCTCCCATCCAAGTAATAACCAGGCCTGACCCTGCTTAGCTTTCCACACCCAGACAAGCTGAGCCAGCATGAGCCACAGGCCTGTTGTATGTTGCCAGTTCAGAATTTGCTGCACACTCAAGTCCTGTCGCCACTGTAATATCTGTTGGAGGATATGGAAAGGAGTCAATCCTATACTGGTTAGGACGAGCAGAGTTTCCCCCCTTATGCGCAGCCTGCCTGTTGAAACTGGTTATCACCCTGGTAAAAGGCTCATTAAAGGAACGGATTGTCCATACAAGGTTTAAAATTAATAAAGACATTTATTAGTTTTACTCACAGTCCGTTTATTCATATGGGTGTGTCCATCATGTTGGAGAGGCAGATAGAGAGGGGGGGGCGGAGGTAGGGAGGAGGGGTTACAAAACATGCAACCTGGGGATTGTTCAATTAACCCTTTCCTCCCACTCTAACTAGTGGCTTTAAGCAGGCAACATTACAATTTCCATCAATATTAGCACTTGGCATTTGTATAGTGTGTCTCATTGTTGAAAGCACTATACATACATTAACTTGTAACTCGTATAACAACCTTGTTAGATAGGCGAGCATTATTATACCCATATTGCTGGGCAGGTGGGGGAAAGTGGAGTGTGGCTTGCATAAGGCTCACCTAATGTGAGCCAGTGTGGCGTAGTGGTTAGAGTGTTGGGCTGGGACTCGGGAGATCTGGGTTCTAGTCCCCACTCCGCCATGAAGCTCACCGGGTGACTTTGGGCCAGTCACTGACTCTCAGCCTAACCTTCCTCTCAGGATAAAATGAAGGGGAGCAGGAGGATTATGGTTTGGGTCCAGGATACCTACGGGATCGCCTTCTCCCATACAATCCACCCCACAAACTCAGGTCCTCTGGGAAGAATTTACTTCAGTCAGCCAAAACTAGGCTGACAGGTATTACCCAGAGGACCTTTTTTTCTGCTGCTCCCAGATTATGGAATGGCCTGCCGGAGGAGATCCGTCAACTCACCAGTATCTTGGAATTTAAAAAAGCCATAAAGACTGATCTCTTCTGGCAGGCCTATCCAGCGGAATTTTAGGATGCCTTTAAGATGTTTTTAAGATATTTTAAGATGTTTTATGATGTTTTTAAGATGTTTTTAAGATGTTTTAATGGTATGTGTTGTGTTTTGTTTGGTCTATGTGTTTTATACTTTTTGCTGTTCCCCGCCTCGATCTAGACGGAGAGGCGGGTGAGGATGATGATGATGATGATGATGATGATGATGATGATGATGATGATGATGTAAACTGCTTTCGGTTCCTTGCAGGAAAAAAGGTGGGATATAAATATATTTATGTGTTCATGGCAGAGTCAACATTCAAACCTGGGGGGTTGGGACTTTCTGATCTGGAGGGGCCAGAGGCCTTTGTCTGTCAACGATTTTGCTCTGTATCCCCAGGAAGGTGAGCAGGTTTCTACAGGGAGGACTAAAGTTTGCACTGTCTGCTTTGACTGAAGAAGTTTGGGAAAACATCAAAGCCCTGTGCAGGCATTAAAAAAATCGACTTGTGGAGGAAAGTGGTCACACAGCGTCTGGCCCTGCCTCCCCCCCCCATCTTCCTGGGTTGAACCAGAAAGCCTGAAGCAGAACCGTAACCATGGTTGGCTGAACGTGGCTATAGTGCTCCACACGGTCAGGAACCTGCAGTGCCACATGGAGCACTGCAACCTAAACATATTCCACTGAAAGTGGTTACAGTTCTCCTCTGGATCTTTCCCACCAACATGGGGTGGAACTGGAGTGCACCTCCCCACTCACCTGCATGAGTAGTCTTTTGGAGCCAAAGTACACATAACAGTAATCACACAGCGTATAGCTGAGGGTTAGTTTTTTTTTCTTTACTCCAGTGTAAGTGCATGTGGCCCTGATTCAGATAAGGGCTTCTGCACATCAGGAGGGGAGGATAAAACCTCCCCACCACAATTTCCTCCAAATTCTTTGCTTCCAGGTGTGTGTGTGTGTTTAAGAAACAGAAAAAAGCTTCCATTGACTCTAATGAAGACTTTTCTCTTCTTTTTTTTTTTTTACCCCCCACACCCCAGAGTGGAGATTTCAGAGGAAAATGGGGTAGGGGACACTAAATCCTCTGCTTCTGGTGTGTGTGGTGGTCCCAATCCAAATCAGGGCTGTGTGTACTTACACTAAAGTAACAAAAAATCTAACCCTCAGCTACACACAGCATGATTAGCATAACCTCACCTTTGTTAGAATTACTCAATAGGGCTTATTAGGGGTGCACAGATTTTGTTAGATCTGTTCTGCTTGTGTTTCGTCGTGGATTGTCAGGTGTTTTTCATTCCATTTCCCGCTCATTGGTGGAATCCATTTTTTTTTGTCTTTTAGAGTTGTACAAGAATTTTGTTCCACTTTTGCAAATTTATTTTATTTTTATTGATTGTATTTATTTCATTTCTATACTGCCCAATAGCTGAAGCTCTCTGGGAGGTTTACAACATGTGCACTAGCCCAACTGAACGTTTGCGCAAATCTCCCCCAAAAGTAAAAAAAAACAAAAACCAGTCTGCAACTGCGTGGAATCCACGTGACTCAGGAAAAAGATGGACTGCTGCGAAATCTGAAGGTCGGATTCATAGAAATCCGAACTCATTTAGATCTGCCCTTCATTTCATAGTGATCAGTGACATCCTAGGGTCATATCCAATATTTTATATTGCCAGTATCATAGCAGAGTTCCTTGAGTACCTGCGAGCCTTAATAATTTGCAGGATATTATGTTAAAGCTACCAGGTTATATATTCTATTGCGCTTCCGCCTCTGAAGGCACCATGTCCAGCTGGCATAATTTGTTGTTCATTTGTTATTCCTTGCCAAGCAAATAGTAAATCCACATATCCCATCAGCTATCATATGCTTTCTGCCGTGGATGGTATATTTCTCCCTGGTGGTGCCTTACAAGCATGATTTCCTACAGTATGCAGGACTACTTGTGCTTCACCATTCATCTTCTTCCTCCCTGGTCCGCTCCTTTTCCCATTTGCCATAGATGCTTGTTGATCTTGAACAGTGTTCAGTGTTTACAGGGTGCTCCTCCGAAAAGAAGGGTAGCTAGGAGAAGGGGAAGGGGAAGGGGAAGGGGAGAGAGAGAGAGAGAGAGGGAGAGGGAGGGAGGGAGGGAGGGGGAGGGAGAGAGAGAGAGAGAGAGAGAGAGAGAGAGAGAGAGAGAAGAGAGAGAGAAAAAGAGAGAGAGATCAGAGCAATTGTCTGCTCCCAGTCCTGGATTGGCAGAAAGTCCTAAAAGCTCTGAAGGATGATTTGCCCCTTCCTAGCAGGGATGCTCCACCAACTAGAAACTGGAGTACATACCCCTCACTGGCTATGCCCCATTATATCCCACCTCTCAGACTGATAGGTCTGTACCTGCCTCACAGTTAGCTGTTTTTAAACAGCAAGAATGGGGGATACAGCAGAACCCTATGCACATTTATATCCTGCTATATTCAGTCAGTGGCGCTTACTCCTCCTACCTGAATGCACATAGGATTGTAGCCCTAGAGACTGTAGCCTCCAGATGTTTTAAACTTGAACTCAGCCCCATCAGCATGGCCAATGTGCAGGAATGCTGGGATTCATAGTCCAAAGCATCTGGAAGGACACCAGCTTGAGGGGAAGGCTGCCATAGACATATGAGTTCTGCATTAGGCAGAACATGGCCTACATGAGCGAAGGCCCATTTATTCTTCAGTTTAGGAAGACAAAGCAACTCATGCACTGGCTTGGATCCAAAGAACTGTGAGCGGATGAGAAAAAGGCATTATTGCTCCTCCATGAACTCTTGCACAAGGGCTAGTGAAGGTGCCATGACATATCAGGGGCTGCTGTAGAGCAGGAGTGGGTAACATCATGGCCTGCAGGTCACATGAGGCCCCTTGGCCTTTTCTGTACCCCCTGCCACTGCCAGATTAGAATTGCGCTCCTGGGAGCATGTTTTTTTCTTCAAAACAAAGTGTGTGCTCCCTGCACGGTTTTGTTTTGAAGAAAGATCACCATTTGTTTGCCTCTGCCAAATTTCAGTGGTGACACGGCAGTGGGGGGGGGGGCAGGTGTACAGCCCCTGGTAGGTTCCAGGGAAGAAACTGCCCCCCAGACCACTGGAAGTTTCCCACCTCTACTTTAGAGTATAAGGGGCACAAACCTATGGCCCTCCGACCTTGTCTGGGGGGGGGCATAGGATAGGGCATAGTCACTGCTGTGACCTTGGAAATCCCTTCCAAGGTCACGGTGCCAAAGAGCGTGCCCCCACCTCATAGTCAGTGTGGCTCTTTCCACACCAGCTGGGAACCGTACGTGGAAGACCATCTTCAGTTCCCCCATGGGGGGTCATTCCCGGGGGCAGGGAGGAGAGGAGCGAGGCACCGCCATCTTATGACAAATCCAGGTGGCTTACTCCTCCTACCTGAATGCACATAGGATTGTAGCCCTAGAGACTGTAGCCTCCAGATGTTTTAAACTTGAACTCAGCCCCATCAGCATGGCCAATGTGCAGGAATGCTGGGATTCATAGTCCAAAGCATCTGGAAGGTTCACCTCCTTGTGAAGAGGTGTAGACCACTTAGATGGACGAAATCAGTCTTCTAAATGTTTTTGAGGGTGAGGAGAGTGCGGTGGCAATCCTTTCCACTGTGCTCCTCCCACCCTCAGTAGGATGCCCATAATGCTCTGAGTTTGGAGGGTTACAGGCAGCCTCATTGGATTGTGCTGTCAGAAACAGTGAACAAGGAGGATACAAACTGTAGTGTGTAAAGTCTGGTGGGCCTCAAAAGGTCTTGAGAAGGAGCGTTTCTGCAAAGTCTTCCACGAGAGCGTATATTTATTTATTTATTTATTATATTTATTAATCACCCATCTGGCCGGCCACCCGGCCACCCTGGGCGATGTACAATTAAAATACAGTAAAACACAATAAAATATAATGATTAAAACAATATAAAAAATTCTTATTAAAAACCTAACCCACCCCATATTCCCGCCTGAACAGCCATGTTTCTAATGCACGGCGGAAGCTCATCATGGAGGGGGCATGGCGAAGGTCACTAGGGAGGGAGTTCCATAATGTGGGGGCCGCCACAGAGAAGGCCCTCTTCCTAGTCCCCACCAGCCTGGCTGCTCTGGCTGATGGGATAAGGAGAAGGCCGTCCGTGGCAGACCTTGTTGAGCGGCCTACTTGATGTTGCTGGAGGCACTCCTTGAGATAAGCTGGGCCGGAGCCGTGTAGGGTTTTAAAGGTCAAAACCAACACCTTGAATTCGGCTCGGCAAGCAACTGGTAGCCAGTGCAACTCATTAAGCACTGGTGTGATGTGATCACGCCGGCGGCTGCCCTTAATCAGGCGAGCCGCCGCGTTCTGTACCAGCTGAAGCTTCCGGACCGTCTTCAAGGGTAACCCCACGTAGAGCGCATTACAGTAGTCTAGGCGAGAGGAGACCAAGGCATGAACCACTGATGGGAGCAGGTGATTAGGAAGGTAGGGGCGCAGCTGCCGTATCAGATGGAGTTGATACAGCGCCGCCTGGCTCACAGCTGCCACCTGAGCCTCCATGGACAGCCGGGAGTCTAGAATGACCCCCAAGCTGCAGACCTGGTCCTTCAGGGGTAGATGTACCCCATTCAGCACCAGGTCAACATCCCCTAACCCTCCCTTGTCCCCCACTAGAAGTACCTCAGTCTTGTCGGGGTTCAGTATACAAACAGGAGGAATTCCTCTGGATTGTGGAGAACACTCATGTGGAATGGAGACACATTTATATATTTTTAAATATTTTTGCATAGTGCTTTATTCTCTCTGCTGCTTAGCGCTCAGTTGCGGGATTAGTTTAGTTTATTTGTAGTGTTTTATTGACTACTAGCTTTTTTTACCCGACGTTGCATGGGTTGTCATGTCCTATAGGCACTATTTGTTCGAAATTCCTTAAGGTAGCTGTCCGCTGTTTTGAATTGCTCCATTGGAAAGGTCCACCAGGACTACATAATAGAATCCCACCTTCCCCAGGACTACCAGCTCCCCCCGGACTTCCAGCTCCCCCGGGACTTCACAATGAAATCCCAGTTCCCCTGGGACTACCTGCTCCCCCAGGACTATACAATGAAATCCCTGCTCCCCCTCGCCGGGACTACACAATGAAATCCCTGGTCCCCCCCCCGGGACTGCACAATGAAATCTCTGCTTCCCCCCCTGGACTACACAATGAAATCCCTGCTCCCCCCGGGACTGCACAATGAAATTCCTGCTCCCCCAGGACTACATAGTGAAATCCCTGCTCCCCCAGGACTACATAGTGAAATCCCTGTCCCCCCCGGGACTGCACAATGAAATCCCTGCTCTCCGCCCCCCCGGGACTACACAACAATGAAATCCCAGTTCCGCCCCCCCCCCCCCCGTGTAGGCCCTAGCTGTGGTTCATATGAACATTCTGTTTTGATGTAGGAGAGATTTGCATATCTGCTCCTGACTGGGCCCCTGTGGCGGCAGTTCATACGAACATTCTATATGCTGTTGGAGCGATTTGCATAACCGTTCCTGAATGGCCCCTGTGAACATTCCAAGTGATACCATTGGCTCTCATCTATTTTGGGCCGTACAGGCGCAGTGAGGGCTTTTTCGGAGATTTGAACCCGCCAGTCTTTGTCCTTGGGTGATGGAGAGTATGCATGCCAAGTTTGGGGCGGATCCATCCAACTGTGTAGGAGCCTATGCGACACACGCAAACGCCCATACACACAGACCCATGGACACAGACCCACGGACAAACTTTCACATTTATATAGTAGCTTGTATGTACTGATATTTCTACTATGTATTTATCTGCTAACATTATGGTTATTTGTAATTGTTTCTATTGTATTTTTTCGATATTGTTCTATTTATTGCTGTTTAATATCTCATAAATTATATTTACCATTATTCATTTGTTATGTTGTGAGCCGCTTTATGCACAATTTTGTGGAAAAGTTTCATACAAATAAATAGATGATGATAAAGATGATTTGGGTCATTTACCTCATGCAACGCTCACAGCTGGAAATGGCCCTTTTAAAAGTAGGGCATCTTTGGATCCACCTCAGTGAGCATACGGGATTATATATATATATATATATATATTTGCTGAGCTAGGCCAAAAGCGAGCACCAGCCGAGGCGCTCGCCAGATTTTCGGGTTCCTAGCGCCACAATTTTTTACGTAGAAGATGGTGTAAAATACGCTAAAAGCGGCCGTGAGTTACGTAAATTGTGCAAATCGCGGCCGTTTTGAATGTATCTTATGCCATCTTCTACGTAAAAAACTAAGCAACAGGAACCCGGAATCCACTTCCCCAGCTTGGCTCGCAAGAACACGATTCGAGCTGGGGAAGCAGGTAGGCCAAGCAGAGCTTGGGGGGGGGGGGCGTTGAGCCAGGCAAGTTCGCTGGACTTCCATCCCCCAGTCAAGCTCCGCACACATCCCATATTTATTTATTTATTTCATTTTTATACTGCCCAATAGCCGAAGCTCTCTGGGCAGTTTACAACAATTAACAAGACAGTCCCTGCCCGCAGGCTTACAATCTAAAAAGACATGACACGCAAGGAAAAAGGAATGGGAAGGGTAGAAGGGGAATCCATATAGCTAATCTAACTGGGGGAATGATTTTCCATGACAAGCTAGCTTCGAATGTTCAAAGAGATTTAAAAATTATACAGTGAAGCATTCAAAGATTTGATCCTCCAAGCAAAGTTTGGAGTGGTATAGTCCAACGAGAGTTATGCTATGTGTATGAGACAGCTGATGATCACATCATTTCTTTTTATATGCCAGCTACTAATGCATAATGCGTGGAGCTGGCAAACTTAAAATAGAGGCGCGATATTGTCCTGAATATTTACATGAACTTGAAGATAAGGAGTACCCCTGTATTCTTTCTCTAGTCTCTTCATGTTTTTTCTCTTTGAGAATTGTGAACAAGAAACCTATTTGCAAGATATATATCCTCAGTCCTTTTGATGACATCCATTTTTAATAATTTTCCGCTGTCATGTGAACTGCAAATAAATAAATAAGTAAAATCTGCAAGCATGAACTCATAATATTTTACTCCCCCCCCCCCATTTCGTTTGGTTGGAACTGCTTCTGTGCATATATGAGCCAAGTTCTTTTCCAGGCCATTTTCTTTTTATCTTGTATTCTGAGAGTAAAAGAGGTACTCAAGTAAACGGAATATTACACCACTTCTTGTGCCTCCGGGTAGTCTCTATGCCAGTGTTCTCCAACCTTGGGCCCCCGGATGTTTTTGGCCTACAACTCCCAGCTGGCTGGGGCATGCTGGGAGTTGTAGGCCAAAAACATCTGGGGACCCAAGGTTGGAGAACACTGTTCTATGCATACTGGAACTCTGGCAAAATATTTTGTAGCCTTTGCACTCTAAAAGACATATAGAAGAGTTTGTCTCCCCTGTGCAGAGCAGACAATTTGAAACCATCTGATATATTATTATTGCACACTTTCTTCTCACAGTCTCCCTTCTCAGTTTATACAGGAGTGCCTAATTTTCTCCCACTTCAAGCCTCTTTACCTGTCCACCGCATCAAGTGAAGCCTGTCCCATTGCTTTTTAAATGTGCCTATATCCAAATTTGTTACATGATCTCTGAGTATTGATATCAAGTCTCTGAGAAAACAGCACACCAATGTGGTCAGGTATTAAATATACGATGTACAGGAAAGCATTAAACACAGCACAGCACATATTAATAGCACTGTTCAATTTCCTGAGTTTCAGCTTATATAACTGAACTCAAATAAACGCTATCTTAAAATTTCGATATACTATACTTAGCTCAGACCATATCAGTTGATTTACTGAGCAAATTCAAGCCTATGGCCAGCTGAGGGGGGTTAGGATGGGCAGGAGTGCAGCTCTGTCAACAGAGAGGAAGTCCATTATCGAGTAGGGATGTGTAAGAAATTCGCTCTCTTTTTTTTAACCCACTTTGTACCTCCCAGACATGGAGCCGAATACGGATGTGCAAGGATTTCATTTGGGGGGTGTGTGGAAATCCAGCAGACTTAGCTGAGCTTAACCCCAAAAACTCCATCCCGCTTACCTCTTCCCTGGCATCGACTCGCGTTCTCCCGAGTCAAGCCGGGGGGAGAGACTTCCGGGTTCCTGGCAGACTACTGTTTACATATAAAATGCCTTAGGATATGCCTAAAGTGGGGGTGGGCGATCTGCCCACCACCTGACTCACAGCGTGCTTGGCGAGTGCTGCCACCACGCCTGCCAAGTCAGACTGAAAGCAAGCACCAGCTGAGGCGCATGCCAAACTTCTGGGTTCCCGTTCCCGGCACTATGTTGTTTACATAGAAAATAGCGTAAGACACATTAAAAGTGGCCGTGATTTGTGAAACTTGCACAAATCGCTGCCGTGCCGTTTTTTTAACACGTTACACCATTTTCTACGTAAACAAGGTAGCACAAGGAATGTGGAAGTCGCTTCCTGGTTCAGCTTGCGAGAACTGAGCTGGGGAAGCAGGTAGGGCGAGCAGATATTGGGTAGGGATGTACAATTGAGCCTTGCCTGGGCAAAACGGGGCCAAAATCAGCCCCGCTCACGCCCGGCGAGGCCTTACCTTCTCTTCTGGGCGGCTTGCCTCTCCGCGGCAAGCCACCCGTGCAGCCCGCTCCAGTCCCATTGCGTCACTTCCGGCACCAGAAATGATGCAACGGGACCCTGCGCAGGTGCGCTGGACCCCCGTGGCGCATACTGCACCTGCGCAGGGTCCCATCGCATCACTTGCGTGACGCGATGGGTGTGTCAAGTGGCACGTAGAACTGCTCCGTGCCGCTCAGAAGATCGAGGCGGGGCACCCGCCCCGACGGAGAGTCAAGGCGGGGGCGCGGCGGGCCCCTACCCAGGTTCGAATTCATGGCTAAGCTCGGGGGGTCAAGCCAGACTTATACCCCCCAATCGAGCACTGAACACATCCCTAGAAGCAGCTGCAATTTGTGTAATCTGCGCACATTGTGGCCGCTTTTGACATATCTTAAGGCATTTTCTACATAAACAGTAGCCTGCCGGGAACTCAAAAGTCTGGCGAGCAGTGTGGCGTGCACCAGCGCTTGACCCAGCTCAGCAGGCACAGCAGCCGACAGCGAAATCCACTGAGCCGGAGGCGGGTCAGGTCCCGGCAGATCGCCCACCCGTTTGCAGTTGGGAATCTGTGACATTCTGCACAACAAAAAATGCATTTTACAACACGCATGCATTTCAAAAATGCACACAAATACACTTTAGCCAATGGGCGCATCATGTGTCCAAAAAATTGTTTACATTTAAAAATGTGTACAAAAATACGTACATTAAGGCATACATTATAAAACATGGATACACATTTCTGTATGGATTTTTTTTTTTCCATGCAAGCTTATCTGGAAATGGGATGAAATGAGCCTGACCTCAAAAAACCTGAAAATCTTGTCGAGAGAGACCAAGATTGGCAGACTCATTCGTCCCTGCCATTGGGGCAATATGTTTGTCACAAAGGTCCCCTCTACACCCAGAAGCACTGCTGCTGGTGTCTGTGCTGGCGGGAGGCCCTGAAATCAACAGGAGCAGGCTTGGATTCATCATATCCATAGCCCCCTCATTTCCCCAATAGCCCCTTGATTGGGCCCCTCACGTATGCCCATTGGATTCAATGGAATGAAAATTAATAATAATAATAATAATGGGGGGAAATGCCCCCAACTCTCACCCTGGCTGCTGTGAATAATCAGGGTTTTGGATTTTGAGAAAATTGTGCATTTTTCAAAATGTGCAGTTTGAGAAAGTTGCACATTTTGAGAAAGTTGTGCATTTTTAAAGTACACACATTTTGCAAACATGAATGCAAGTTCAGGAGTTTGAGAACATTTTCGAAGAAAATGTGCTCCCATTCGCATGCATGTTCGGGATTGCAAATGGGGGCATTTCTGAGTGATTTGCAAACTGAAATTCTCATACAACCCAAGGTCCACTCACCAACTGGGATTCTGTTTGCATGCCAGCTTATCTCTCCAAGAATAACATATATATATTTTTCTATACACAATACAAACACATCTTATGCTACCATAAACAAAGAGACCCAACCAAGGAATGAAATGCCAAAGAATAACATGTTACTAGGAACTGTGAATGGGCTGGAATCCATAGCCTTTGCTATTGGTGTTCATAATGTTATTGAATTCCATTGTAGCCCTGTTTAGGCATTTTCTAAGTGGTAAAACACATGAGGAGAGGAAGCACATTGGCCCCACCCCCTCCATTGTCATGTTCATCACCCTCTACTCAGGGATGGCAACTTTCTGAGAAGGAGAGCCTTCTGTGTCCATGGAGGAACTCCATGCGACTGAGAATGCTGATTTACCAGAATTCTTAATTGCGTGGAGAATCTCCATGGATACAGGAGGCTCTCCTCCTCAGAAACTTGCCATCCACAAGTACAGGGCATTGAATGCAACAACAGAGGAGGGTAAGGTTAGTGTTTGCCCTCTCCTCACACACATTTAATTTAACCACTTAGAAAATGCCTGAATTGGGCTTGTGTTTGCTACCAAGGTGGCATGTTAGCAACATATTAAAAGTAGTTTAAAAAAAGAAAAGAAAAAAGCAACGAACAATTATTCTAAGATCCTGGAGGATCTCGCAGCTAATTGATACATGGATAATATTATTGCATTACAGTGGTTGTGCTCACTAATGTTCCTAGAACTTCTATTGTGCTATCCTCCTTGTTCTAGCTCTTGTTGTTACTGTTGTCTTCATGGGCAGAAAAATGAGCACTAGTGAACTGTTCTTGCTCTGCAGTTGTTTTAACCATACAGTTGTTTCCCGTAAATAAACCTGGCTTTCAGCCTTACAAACCTGTGTACTGATACTTTAACCGGGTTGGGCTATCTTGTTATCATCAGTGTTTATGGATTTTTCAGTGTTGCCTGGATTTACACGTGCATCTGTTCCAATAATTCTACCAAGATTACATGTGTGTGTGTGTGTATGCACAAAAGCCTTCTTCTTTTTTTTTTTTTTAATGAGGGTGAATTTGTATGCCTATCTAAATATTCCAAATACATTACAGCTCTTCTCAATAAATAAAGCCACACTGTAATCAGTTGTGAAAGAGATAGTGCTAACCCTTTTAGCTTACTTTTTTTTTTGTATGATGCACAAAACAAATTAGATTCCCAATACTGATGACCATAGTTGGGGAAGAAAATGTATTTAGATAGTAACCAGACAGCGCTCAAGTCAGGGAAAGGCAAAGCAACATACTTATTATTGGTAGCATGTAATTGATTTTTGGATGGGAAGAGGCAAGTGGGCCTTCTGCAGCGATAAGGTTTCACGGCTGTTAAGGGTTGGAGCTCAGCCAAAAATGGGGGGCAAATACGATGATTCCAGCATCAAACCATCTTCCCCTTCCCCTCTCAAGCTGAAGTCTGAGGTTGTGACTAATGAAAACTGAGCTGACTTCATTTTGGCTAATGGACAATAGAGCATAATTGTCTCAGAGAGATACATTAGGCTTCTTATCTCTATGAACCTCTCTCGACTCATATCATTATAATAAGACAATTACACTTACACCAGGCTGAATAATAGACCAAGATGTCCAGCAATGAATAATTGTAATTGATCATCGCTCATTATATTCTGAAATAATTTCAAGCTGCTTTGTTAGTCTGTAGCAGAACTGAAGAGCTTCGGCTTGTTGACTGAGACTAGCTTGCTCATTAGTTTAATGGCACTTGTGAGTGCCTTTGCTTCCTTGATCTAAATCCTAATGGTTTATTGCTTGTAAAGATATTATAGATCCACCAGGTGCTGCCTATATCATCGCTTAGGTGTAAAACAGATAAAGTAGAGTTGGAAAGGAACAAAAAGGCCAACCAGCCTATACCCCTTTCTTCATGCCATCTACTCACTAGATTCCCTTCCAACTGACATAGGTAACCCTCAGAGCACAAACAGAGAGCACCACAGGAGGTATCCGTACAACAAATGCCAGCATATGGCTGAAGCAAGCACAATACAAGAGAAGACAAAGAGACCAGGGGTCACTAGTAAATATGAGCTCGGATTTCCAAGCATCTATTGCTTTGGAAGTTTGATAACAAATATGTGCTGGCAGGTGACCAGTATCAGGGGATGAAAATCCAGTGAACTTCAGAGGCTTTGTTTTGTTTTGTTACTGATTCGAAGGCTGGCCCAATTTCTTTCAGTGTCCACCATTGGCTCTGCTTAAAGGGGAAATAATAATAATAATAATAATAATAATAATAATAATAATAATAATAATAATAATATGGCAAATCTGATTTGACCTGGTAGAAAAGTTCCTACACACACAGCAAGGGAGGGAGGGAAGAGCGAGAGATTCTGGGGAAAAACAAAACCTGTCTGCAAAAAATCCAAAGGAAGTCTCATTGGGCATAAATAGGTAAGTATCCAGTCTTCAATCCTGGCTGCTACTCATAATGTAATTGCAAAGATTAAGATTCATTATAAAACTGGTTTTTTCAACCACAAGGAAGCATTTTAAATTCACCTTGTAATGCAGATTCATGTAGAAGTGGGTCTCAGCTAGGAGATCTAGCATTAATTTGGATTACAGGCCACCAATAATTTGCCCAGTGTTTGTATCAAAAATGCTTTCCCACCAACAACAATTTGCCAAACATTTTGATACAAAATGCCTTTCCAGCAGTAATTTGCCAAACATGTGCAGTTACTTGTCAGTTGCAAAACCAGGGTTTGTGGTAGCGGGTGTCCCTCTCAGCACAGCAGCTCATAGGGCCAGACTATATATGCAGTTTTCATAGGACCAGACTTACCACCACCCCATTTATGTGGGCACAGAATATCCTTATCAATGTCAATTTAGCCATATTGTGTATATGTTATTAGATTACAGAGGCTGTGGGAGCAATGGGTTAATTCCCATTGACTTTAGGTAGTTAGTATGATACCAAGAAGCCTGAAATGCAGCTCTATGGTATTTTTCACCCTGGGTTCACAAAATATTGTAGATAGATCATGAGCGTCTCTCAGTTCTTTGACGCAACCCAGTTAAGGTAAAGTATTTGTACTGAATTAGCTTATTTAATCAGCTAAGAGCCCAAATTATAAATGGATTGTGGACCTTCCCTTTAGAGATTCATGTTTTCCTCCCCCTCCCTCCTTGCAGCCACAGGATTCTTTAGATGAATAGGTCCGGCATAGTGGGGTGGCTTTCCTGTTGATTTTTATCTGTTCCTGCTCTGTGTGTGCGCGCGTGTGTGCGCGCACGCCTTGAGTTAACTGCATGAATTATCTCAAGCTATTTGTCCTGCTCTGTCCTTATGGCACATCATGGCCTGGACTACATTGGTTGATCTATGGAAGGCTAGCAGCCATAATCCATTGCACAGTTACATGCTCATAAATCAGTGGGGCTTAAGCCTGACTCTGTAATTGTCATCAGAGAGTGGGTGCTACTGTGTTCACATGTCATCCTAGATGGCGTTCTGGTCTACCCAAGCACTATGCATTATGCACAGGCTTAGGCTGCAATTCTGTACCCACTTCCTTGGGAGTAAGCCTCATTGAATTTAATGTGGCTTACTTCTGAGTAAACACGTCTAGGATTGTACTTTTAGTCATGCTTGGAGCAAACCCATTGAAATCAAAGGGACTTAAGTGATTCATTACTAACTTAAGTCCCATTGATTTCAGTGGGTCTACTCTAAGCATGACTGAGCCTGGATATAGCCCCGTGATTCCAAGATCGGACAATTCTGTGATAGATGGTGATATGTATAAACGTGAGTGCTGAGCCAAAATGCACCTCTCAATTTCCAGTGGTTTCTTCAGCGTGATAGGGAAATGGATGGCCAGACAGTGGGTTCAGTCCAACATCACACAAGCAGATGTCGGCTCATGCAATGGGACTTCCCTTTGCTCTCCTCCTCCCTGCAGCCCCCCCCAAATCTACTCCAGAGGGTCCCCTCACTCCCCTGGCCATCCAGAGCAGATGTGGGGTACTCGGAGAGGCCTAGAGGGGAGAGGGAAAACCCTTTCCACCAGTGGTTACTGTTCTGCTGGTGGAGAACTGTTGTGCCCTCCACCAGCAGGACTGTTGTGCTGCAGAATATGCCAAGTGTCATCTGGGAAAGAGAGAAGAGAGCTCCGTTGAGCCCAGTATCTAGCCCCACTGGTGTGGTTATTGTTGCTGTTGTTAATAATTATGTGTAAAGCAACTAAAATATAGGCTAACAATAAAATAGGCATGATACAAAAGGAGAAAGGAATGGGAAGGGAAGAGGAAAGCAAGCATTAGTCTTCTCCTTGCAAAGGTGTTCATTCTTGGAAACAGGGAATTCAGTTTCCCAGTGGCTCTTGGTCTCCTAAGGATGGAAGAGGCGACAGTGTGCTGCTGCCCTTCCATTCTCCAGTGCCGAGGCAACAGCTAGGTGGAGCTGAGTTTTCTCTCTGGCAGAGAGGGGTGAAGCAAGTTCCCTCCAGCTGGCACTTCTGTTCTGTGGCCAACAGGGCCAGGTTGATCTCTTTCTTGTAATGATGATTTTCCTGGCCCTTGGTTAGTCCATGATGATGATTTTCTTGTTCTGCAGACTCTCTGTCTCTCTCCCTTTCCAGAGAGAGAGGGAGAGACAGAAGATACAGTACATATATATTCTAATATTCCTACCTCATGTTACTAGCCTACAGAGGTCTTTAATAAAATTTACTGTTAAAGTTCCAGCAAGAAATGCTCATAGCCCTGGGGAATTCTGGAATTTGCTTCAAGGAAAGTAGCGTAGTAGTTCCTTACCTCCAGCCTCCTGCGTATAGGGGCTTGAAACACATTGCCCACTGAAAGATAGATTGTACTCAAGACATAATTTCAGTTTGCTTTTCATCAGGATTTACCCAATTTGCAGTTTGCACCTTCCGGACTGAACACAGACTCCAACGCAAGCTCTCGTCAAAGTCCATACATTTCCGAGCTTGCAATGAGATTTGTGGACCAAAACAATTGTGTTCGACAGCATGTGTACATTTGAAAAATGTGCATGAAAAACATGTACGGTACTTTTGGGGGGAGAAATGTGCACAAACAAATTTTAATCAGTGGGAGAAGAATGTGGACATTGAAAAGTTGTGCACTCCCAGAGGTTCATCAGTCCGCCACTGCCAGAAGTGGAGAAGGTGCCTTGCCACCTTCACACAACTGCAGATGTAAAGTTGGGGAGGCCATTTCTGCATGGCCTAGGTTGGCAGCAGCTGTACCATGTGGACTGGGAGGAGAGGAGCAAGCAGCAGTTACTGCAGCTGCATCACAGGGAGGAGGGGGAGGAGGCAGGGGGAGCAGCAGCAGCAGCCAGGGAACTATTGGCTGGTGTGCCGGAGGAAGCGAAATATCTTGGTCCTCCTCTGAATACAAACCTAATTTTTTTAAAAATCCCAATATCCAATTAAAACAATCCAAGCAACCAAAAAGGCCAGCAACCTAAATAAATAGTTGTAGCCAGACTTCTGATGAGCAGAAGGAAGCTGGCCATGTGGGCTTCCCTAGGGAGGGAGCTCAAGAGAGAGTGGGTACAACTTTGGACAACTTCTGAGAATGGTCCACAAAGCAAGGCCTCATCTGATGACCTTCCGGCACAAGATGGGATGCGCAGGAGAAGGCTTAGCTGCAGAAACTTTGGACCAAGCCCTTTAAGGGCTTTGAAGGTCAATGCCAGCAGCACTTTGAATTGGGCCCAGAAACATGCTAGTAATCTTTTTTTATTATTATTAAAGCTTCTTGTCATTGGTTATTTGCTGCAAGCTATATTGGCACTCATCATGTTGACCATTGCAAGGACCATAGGAGATATTTGCTTCTCCCTGTTCCCTCAAAGCAATGACTGCACTGGCATTTTCTATATGGCTGCTTTTCATAAATGTACCTGTGTACCCATTTATTGTGGATCTCCAGACTTGATTCATTAAACTCATTAAACTTCAGCACTGCACGGCATCGTCTTTTTAAAGAAGGATAATAAGTAAGGACATGCATAATGAGCTTCTCATGGGCCTGCCAAATCCATTGGCTTGCCATGTGCTGCTGCATAGATTGCTTCCTTAAACAAGGTGGACCTCCCCCCCCCCCAGCCACCCCTACCTCTAAGGTCAGTCCTTTAAATAATTGCTGGCAATAATGGTGCAGTAACAGCATACTCAGAGTTCAATTCATATACATCTATTCTCCTGTTCAACTTCAAAGCCCCGGCAGTTGCTCAGATATCATCAAAGGATTTATCTGATGTTAATGACAATGCTCAAGTCAAATTGTTTCTCTCTCAATAGGGCTGGGATCTTTCAAAGGCCTGTGTTTCTCTTTGGGCATTGTCCTTGCTTGCTGTGCTTTCTAGGGCTCTTTAAATGGAATCCTGACTCCAGGGAGTGATGCTTTCCCACTGGCAAACCGCTGTCTTAAGAAATTCTACTTCACTGTACCTTTTCCAATATCCTCCATGTGCTACCAGAACTGCTGTACCCATTTGAGTGAGGTGGCAGTGTGGTGGCCATGTGTCCTACTCTACAGAAGACGACAGTCTTCTTGTTTGAAGGGCTGCCCAGTCCAAGTCTGCTTTAGCATTAAAGAACCATAAGAAGAGAGTGCCCAGGGGCCTTGAAATTGTCCATCAACAGTTAGCACCTAGATGGCAGCCTAAGCAGGAACACCTGGTCACACACAGGCAGGGATGTGTGAGGAATCTGATAGGGGGTGAAATCTGACAGATTCAGCCCCCTGGATTCTCATTAGTTAGCCCCGCACAGGCGCCGACTTGCTGTGCTACGAGTTGAACCAGTTTGCGGACTTCCATCTCTAAGACCGACTGTGATTTGCGCATTTCTTTTAAACAGCTAAGGAAATTTGCGCAAATCATGCTAGATCCACATAATTTCAGGTGCTGATTTGTGCAAATCGGCCATTTTTGCTCAAATTTCCATAGGGGTTTATTTTAAAATGTGCAAATTGTGTCCTGTCCTGGAGGCGGAAGTCCACAAAAACTACTACTACTACTACAACAACACCCAACTCGGCCCGTTTCTGATCATTGGATTGGAAGTGGGCCGGAAATCCAACATGCTCAAAGGAGCTTGATTTCCCTGTTTCGGAACATTCCTAGTCACAGTCTTCCCCACTATGCTGGCAAGTATACTCTTTCTATTGACATTATAGTAATAACGTCTAAATTTGCATCTATACATATGAATTAGCATATATTATACAAAATTGTGTCCCCTTTGTTTCGTGATGCATTCCCTCTTTTTGGCGATGCATAAATGGCCGCCCTACGTGATTGGAATTCTGGACTACAAAATGTTCATCTGTGGGTAGCCCATTTTTCCCCCTGACATAAAAAACCTCTGCCTGTACTAACCTAGCTTTTATGGAGTACACTAAACCTTTCTTCTAGCTGTGCTAGTTGTCAGGATTTTTTAAAATGATTTTTTTTACTTAGAGGGACATTCGAGAGTGGTACCGCATCTGCAGTCTAAAATTATAGAGTGCAGAATCTCCATCTGCCGCCTAGAGTAGTACAGTCCAGAATTCTTAATATCTCTGTCTACCACCTCAGGGCCAGATCTCC
Organism: Shinisaurus crocodilurus; assembly: GCA_021292165.1. Lineage (NCBI taxonomy): Eukaryota > Metazoa > Chordata > Lepidosauria > Squamata > Shinisauridae > Shinisaurus > Shinisaurus crocodilurus. Next base: position 101,998,267 of record CM037877.1, read on the forward strand.
AGTCCGATCACTTTGGCACTCTATATCCATTATGTGTAAACAGGTGATAAAAAAGATTACCTGTGCTGTGCTTTATTTATAGCAAATTTTTAGTGCAATTCCCAAGGTGGCTTACAGTGCAAGTCAAAGCAATATATCATAAAGTAGAACCATCAAGTAATAAGAATAGTAAATATAAATAGTCAGATCAGATTAATTAGTCTTTTAGACTAGAGGCTACTGAATGCCCGAGTTAATTGAAGTGTTTCCACCAGGCTCCTATAAAGCACTAATATAGGTACCAGTCAAATAGATATGGCTTTGGTTTGGAATGACTTCTCTAGGACTGTGTGCCTGGTCACCTGCTCTTATTTAGCCACCAGGTGAAAATGGTTTTATTGACCCAGGCATTTTCAATAAGGATCTTGAGCTGTTTTCTCTATCTGCTGCTATTAGTGTTACTTGTTTGATTGCGGTTTATTTTCCTGCTTTTAATTTCTACCTACTTTTACTGTTATTCTCTCTTTTTTAAAGTTTGACACAGTTTTGTATTACTTTCATAATCCATTTATACTTGAAATAATGTTATTGATAAGTTGGGATAGAAATATATCAGTAAATGCATACATTTCTGGGGAGGTAGTTCCAAAAATGAGTTCCAACTTTCCTCCAAAGATTTCTGTAAATATATTAACCAGTATTTCTCATAGGAAAGAGTTTGAGAAAGGCTGCAGTTTTTGAGTGGGACAAAAGGCCGTGTGTGTGTGTGTGTGTGTGTGTGTGTGTGTGTGTGAAGAAGGCTCTTGTGTTAAATGTGGCTTATTCATACTTCTCATTTCTGCTTGAGAGCAATCATCTGTCTTAATCTTTGCATTTTACAAGGATAACAGGAATTATTCATTTAAATTTGGGGATGGGGCCATTTACAGATCTGGGCTTTGATAGATCTCTGAAGAAAGGTATTTTTTTTAGATCTGGAGTGGGCAGCTTGTGGCCCTCCAGATGTTTGGCCTACAACTCCCATTAGCCCCAACCAGCATAGCCAATGGTGAAGGCTGATGGAAGTTGTAGGCCAAAACATCTGGAGGGCCACAATTTTCTGCCTACCCCTGTTCTATATGTATGCAAGCCCACCGAAAGAATTCCAGTTTTCTGTTCTATTTCCTTATCAAGCAGCAGAGTTTCATACAAGAAACGTAGCATCCTTTCCTCAGTAAGAATTTTATCAGGCTCCAGCTGCACATCTATTCATTTAAATCAGTATCTCATGATGAGTAAAGGCCCCAGATGTTCTTCTCCATGAGTGTTTCACTCAGGGTTTTGTAGGTTTAAGGTGGACTAAAATGTTTGTTTTGAATGATGTTATTGGTTTTATTGAGTTTGCTTTTATTATATCTATCATCCTGAGAATGTCGGCTATTGTGTGACGCATAAATTGAATAAATAAATAAATAATAGATAAAGAAATAAATAAATGAATGAAATTCCTCCCCTATTTTCATGGAGTCACACACACCCTCCACACACACACACACGAAAATGGGGAGGGTTTTCAGTTGCTTTTCAGGGTGGGAGAAAATGCACCAGTTTTTTTTCAGGGTATGGGAGTTGTTGGTTTGTCTGCACTTACCTTGCTTACCTTTATGAGATGGCAAAGCCCCCCCCCCGGCCTTGCTTTGTAAACTTTTTTTTGAAGCCTTGACTGGTCATAGTGGCCAGAGTGCACCTGGGGATTATGTCACTTATAGGGATGTATAGCTTTTGTTTCCATCGTTCGCGCATTGATGGAATCAGATTTTTTTAAACCAGAATTCCATTCTACTTGCACTAATTCTCATTAGAACTAATGTGCACATGCACAAATATGCTAATGCACTTCGGCTAACATGAATTCACACTAATGCACATTAGCATTAATGCAAATTAGTGCAATTCCCCCCCCCCCAGTGAAAAACTGATCCGCAAGCCCACGGAATCTGTGTGGCTTTAGAAAAGCCGGTCCCCTGCAGAATCCACGGGTCAGATTCATAGAAACCCGAACTCATTTGAATGCATTGCAGATTTCTCCAACACCCCTATAAAAAATGTCTCATGATGAGGCAGCAGGGTTTTTTCAAGGGCATTCTTGAAGCCACAGGGAGAGTGCTTTGAAAGTATGCATTGTGCCAGCTGTCTGCTCACGGGATTCACACTTTCAGAGCACACTTGCTGTTTCGGCAGAGAGTGAGCTTCCCTTCCCTGCCTGAGCCGGGAGAGCAGAGAGTTTTGAAAGAACATATTGCACCAACAGTCATCCAGCATGATCCTTGCTCTCCCTGTTATATCTAGAATGCCCCCTGAAAACCATGCTACCTCATCAGGTAACATTCTGGCCCAGATCCCAAGAAATGCAGCTCTGCCTCACACGTCTATGAGTGTATAAGACAGACATAAGGATATTCCCTACTGACCTTGTGAGGGAAAAATGGTGGAAACTCTTCTTCATTCTGACCGTTCCCAAGCAGATCAGAAGCCAGAACTGAAGAGGCTGATTAGTCAAATCATGACGGATCAGCAAAGGGAACTAACCAAAGTGGATGACCATGTGAAAAACTTTGAGTTGCCAAAAACGCACATGCAGCTGGATGACTTTGTGAAGCACATTCAGGAATCTGGGATTGTCAAAGATACGGACTATGAGTGGTCAAAACCGGTTTGTTTGTTTGTTTTTAGTTAAAGAAGCAACGGGGAGAAATCCTGTGTCACCAAGGAATGTACAGACGTTCTAAAATCCATTCCCGTCTTATATTTTGTGGATTGTCAGGTGGCTTTCATTCTGTCGTCTATTCATTAACAGAATCAGATTTTGCACAAATCCATTCGTAAGCAAATTTGCAAATTCCTGCAAATGTACAAATCCCCCCCCCAATATGCAAATCCCTGAAAAATGTGTATTTTCACACTACGGAACCCACAGGTCAGAGCCTTAGAAAGTGGAGAAATTCTCCCCTCCCATGTTCAGGAGCTTCTTTGTTCTCCCTCACAAATGGCAGAAACATTCACCCAGCACTAGTTTAAAGTTGCATAAGTAGACATCCTCCCCATTCACAACACATGCTTTGCTGAAAATCATACTGCATCAGGGGTTAAAGGATTTTGAGAATGAACAGGACTTTGTGCAAAAAGGAATTGATTACTGTGTGAAAATGCAGTTGGTTTGCTTCCTCACCCCACCCCTACACAAAAAAAGGGTTGAAATGGCATAAGAATTAGATGGGCTTGTATGAAAAGGATGCAATTCTGCAAGAATTCAGCTTGCACAAGGACATATATATCTGCTTGTTCAAGTCTCATAAGTGTGATTCATTGAAAGCCTGACAGATTTTTGGGACGACTGCCTGAATTTATGGATCAGAATTTGAAAGTAAAAGAACGGCAATATTCAACCTTAATTCCAGTGGTGATTCCAGGATGTTGACAACTGGAGAGAACCATGAAGTATGTCTCCCTGCCTGTCCACACAGCATTGTATCTGTGGCACGAAAAAGTGCTATCAAGAGACAATCTATAGCTGGTTGTAGAAACAGCAATGGGGCATAAGATGTGATGGTTCATATGTGCCAGGGGAGGCTCGTGACTTCAATGTCAGCGGGACTGCATATCTGCTCCAGATTGCATTCTGAACATTAAAGGAGTTATCCATAGTGCTGAACCCTATCCCCAAAATAGGTCAGGCACCATGGAAAGCTCCTTAAAAGTTCAGAGTAAAAACTGGAGCAGATATGCAGCCCCGCTGACCCTGGAGTCACCACCAGCCTCCATGCAAACCACTGCTTAATGCTGCTGCATCCATCCAGTGATAAGTATCCAAGCATCAACCAGGGCCTTGTCCTAGATGCCTTCTTCTCACTTCGTAGGGATGGAGGATGAATTTTTTTTTAACCTAATTTCACACATTAGAACCAATATGCAAACCAAAACTAAATTATTCTTTGAATCTGGGAGATTCTGGGAGAGCAATCTGGGAGAGGGGTATTTCAGGGGCCGGGGAGGGGAGGAGACTGGAGCAGCCAGGATCGCCCCAGCTAGACGGGCGAAAAAGCTGGTCTAGTGAAAATGCAGAGCAGTAGGATGGGTAGCTGCTCCTACTGCTCTGCATTGGATCCCCATAAGCCTCTGAGTTCGAGCCTGATAGGATTGTGCCCTGAATCATCAGTTTTACTTCAAATCATACAATAGTGCTTGTTGTGAGTATTCTGGCTGGTTCCTCTCCAAAAGACATGCATGCTTCAGTAATTGGCTGAAGTCCACTATTACATGCAGAGTGCAAAATCATAATTAACTGTAGTGATAGCATCATTATGTTTGCAAATCCAAGACATTTTCCTCCTATTGACAGAAGTGTTATTAGGTCCATGACAGTGTGAACACTATCAGTGGAGCTTTCATCTCCAAGTATAAAGATGCCCTCCAGATTCTGTCAAAAATGTCTAAACCATGAACACAGGTGGTAAGTTCCACCAGAGTGAAGAAGTATGTAGGCTATCCTTTGACTAGAAGCAGTTAGATTCTGGGTACCAGTTCTAGTTCATCATCACAAAGCATTTAAAGATGAAGGGCTTAGATTGTGAAAGAGTATGGTGTCTATGGTTGATTTCCCTCCATGGACAGGTATGTACAATTAGGTAAAATCAAATCCCAGGATGACATTGTACTATTTTAAGAAGTTTAACCATTGTTCTTACTGAAATGCTTAGAACCTGACCAAGATCTTGCCATATGTGTAACAGATGTGTGAGGATTTTGTTCGGAGGGTGGAAGTCCAGCAAACTCGCCGGGCTCGACCCCCCAAACTCCATCCCACCTACCTGCTTCCCCGGCTCAATTCGTGTTCTCCTGAGTCGAGCCGGGGAAGCAACTTCCAGGTTCCTAGCAGAGCGCTTTCTATGAAGAAAATGGAGTAAGATACGTTAAAAACGGCCGCAATCTGCGCAAGTTACGCAAATTGCGGCCGCTTTTTAACATATCTTACACCATTTTCTGCGTAAAAAGTGCTCCGCCGGGAACCCAGAAGTCCGCCGAGCAGCTCAGCTGTCGATCACCCACCACTAGCAACAGCTCCTGGAAAATGTCACAGATCTTAACAAAATCCTTTCAGGTTCCATTATTCTTTAGAGCAGGGGTGGGAAATCTTTTCAGGGCCAGCAGGGGCCACACTGGCTCCTCTGGAACCCTTTGAAGGCAGCACGAGTGGGTAAAGCTTGTGGAGATAGGTGGGCAGTAATCGGTGAGAGCAGCACACACACATATACACATACTGCCACGCACACACACACACACACACACACACTTCCTCCCAGTGATCCTACTCAAGATCATTGTTTCCCCACTGCTATCGGTGATCAGGATCATGCAGGGGAAGCTTTAACCTCCCCCCATCGCCCAGTGATCCTGATGAAGAGAGCAGTGGGGGGGGGGGAAGCAATGTGTTTCCTACCACACAGCTGATGGCCAATCAGGGAAAAGTGGATGGGGCACCGTGTACTCCATGGGCTGCACAGAGAATGGTCAAGGGCAGCCTGCGGTCCATGGGCCGTGGGTTGCCAATCTGTGTTTCATATGACCCTGCTAAGGGCTCAGGAGTGGAGCCTCTGGAGTCTGAAGGGAAGGGTTGAAATTCCCCAGGTTGTATGGATGGCAGTGGGCAAGCTCCTGTGGCTCCCTTCTCATGGAGGGTTCTGGTGGAGCAGGGTCTTCCAGAGTTCTTTCTGGGGACAATTCCTTGGTGCCACACTCTGATCATAGGGGGGCCCTTCCTTGGATTGTGACAACTTCACATTCCTCAAACTTTCAGTACAGTCTTCCTTTTCTCTCTCCAAGGGAAGATGCATTCTGCTGGGGATGTACGAGAGAAATTCATTTCAGTTCATTTTGTATCAGGATTTACTCAGTTCACACACACCTTCTAGACTGAACATGGACACAGATGGAATCTGCAGATGAAGTCCAGACAAGTTTGCAATGTGATTTGCAGATTAAAAAAAAACAAAACCACAACGTATGGATTTACATATGAAAAAACAAAGCTCACAATATGATAAGGACTTGAGAATGAACTTCAAGATGGAACTTGGAGAAGATTGGCGAGCTCAAGTTTTGCTGATTCACAGATCCCTACTTACTGCTTAGTTGCGTTCCGGTACAAATTTTAGTGCCTCGTCTTATATGGTATTGCAGTTTAAACATGAATGGCTGCATGCTGTATTATAGAGCATCACTTTTCTTTCTCTTTTTTCCCTTTTGGTTACTATCCTCCAGTGCACCATTTGATTAATATTCTTGGTGGCATAGAGGTCCTTCAGCATTAAAACACATCCTTAATGCATTTGCACATTTCAAAAACAATTAAGGCAGGTAAATGACACAGACTTCTTTCTTTATAATGTCCAAGGGCAAGGGATTGAAACTGTAAAGAGGATACATCTTAGTGGAGGCATAAACTGAACTGAAACTCCAGGACCCCTCTCAAATTACCACCGACGGTTAGTTTAGTATTTCACCCGCTTTGCAAAAATAGTGCTGGATCATTGCAGAAACAAAGAAGCCCAGCCTTTTCTCATAGTATCCATTTAGATAGAAAACTTTGGTTCTGCTTATACCTCTCGATGCTTTTGACACTGGTTCATTTTTAGGGCCATCTACTCAGAAGTAACTCCTATTGGGTTCAATGGGACTTATTCCCACTTAAATGTGTATAGGATTGCAGCCTCTGTCTTTTCTCCTAGGGATGCACAAGAATTTTGTTTATGTTCACAAATCATGCGAACATGTCCTATTTGCAAGTGTGAAAGCAAGCAAGCAGAAGAGCACATTACCTGAAAATGTTTGTAAATTCCTGTACTTGCATTTGAAAATGCGAATTTTTTGGTGGGGGGAATGTGCATTTTCATGCTGTACTCTATGGGGGAAAGTGTGACCCACCCACATTTGGCTGGCTCAGGCCCTGCCCACCACTGGCTTTGCACCCACTCACTGCCAACATGCAGCCCCCAACAGATGACCCATGAAGGAATGTGGCCATCGACTGAAAAAGTTGGCCACCCCTCTTAACTGGAGGTTGGCCTTTCACAAAGGTTCTATGGACTTTGAAGAAGCTCGGGTGCAAGGTGAAAGGGAGAAACGTGCTAAGTGAAAAGCACATCAAATGAATACTTTACAAGACCATCTTCCATCTGGTAACCTGTGTCCTCACTGTGGGAAGCTGTGTGGATCTAGAATTGGCCTCCACAGTCACTTACGGACCCATCGCTAGAGTCTACACAATTTTCTTTAGAATTCTCCTCCTTTTAAAATCTCCTTTTTGTAAATTTTCTTCTTTTTTTTTATCCTGGAAGACAATCTTACTCGGTCACGAGTGATCGCCTGACTGACTGACTGATATAAAATGTGTATGAACATGCAAGCAGTTTACTAAAAACTAAAACAAAAGACCAGTTACAGATGAATGCAGAAATGTGATGGTTGGATTTCTTACAACCTGCTGATGATCTGGAATGTGTGCTCCACTTCCTTTCACTCTGAGGCCATTCTTAAAGGCTCCAACAGCAGCAGAGAAACGGCAAGGTGGTGGTGATGTTCCCTTGGGCTCCGGGTGGTTTTTTTTTAATCTTCGTTTTTTAAAAAAACAACAACCCTTTTTTTAAAATCTCCTACACTATGCCAGCAGCATGGATTTTTTGCCTTTTTCAAGCGACATGCTTTAAATGTGTGCAGTAACATTTATTTATTTATTTATTTATTTATTATATTTATACCCCGCCTTTTTTCCTGCAAGGAACCCAAGGCGGCTTACATTATCCTCCTCCTCCTCCTCTCCATTTTATCCGCACAACAACCCTGTGAGGTAGGTTAGGCTGAGACTGGCCCAAAGTCATCCAGTGAGTTTCATGGCTGAGCGGGGACTAGAACCAGGATCTCCCGCGAGTCCCAGTCCAACACCCTAACCGCTACGCCACACTGGCTGGGCTTGCTGAAGAACTCCTTTTATTGGATAAGAATATTTAAGGGGGAAGTAATTTCAACATCTCAGGGGGTTGAACCCTATCTCCATACCGCTTCACTTAGACACACTATGCCAGCAACATGGATTTTTTGAATCAGTTTTTAAAATTCGCACCTACCGTAAATGAAAAAGTGTTCTGGAGCAATTAAAAAAAATTTTTTTTAACATGCTGCTAAAATCACTTGCTTCGGTGCATCGTTACGCCTCTGTTCACACAGCTTGCTATTTATATTCACTAGTCTGGACAGAACATGGCAGGATATATACACACCAAAAAAAAGCACCAGACACCATGCTGGAGCATTCAACTTGCGGCTGCCATTCTTACAGCTTGTAGTTGTAGTTCCATTCTCAAATAACCACTAATAGTTAGAAACAAATGGAATCCTGTAACAAAATTGTAGCCGTGTGGATGCCTCTGTTTTGGTTTCAGCTGCTCTATTCCATTCACACACACCCCTGGGTTTTCCTTACCCCCCCCCCCATCTGGCAGCATTCTGCACCTACTGAGCATGCTCAGTCCTCATTGGCCTGCTTGTGTTCCCCACCCCCTTCTTTAGTATTTGGGGGACGTGTTGAGAGAGTAGGCAAACTTGTACCAAATCCCAGCTGCATCACAATCTTTATTTCTCCATTGATTTCTATGGGCAGCTCTCAGTTCTATCCCTATGGAGATTTAAAAATAGCTTCTCAGTGCCAACTATGAAGTGACCTATCTAGACATTGTGACTGTTCTATTTCTACCCTCTGTATACAGTATCGATGTGCCTCTCTGTTTCTTTCTCCTCCCTTTTCAGACCACTCCATTCCATTCCATTCCCCCTCCCACCTGGTTTTCGTGGCCCGCCCACCCAGCCACTCCATTCCATTACCCTTCCCACCCAGTTCTCTTTTTCTTTCTTTCTTTCTCTCTCTCGATCCCTATTCAGGCACGATTAACACCAGTGGGTAGACTCACCATGGAAGCAGCAATGGGGCTGCACCAAGTAGCCCTGCTGTCCCCAATGTCATCATGTCACAACATAGCTCCACCCATAGGCATCTATGCGTACAGTGTGAACGCCTGCAGCAAGGGACGCCTTCACGCATAGAGCTGTAGGCGTGTACAGTTGTGCGTGCGAAGGCCTCCCCGGTGCAGGTTTTCATGCTGTACGTGTGGGTGCTACTCGATGGAGCTACATTGTGACGCTTAATTGGGGGGCAGGGTTATTCAGTGCAGCCCTGTTCCTGTTCATGTGCTGAGTCTGTCCACACATTTAATCATGCCTGAATAGGGCTGTAGTCTATCAGCATTACATGCCATTGAGTTATTAGTGGGCTGTGTTTGTGGAGTCCTCATCCTAAGGGGATTTTTTTTCCCTTAAGGTTTCCCATGCCCCTGCAAACCTTAGTGTTACCTCAAGCCTGCTGTTAACTCCCTCTTGAACATGAGTGGTGCGATTTTTGCTATATCCATAGGAAAACCTGAATCAGTATTAAAAGGAATTGTTATTTTATTTCATCAGACAGAGCATAAGTGTGTCTTTGGTAGATTTTGGGCTGCAATCCTATCCAAACTTACCGGGGGAGTAGCTCCCATTGAACCCAGTGGGGCTTACTACTGAGTAGACATGGATAGGATTTCACCGTCAGAGTTCACTTTTCCCAGTCTCTTTCATCAAGGTTAGATAGCTGTTAGTACTTTATAGCAAACCACTTTGCTCTGATCAATCGTAACTTACTCTGTTAAGTCTCCAAACAGATTTCTGAGAGGAGCACGTGACTTAAGGAAAGCAGGGGCTGGGGAAGAAAAAGATGGATTTTTTTTTTTTTTTTAAACTGCTTAGCTGAGCATGACATTTTGCTTTTTAAATATTAATTATCCTGTGGGCTTCTTCGTATTTACATTCTTAAGTGTTTGCTTGAGACATAAATGGCACTAAATTGTCTTGAGGTAGCCACAGAGCAGTTTTGTTAGATAAAAACTTCTTGAAGCTGGTAATTTTTGGCAATTAATATTATGAATGCTAATAGCTTGGGGGGCTGTGGGAAGAAGCTTATCTCTGTAAAACGAAAGAAAATGTCAAAGTGGTAGGCCTGCTGAGAGCATCACTTCTGGGAGAGAAAGAGGTGGCAAATGTTAAAATTACCATATTTATGGCCAATGTAGATTTTTTTAAGGTTTGAATGGGTCGCTGACTCACTCATAAACAGAGCCTACTGTAAAAACTAAAAGAATCTTTAAAAAAAAATACAATATCCCCTGTCTTGATGATAACAATTCGGCATTGTTTTCAATGGATCTAAAAGAAATGCCAGACACCATGGGAGAAGGTTGGTTTGAGTGTATTCAAGCAACCAGTATTTCTCTCCCCACCCCAACCCCCAACCCCAATTAGCAAAGGTCTCAACAGTCAAAAATGGATGCAAGATTTGACAGCCGTTGTGCTTTGAACAAGCTGCCCCCGCCAAAAAACAGGTTGCTAAAATTGTGATGGCAAGTCTCTTTGTGAGGTGAACTCTCTCCAAGCAACCCTGTTCCATTGATTTCCTCTTTAGCACAGCCGCTTCCACCTAGAAGCAAATTAGAAAACCAAAACACTACTGCAAAGAACCTGTCAGAAGCTCTGCGGACATTCAGATATCAATGCAGTGAGCCACCAAATTGCGGGTTGGTTGGAATAGCTGCCTTAGCAATAAAATACCCTCAGGCCCTGGTCTGGTTTCGTCCACCCAAGATGGCTGTTGGACCCTCCTGGGCAAGAATGACTCTAAAAAGAATCCCTGTGTCAGTTAAGCCTTGCCTGAGCAACAAGATCTAGCCTGGTGCTTTCCTATGTGTATTTTGGTCTGCTGTGTGGTCCTTCTTCCTAGCCTTGTCCCTGGCTCTGATTTCTGGATTGCTCCATTAATTTCCATCTTACCCTCAGCTCTGATGCTTGGTTGGTTCCAAGGCCTTGACTCCTGGCTTGTTCCTTGACTTTGATCTCCTGGATCAACTCCTGGTTCTAGCTCCTGGCTCATCTTGGGACTGCTGCCTGAGAAAAATTAAAACATGAGCTGTCATGGACTGTTCCATGAGTGGAAGAGAAAACAGGCAAAATAACATGTCCTCGCTCTTTTTTTTACCCTTTCCTTCCTGTGGATGTTTCTGCTGCCATAAAGTGGAAATCTTTTTCTCTCTGGTTGCCTCTACAAAACCAGCATTAAAATTCTGAGTCTCAGGTATCTACTTTAGGTAGTGTGGGGGCTGGCCATTAGATGTGGAATGAGTACCCCCCCAAAAAAGACAACGAGATTTCTAATAAAGAAGTTTAAAATTTACTGAAGAAAAATATCAATAAGAAAAGGTTCTAAAACCTGAATAGATACACACACATATGGAATTGGCCCGAGATCAGCTCAATGCAGGGATTCTCAGATCCAGTTTTGTCTGAAAGCTGTAAGTAGAGGGCAAGATTACAGGTTGATGGCAAGGTATCCAGGTTGTACCTAAAGTTACTCTGGAAACAGCAGAATCATTTGCTTACCACCCCTCATGCCCCATTTCTTTTATTTCCAAATGAAATAACTTAGGTTTATGGTCTCCCCAGTACATCACGTAGCTGAAACACAACAGGAATCTTATCCCCTTACAGAGCTATGCATTCTAAACAGCTGATATATACATTCTTCTATGACTGGTCCAAGGAAGAAGCTCCACCTTTCATAATGAATGTCCCAGAGCTGGACAGACTGAGCCAAGGCAAGTCTTGAGACATTTGCACTGCTCTTTTCAGCTTGTTTTGTTAAAACCAGATTTTGGATCTGGATGATGAGGAACTGGAAAAGAATCATGCCAATAAGGACAGACATTCATATCATTTGTAATTTCTACAAGGGATGTATGCGAAGTTCAGGAGGGAAAGCTCTGCGAAATTGTGGAGCTCGACCCTCCCGAGCCCCCGCACGACCAACCTTCCTCCGCTCGACGCATCCTGCAAATCTTCAGGACCCTGAAATGATGCGACAGGGATCCTGTCGCATCACTTCCGGGTCCCTGGTGCTGTGTTTTTAACGTAAATACCAGGGCAACCCACCTAAAACAGCCGCGATTTGCCATACGTTAAAAATGCAGCGACAGGGACCCGGAAGTGATGCAACGGGATCCCCATTGCATCACTTCCGGGTCCGGGAATCGCGGGCGAGCGGGCGGGGTGATCGGGAACATCCCCACTTAAAATGGGGGAGGCCGATGAATGCACGCACATGCACGCGTGCAAAAAATCAGATTTCCCACATCCCTATAAATGCTTCAGTGTGTGAAGTGCTTTACAAATGTGCATCTCATTTATTTGCAAAACAACCCTGTGAAGTAGGTTAGACTAAGGCCATGTTTGCACATTATCCTCAACAGTGTGTGGTCATCACCCCTTCCATTATTACTCCCATACCATTCCAAGTAACATGCATGTACTCTTCCAACTTCATGAATTGCATGGAAACATATTATATTAGCAATATCTGGCCCATGGCAACAGGGCTGCCATTGTGGAGATTGTACCCTAACCCTGGGCCCATACAAATGATCATTTTACCAAGCATTCTGCCACATATCCGGACCTGTTGTGGAGTAAAATGTTCCGAACCACCTGGCAGGATTGCACAGATGGCCAAGTTATGCTGAACTAAGAGAGCTCTCCCGGGGACAGTGTGGAAATTGGCTTGCACTGGCTGCCAATATGCTTCCGAGCCGAATTCAAGGTGCTGGTTTTAACCTATAAAGCCCTACACGGCTTAGGACCACAATACCTGACGGAACGTCTCTCCCAACCGTTATCTACCCAGACACTACGCTCAACATCTGGGGCCCTCCTCCGACTGCCACCTCCAAGAGAGGCTCGGTTGGTGGCAACGAGGAGGAGGGCCTTCTCGGTGGTAGCCCCCCAGTTATGGAATCAGCTCCCCACTGAGACCCGCCTGGCGCCAACCTTACTATCTTTTCGGCGCCAGGTTAAGACTTCCCTCTATGCCAAGGCATTTAGTTAGGAGCTTGGAATAGCTTGGATTGTCACCTGTAGGCTCAGTTTTATTGGCTTTTGTATTGTTATTTTAAACTGTGTTTTTAAATTTGGTTTTTAATTTTTTAAACTGTTTTGTATGTTTTAATGTTGTTTTTATGTAGAGAGTGTTGTGAACCGCCCAGAGAGCTTCGGCTATGGGGCGGTATACAAATGAAATAAATGAAATGAATGAAATGAAATGAAATGAAATCTGTTTGAGCTCCACATAGGCAGAAGAGATCCACATTTTCTAGAATGGTATGGAAGAAACCATGGAGGTGGAGGCAAGGCCTGAGAAATAGTGACTGGCCTTCACAATTGAGCTTCATAACTGAGGTGGCATTTGGACCTGGGTTTCCTACAAATCCCAGCATTCTTTCTGTTACATTACACAAGACCCCATGACACATGTGCAAAAGTGCTTAAACTCTTTTTTTCTTTTTCCGAGTCTCTATTCACAGTCAGAATAGCGTGTTTTTTTAACATGGAAAACATCATCCTTAATTTCCCCAGTGCAGGGGTGGGCAATGTACAACTTTCCAGATGTTGTTAGATTGCAACTCTCATCAGTCCCAGCCAGCATGGCCAATGGTCAAGGATGATAAGAACTTGAGTCCTGGAGAACTGCAGGTGGCCCACCTCAGCCCCAGAGGGTCCTTTATATGGTGATCTATGTGCTACATGGGCAAATATCACCTGTTCTATAGTAGGAGACAGCTTGCTTCTTTTGCAGTTCCAAATATTAGCTCTGGTAGAAACAAATCCATCGCAGCTTAAACATACACATGATTAAAGGTTTTCTGACCCAGCCAGAAATTCAATTTGAAAGCTTTCAAAAACTGAACAGAATCCTGACAGCACTTGTTCTGTATCTGACATGGCTGCATCAAAGCGTTACACGGCACTGAATTTTAATAGCACATAAAAATAGCCTAATATATATGCTTTCCTTCTTCTGTTCCTCTTCGATGACTAAAGCCTTCCTGGGGGGGGGGAATTAAATGTTGATGTATGTTAATTTTAGGACAGTGTGGAAACTGTTCCCAGAGAATCATTCCCCCAACTTACACAAACTACAATCAGTTACCCAACCCTCTCTGATTAGTCCCTGAAATTCTAAGGCTTCAGACATGTGGCAGCCACCACTGCTGTGAGTTCCTCCTCTTTCTTTTCTGGGACTGCCATTACATGAGAAAAGCAGCTTAAGCCTTGTTCTCACAAACAGCTGAGAGGTGGTAAACCTATTTCTGGACTATCCTAGCTTAGAGTGCAGACAGGAATTTGCATGATTACCGTATTTTTCGCTTCATAAGACGCACCGGACCATAAGACGCACTTACTGTATGGTTCAAAATTTAAAAAAAAAAAAAAAAAAATCAGCTGAGAGGCGGGGGCTTCCCCCGCCCCACCCAGGAGTCCTCCGCTCTTCCGGACCAGCAGAGGAAAGTAAAAAAAAAAAAAAAAAAAAAAAAAAAAAAAATTTTTTTTTTTACTGTATTCACTCCATAGGACGCACAGACATTTCCCCCTCCTTTTTTGGGAGGAAAAAGTGCGTCTTATGGTCCGAAAAATACGTAAGTACTCCTGAGGGATGGACGAGAAATTATTTTGGTCCAAATGTTTATATGAATGTAACCAATTTGCTCCCCCCCCCCAAGCCCATACACAAAAAGCTCATGAACACCAAAATCTGCCCTTTTAAAAATAATTTTGCAAGAGTGCAAAAAATGTGAATCTTAAGGAAAAGTGTGCACAAAAATGCATTAGAGTAGGGTAAAACCATTTGCAAAAAGTGTGGCCACTAGGAAAAGCGTGTGCAAAACTGTGTATATTAGAAGAAATACACATGGACATGTGCATGTTTTTGTGCAGACTTCTCTTGACTGAATTGCAGGGGGTTGGACTCGATGGCCTTGTAGGCCCCTCCCAACTCTATGATCTATGAATCTATGAATTCACAAACCATTGCAAAAACCAGCCCTGGTTGGGAAAATAAGAAACTAGGCAACGCCAGAATGGTCAGATTCACCTATCCCTCTCACATATTTATAAATGAATTGATCACGGCTGATAGAAAATTAGTTGTCAGAGAGAAGGGTTTAGCCCAGCCTTCTCCTTCAAATGCCTGTCTTCTATGTCCATGGAAGCTGTTGTTATTCTTGTCTGTAGGGATATTCAAGCAAGTGAAGCTCCACACGCTGTCTGAAGGGGTAGAGTCCAGACGCTGGTTTATCTCCTAATTGGTCATCTGTGAAAACTACGCCTGGGACCAAAACCCTCCTCAAAATGCCTCCAAATGTTCAGTGAATGTATGGAAGGAGAGGGCTTTCAATATATATATATTTTATACTGGCTGGCTGGTACCTGGTAACAGGATTGTCCCTATCAGAGAGTCAAGATATACCATGACATTTGTTGATGGGCCCACGTGTGGCTATTAATTATAAAACTAGTGATTAAAGGTGGACAGAAGAGATGAAGAAGCTCTTGTTTGATATGCCTGACCCCTCTTGAATGACTCTAGAACTTTATTTTCCCAAACCTCCAACTACTATCTTGTTTCAATAACAAAAGGCATCATTCCTATAAACGTGTATATTGTCTTTACGTTGCATATCAAAAGAGCCTTCTTTTATTCCTGTATCCTGTCAGGCAGCTGTGTTATTTTGTTTTATTATATTGTAATATTTTGTTTTATTATATTTAGAGGCTTTGAGAGTTCTCTGAAACTTGGGGCTATCTGACTAAAGGAAGCATGTTTAATTCTGTTTATGCTGCTCTGGTTGCATGGCAACTAAATATTATAGGTAAGCTTGAATTAACGGTAAGGTGGATAACGCCCATGTAAAATCTTAATACAGTGACCTATTAAGTATCTATGAGGGAAATAAACAGACTGAAAATAATCCATACAGTGTCTATTTTTTAAGTTTATTTGGAAAACAAACAAGCACAATGTTCTCCTCAGCTAGGGATGTATGGATTTTGTTATTTATTTTATTTATTTATTTATTATATTTATGAATCGCCCATCTGGCCAGACATCCGGCCACTCTGAGCGATGTACAATGCAATAAAATACAGGGACACACACACACACACACACACACACAGTATAAAACACAATTAAAAATCCTAACCCACCCCATATTCCCACCTGAAAAGCCACGTTTTTAATGCCCGACGGAAGCTAATCAAGGAAGGGGCATGGCGGAGGTCACTGGGGAGAGAGTTCCATAAATTGGGGGCTGCCACAGAAAAGGCCTTCCTCCTAGTCCCCACCAGCCTGGTTTCTCTGGCTGATGGGACAGGGAGAAGGCCATCCGTGGCGGATCTTGTTGAGCGGCCTACTTGATGTTGCTGGATGCGCTCCTTGAGATATACTGGACCGGAACCATACAGGGTTTTAAAGGTCAACGCCAACACCTTGAATTCGGCTCGGCAAACAACTGGTAGCCAGTGCAATTCTTTGAGCACCGGAGTGATGTGATCACGCCGGCGGCAGCCTTTAACCAGGCGAGCTGCTGCATTCTGTACCAGCTGCAACTTCCGAACCGTCTTCCAGGGTAACCCCACGTAGAGCAAATTACAGTAGTCCAGGCGAGAGGAGACCAAGGCATGAACCACACTGATAGGAGCAGATGATTAGGAAGGTAGGGGCGCAACTCTGTGTTTTGTGGATTGTCAGGCATCTTTTGTTCTGTCATCCACTCATTGACAGAATCAGATTTTTCTTAGCAGAATTTCATTCTATCGGTGCTGATTCACATTAGCACTAATTCTCATTAGTGCGAATGCGCACTTGCATTAGGGCTCTAGGATGTTCCCCTCACACAATTCCAATAGTGGGAGGGGGGAGAGTGGGTCCACATTTGCTGGCCCCACCCCCTCTGTCATGTATCCCTGTCACCCAGCCTCACTGCTTTCCATGTATAGGAGAGGTGATTTCTAAAGCAGGGGATTTCTGCACTACACAGGTAGCCTCCCCATGTGATTTAGAACCCTGATCATGCAAGGTTCTAAATTCCATTGGGAGACTATATGCATGGAGCAGGTTCTTCTTCCTCCAATACATGGAAAGCAGCGGGGCCAGGCAATAGGGACATGGAAGAGGGGTGAGGCCATTAAGTGTAGGACCACTCTTCCCCCTCATGAGAAGGGGAACATGTATGACTACTCAAACAGGGCTATAGTTACTCTCTGAGTCAGTAAACACATTCTATTATACATTAAATGTGTCCTTGAAGTCATAATACTTGAAGTTCTCTCTCCATTATTGATATTTTTTAATTGCCCCTGGTTAAGAAGGTTTGCCTTGATCTGATGTTGTTCCTGATGCTAGAGGGGGCAGGGTATCATCTCAGATTTTGTTGAAGCAGTGAAGACATTTCAGTGGGAGGCAAGGTTCAGCAAGGTACATGGGCCCACTCTTAGATCAACATAAAATATAAAGCGGAAAACATCACTGCTGATGGATTGTTTTCTTCTTTGTACCTCATGAGAGCTAGTATGGTATAATGGTTAGACTGGGACTCAGGAGATCCAGGTTCTAGTCCCCTTCGAGTTGTGAAGCTCACTGGGTGACTTTGGCCAGTCACCGACCCTCAGCCTAGCCTACACCATAGAGTTTTTGTGCGGATAAAATGGAGATGAGGTGGATCATGTAAGCCACTGTGGGGTCCTTGGAAGAAAAAAAGGGGTGGGATATAAAAGTAATAATGAATGAATAAACAAATAAATAAATAAACTGCAGCCATGGGGCAAATAAAAAAAACACCACTTCATTTATTGAAATTACACAAGATATTGCATGACTTTATCATGCACAATTAGTCCATTCACCAGGCCCAAATCAAAGTGCTAACATTAACATTCAAAGCCCTAAACGGTTTGGGGCCAGGCTATTTGAAGGAACGCCTCATCCCATATGTGCCTACCTGAACCCTGAGATCCCCTTCAGAGGTCCTTCTCAAAGAGCCCCCTCTAAAGGAAGCTAGGAGGGTGGCTACTAGGGGAAGGGCCTTCTCAGTTGTGGCTCCCCATTTGTGGAATCAGCTTCCCAAAGAGGTGCACCTGGCTGGCGCCCACCCTCTATTCTTTTAGGCGCCAGGTGAAAACCTTTTTATTCTCCCAATATTTTAACGGTTAGATATTTATTCCCATTTTTATTATTACTAGCTACTGTACCTCCAGACTGATTCATTTGGCTGCTTTTGTTTTATTGTATTATATTATATTGTGTTTGTATTTTTATATTAATGATACTTTTGGTTTTAAGAGGATTGTTTTATTCTGTTTGTTTTTTTCTTGTAAACTGTCCAGGGAGCCTTTTGGCTGATGGGCGGTATAGAAATATATTAAATAAATAAATAAATGATAATCACTCAGGGTGTTGAGAAGCAGAATGCTCGCTAGAGATGTAGGTGCTCCTTATATAAGGAATAATCCCAGGGGTTCCGAAAGACAAGGCAGGATAGGGGAGGAGACTGCAACCCTCTGCCCTCTCTAAATGACACCCCTGCATGACTGACATTGGAGTTATAAATGAGGACATGACCAGCTTCTTGCTAGACAACAGGGAGTGATGGAACTAATGCCACAGCCAAATCTTAGCAGATTAGTTAAAATCTTAAAAGATTAGTTCTTGCTGCACTGGTGCCGCAGCCAAATGCAGTGAGAGCTTCTTCATACAGCTGAAGGACAAGCAGGGTGCCTGCTCTGCCTGAAGGCCCCTGTTCCAAATTGGTGACACTTCCCTGCCATTTTCCACACTGCTTGACACGAACGAATTCTGGATGCATAGGTGCATGAAACGGCTTTCTCTTGCCCCTGTGGCTAAATAAAGTTAATGAGCTGGAAAACTGATGCTGATAGAAGTGGCTTGAGTTATCTGTGGGATACATCACATGCGAACCTCTCAGCAATTTATACTTAACCCGATTAAAGCGAAATCATCCTTGCTTTCCATCCTATTGTTTTCCTAACAATACTATAAAATTGGCCTCTTATCGACCAGCCATCCCAACGTTTCCCTGAAGGTCCACATTCGGTGGGCAATTTCAATGATAGAAGATTAAAAATACGTTCAGCCTCCTGTGAGACAAAACACTTGATGCAGTGTTGAAAAAGAACAGTGCCATTTTTAATTTTTTTTTTAATGCCAAACATATAGATAGATAGATAGATAGATAGATAGAGATAGATAGAGACAGATAGAGATAGATAGATAGATAGATAGATAGATATACACACATACACATACACACTACAATGGACAAAAATTAAGAGCTGCAGAGAACAGCTTAACACTTGACATTGTGTTTTGTTTTTATTTGTGTACTATGGAATAGGATTGCAGCATCAGTTATGAAGGGCATATTTCTGGATTATTAACTGTGTGCCTGTGTGTGTGTGTGTGTGTGTGTGTGAGAGAGAGAGAGAGAGAGAGAGAGAGAGAGAGAGAGTTATGCATGATTAGTGTGCCCTTGTCCCACTCCTGATAACTGCAAAAGGATAGACTGGTGTTAATATAGCCCATTCTTAGAAGAAATTATGTTCTTGCTAAACTGTTGATAAGCTGACTTTGAGATGAACTGACCTTGATGTTCCTTGCCTACACAGGGCTCCTTTAAGAGACGACCAAGCCTGAGAGAATAAGAGAGATGTTTCCTTTTCTATCAGAGAACACTGGAGTTGTTTCCCTCCTCCATCCAGGCTGAAGAAAAGCTGTGGGAGGGTCAAGCTGCCCATTTCTGTGCAAGATCTTCTTGCCTCTCTCCTAGGTCCTTCGTGGAAACCAGTCATAGCTTCTGGAAATACGGTCCTCAGAAGGAAGGGTGGCCAGCTATGCTACTTTACAGAGGACACTCTTCTATTTGAAGGACTGTCAGATGAGAGCAAAAGCATCCTCTGTTTGAATGGCCAGGTTTGGTTGAAAGATAAAGAACCAGAAGAATGGAGACCGGGGGCCTCCCAGTTGCCCACCTGGGCAGCAGACTAAGGAAGGGACACAGGTCGCCTGGTCACAGTCATCCACATGTACTGTATTTCTATTTAAATGATGATAATTATTTCTAACTTTGCATCTCTACATATAGTTTAGCATATGGATATGTTGTTGCTTTTTAAAAATCCATGTCTTTTGTCATCTTTTTTTTTTTTTTGGCTACTGCACAACTGGCCACTCTATCAAAAGGTGTGAGATGTGTGATTAGGCCTCCATTTTCTGAGGTAGAGCCAGGCTGGACAATTGTACATCTTTTATAGTGCAGGCACTCCTTGTTCAGTGAGTTGGTCCATCATTCACCCCCTTAGAAATGCTATATATATATATATATATATATATATTCTATTTTAGTTAAGTTTTTTTTAAAAAAAATACCCAGCACTTAGTTATGCTTCGGGAAAGGATTTTGCTAGTGTTTCTGAACATAGAAGAGTGGTACACCTAACAATACACAAATGCACCCCATGCTATGGGAGAGAACAGTTGTGTATTTTGGACTCATAGGGATGTGTGCAGAGCTCGATTGGGGTGGTGGTGGAATGTCCAGCGAACTCACTGGGTTCAACACCCCCGAGCTCCGCTTGCCCTACCTTTTTCCCGGCTCGACTTGCATTCTCATGAGCCGAGCCAGGGAAAGCGACTTCCGGGTTCCGGAGCTACCTTGTTTACGTAGAAAACGGCCAAATTTGCGCAAATTATGGCTAAATTTGTGCAAATTTGGCTGTAATTCTCACAAATTTAGCTGTTTTCTATGTAAACAAGGTAGAGCCGGGGACCCGGAAATCCGGCGAGTGCCTCAGCTGGTGCTCACGCTCAGCTCGTGCGGCAGGAGAGCTCAGCTCATGTGCTCTGAGTTGAGTGCCAGGCGGGTAGCCCATCCCTAAATTGTGTTTCCTTTCAAGGTACTTCAATTCAAAATGCATCCTGATATGAATGCGTCAGCATCGTAACGTCAATGGTATTTAATTTTTCTCTTAGGCCAGAGCTGAAACGGTTGAAGGTGCTAAATATCTTACCAGAACTTTAATTAGAACAGATAATGCAGACCTAGATGGACCAATGATTTGGCGCAGTGTAAGACAGCTTCCTACATAGCACAGAGTTCAGTGGAAGCTCTGTTCACCCCATATCTGATGAACGCAAAGCATTTGAAAAAAGGAAGAGAGAGAAAGGCCAAAGAAAAATTCCCCTTCTCAGTTTATTACATGTTTCCTCTCTGCATTCTTCAATAGGAATACAATAATAACCCTTCAGTTTTTCACCTTGAACTAAATCTCTATAACTAAACTTTTTATGAGGTTAGAAAAGGGTTGCTGATATTTCTTCCCCAGATACTTTTGCAGTTCTTGTTTTGGCCAGAGGTTAAAATGATGAAGCTTTCATGAGAGTCTCCTACACTAATAGGTGGCAGGTGCCTCTAGCAGGATGAATGCAGGGGGAGGGATGCAAAATACTGCTTTACCTGATGGGAAGAGGGGAAATATAACTGGAACATCATGTCAAAGCCTGGCACTAGGGAACTGTAAGCCAGTTCCTCGGGTAAACTTGCCTAATTATAAAGCCACTAGCTCATTCCTCTTTTGGCACTATCAATACACTCAAGTGTCAATTTGGCACCATAAACCAAATGGATATTTGGCTTCTTATACGGAAGGAAAATGCTTTCTTTCCAAAGTCCCTCTGTACTTCTCATCACGCTGAAAACCTTTACCACAAAGTACCCACAGCGGAGGTCTGAAATTGTTGTGGTTAGTGGCACCACTCAGGCCGGTCTATGAGGCACAGGTCTGGGGTCCTGCACCCTGGAGGGCTCCCAAAACAACAAGCCAGTATCTTTTACAGACTATATCTTCATTTTCCAATCGACCAGTTCTTGATTTCCCATTTCTGCACATGGAACCCAGGGGCACTCCTTAGCCGTGATGATAGCAGGTGCAGCTGTCTACACTGTCGCTCTGCTGCAGCACTCTGAAATTGGCTGAAGGAAAGGAAAGGAAAGATCAGCTACCTGCTGCCACCACACCATTGCCACCTGGTAAAGGAAGGGAAGACTGGGTCTGTGCTGGGGGAAGGAGATGAACAGATCCCTTTTTCTTTTTTCAGAAACATTTTTGAAAGGTGGGGAAGACTGAAGGGAGGGGAGAGAACATGGATGCACAAAATTAACCATCCAGAGAAGCCAGTACAGGAGAAAACTGCAACTTTTTGCCTGCATACAGCATTTACCCACCTGTGGATGAGCAAATTATTGGACTACTATTTAGAGATTAAATTGTATACTTGAGGGAGTACCTCTAGTTTCCTCCCCTCTTTCCCCCTCCCTGTTAATAAATACTAGTTCTTGATTTTTCTGTTCTATTAAACTGCCCACTGGTTTGACCTCAACCTCTTTTCAGGGCAAAAAAAACCCCATAGAGGCTGGTGGGCTGGAAACACTGCACACTATCTAGGGTCCCTGGCATTATTCCCCCTGACCCATCCCAGTACAATCAGAACCCAGGTCCCACCATTTCCTGCACATCAAGGGGTTGCTGGGGGGGAAAGTGGAGTCACAGTTGAAGATCTTCTAGCCCAGGGGTGGGCAAGATGTAGCCCTCTAGGCGTTTTATGGCCCTCTTCAACTCCCAGCAACCCTCACCATTGGCTATGTTGACTTATACTGATGGGGGATGTAGGCCAAAACATCTGGAGGGCCACAGGTTGCCTGCCCCTGTTCTAGTCTCAAAATGGGCTCACAATGCAGCTCCCATAAAATCAAACGGAAGCAATAAAATCCAAAGACAGAATTAACAACAACAAAACCATCAAATCTGGCAGCCATTTTATATCACAAAGGCATGCCAAAATGATTCTTGACAAACCTTCAGAAAACCACAAGTGAGGTGGCCTCATTGGATGACATTATGAAGGGTGCCATTGTGTGTGTGTGTATGGGGGGGGGTGAATTCAGAGTGGAAAAGATTGCCACTCACTGTATATTCACAACAATTTTGATGGGGTTCGCATGTTTGCTAGGCCAGTAATAGAATCCGCATGATTGGAGGAGAGGGCCTCCCCTCCCCCACACATATAATGACTGGGCTGGAGTGGGCAGTCCACCTGATTAACCAGGCATCTGATTAATACAATCCCCACCTCTTTATTGAAGGAGGTATATCCTTGTGGTTGGTGCTCACATGAAGCACCCCCTGCATACAAATAATCATCTGTGTGGTGGATGGGATAGGGTGCATTCACCCCAGCCTCATGAATCCCAATGCAGGCCTGGTAAATGGGCATCTTAAAAATAAATTAAGCTAAAAAACTACCAACTTTACAGAAAGCATAGCCATGACCATATTAGAAAAGATGCATGTTTGCATTTGTATTTGTAGAACTTCATGTATGAAAATGCAAGAGAGCAATTAGAATTCTACTCAAGATTCAACATCTGGATTATGAATGTATAGCTCAATCCTATGCATCCTTACTCAGAAGTAAGTCCCACTATTTTCAGTGGGCTTACTCCCAGCTAATTGTACATAGGATTGCAGGCTTTACCTATGAACCTAATTGGCATAGTGACCTTTCATTCTCCCATCTTCATCACCCAAAATTGAAGAAGAAGGAGGAGGAGGAGGAGGAGGAGGAGGAGGAGGCGGAGGAGGATCAGGATCCAAGTGAAGTTACTGATGCAAAAGCCTGGTCATTTTCTAATCTAATAAAAAATAAAGCACAAAGCCAGTAAATATGCCCTTTTGTCTCCAATGCATGTCAGAAAATTGAGCTAAATAGATTTAAAACTCTAGTATTACAGTCAATGAGATTAGAAAGCCATTAGTAGCTCTATGAGTATTGGAGCACTAAGCTCCAAAAGGCTGTTATGGAGAAATTTCTTGACCAGTTAAAAACATATTGATACTATCCTTCTTCTATTATTCAATAAAGTGCTTTATTTTGAGTCCCGATGTTTGTGCGCTATCCCTTTGTGTACTGGAGCCAATAAAAGAAACTTTCTAGAATTCTGGTATCTCTACAGCAGAGAAACAAAAAGCACGGTTGCTTTATTGACAGTGTTGAACTGTTCTAATAAGGTTTAAGGTATTGGTCAAAATAAAATGATAATAATAATGCAGCTATTTAAGATACCCTTACAGTAATACCTTGGATTGCAAGTAACTTGGTTTGAGAGCGTTTTGCAAGACAAGCAAATTTTTAAATATTTATTAAAATTTTTTTACTTGATATACAAGCGACGTCTTGCAATACAAGTACTGTAGTACGTCTTAAATTAAAAATCTCTGTACAAATTTTTTTGGGGGGATTTCATTTTGATATAAGAGTGTTTTGGATTACAAGCACGTTTCCGGAACGAATTATGCTCTCAATCCAAGGCATGACTGTACATCCATTTCTCATCTTTCTCCTATCCCTCACAAAATCCCAACCCTCTTTCCTGTCTGGTTGTACTCATTCAATTATATTTAAAGAAGCTAAATCTTATGATTTTATCTCTTTCCGCTATATTTTACTGAAGAAAGCCAATATATGTTGGGTGAGGACTTAGACCAGCTAAGAACGAGAAAAACTGAGCTCCTTAATGTTTTGCCCTAAATCAGCTTTCGCCCAACCTGATGCCCTCTAGATGTTTTGAACTACAACTCCCACCAGTCCTACCTATATGGTCAGTGGTTAGGATAGGAATGCTAGGAGTTGTAGTGGAGTGCACTAGGTTCGGGAAGGCTGCTCTAAATGTGTCCAATCTCACCTCATTGCAATGCTTACACTGGCATTGTATGAAAAAAAGATGGTTGTCTTCATGTGTACAAGAACAGGGCCCCTCACTCCCAAGGGCACTTGCAAACTCAGTCTCAATGAGTCAATTTCTGGGCCTTTGAGCCACAAATGTCTAGACAACTCCCAACAACAGTATTTCGGGACAATAGGGCCATATTCCAAATTACCCTCCTTCTATATAATCTTGGCTTCAATGTCCAAATAAGAATGACAAGACTAGCCTAATGAAGGCCTGACACCTACCTGTATTGCCTTATACACACACACACACACACACACACACGTGTGTGTGTGTGTGTGTGTGTGTGTCCATATTCTCTAGAAAAGCTAGTCATCTTCTCTATGTTCTCCCCATAAAGGTTGTCACTCAAGCTATCTCTGCATTGTGTGCACCTGAATCTTCATAAATTTGAGTGTAAAAGGTCTTGTACAGAGAAGGACAGGTTGCTTACCTGTAACTGTAGTTCTTCGAGTGGTCATCTGTGCATTCACACACATATGGGTTCTCTGCGCCTGCGCTGAGATCGATCGGAACTTCTTTAGCTGAGCTGAACTGGGCGGGAGCCCCTCCCCCTCGCGCGTGCTCCTTAGCGCGGCTCCCGCCCGTCTCCTCAGTTCCTCTTCGACCGCCTTTGCGACCAGTCGATAGGTTCTTCTTCTCTTCACTTTCGAGTTTTCAAGCTGAGTTTGTTAGTCTTTCTATTAATCTAAAAAACTTTGTTCTCTTCATAAACTTTCTATTTCTTGATTCTCTTTCGACCTATACTTTCATTTTTCCAAAAAAAAAAAAAAAAATCTTCAAAAAAAATCCTACCTAAAACCTTCTCTCCCCCGTTCTTGTCCTAGTTACTGTATTATTCTCTATTTTTCTTTCCTAATCTAATCTCTAACTATGCCTCTCAAGGCATATATCATACATATACCAGAATTCTCACACACATTTGGTTATCCTGTGGCTACAGGAAGCAAGCCCCTCTCTGCCTATTTTATTGGGGACTCACTCTATGGTCCTGTAGAACCAAATAAATGAAATGAAATGAAATGAAATGAAATAACCAAGAGACCAATCATTTCCCCCAAAAGCTTACAGTCTGGAGTTAAACAAGAGAGGGGAGTGTAAATCAAAGATAACAGGAGAGGACTATGTGCAAATGCACTTATATTAGGCTTTGTTTCAGTTTGGCCAGGCTTTCATTTTCTGTGGAGTTGCACTGTGGAGAGATGAAAAACAGAAATACTTTTCTTTTAAGGCCTCACAGATTTCAAGGCTAATTCACAGACCTAAGGAGTTCCAGCAGTTCAGATAAGTATCCAAAGTGTCTGTATGTTTGTTATCTGAGCAGTTCCTGGTGTCCTGTTCTTTGGCAATTTGCTCTCCTCTAGCAGAAGATTAGCTCAAACTGGATGAGTCAGAAAAAAAATATAAGCACATGTGTGTGATTCTGCTAGGGATGTCAGAGAAATCCACAATGGACTCAAATGAGCGAATTTCTAAGAATCCAACCCACAGATTCTGCAGAGATCTGGCTTTTCCCAAGTCATGAGATTCCATAGACTTGCGGACTTTTTTTAAAAAAAATAATCATGTAATTTTAAGCAAATTTAGACAGAAAAATATGTAGTAAAATAGACCAAAAATGTGCATTTCCCCCATAGGCTAAAGCATGAAAATATGCATTTTTCAGGGATTTGTGTATTTTGGGAGGATTTTCACATTTTTGGGAGTGCAGATTTGTGCAACTCCGAGTTTGCGCAAATGTGTAGAAATGCATATTTGCACAATCCAATTCCGCCAGTGAGTGGACGATGGAACGAAACGTGCCTGACAATCCATGAAACACAGATGTTCATACATCCCTAGATTCTGCAATGGAAACTATTGTAGATATGCTTCCCCTTCTTGTACTGTGTATGATAACATTGCCCCAAGAATCTGAGGAATATGACAATTCATCTCATACAAATAGCTTGATTTTTGATATCTTATTCACTGCTAAATGCTGAAGTCCTCGGGACTGCTCACATATCCAGCTGTGAGTCAAGAGTGTCAGAAGCAAAATCAATCTGGCTCTTGCTAAATCGGGGATGGATGCATTTCCAGTGCATCAGAAATAGATCAGCAGCAGGCAGGTTTCAGTTTATATACACTTCTCTCTGACTAACAGATGCTGGGGATGACTCATCATAGTTCCTAGGAGGTTGTACAGTGTGCTGGTTAAAACTGTGAGTTCTGGGCTGGAAGGCCCTGCTTCATATCTTGCCTCAGCTGTTAACTTGCAAGGGAGCCTTAGGCATGCCACCACCTCTGAGCCTCAGGTCTCCATCTGCATAGTTGGAATCATAAATTGTAAGGATTGTAAGGAAATAAGATTGTAAGGATTGCTATGGAAGGTTAAACCAAGAGTCAATCGATCTTGGAATAATAGCACTCTCTTTCCTTACAGGATATTTGTAAGGTTGCAGAAACAATATGTGCCAAATACTATGGACACTATAAAATGCCTAAAGATGCAAGCACTTCTGGCTGGGGAATGCTGGGAGCTGTAGGACTTTTTTTTCTGTCTAAACATGAATAGGATTGCAAACTACGGTAAGTTTTATTATGAACTAGAGTGGACCATATTATAATACATACCCCAGCTTTTCTCCAGGAAGTACATGGCAACAAGCATGGGGTCATCCCTCCATTTTATCCCCATAACCATGTTTCTGAATTGGAGGTAGTAGCTTTTTGGTTTGCACTTTGCCCATTTTGAACTTGAGTCCTAGGAATGTATGAGAAATTCATTTCGGTTCATTTTTGACCAGAATTTACCCACTTCGCAGCTCCCAGAACCAAAAGCAGATCCAAATGCAATCTCTATCCAAATTCCATACATTTCTGAGCTTGTGATGCAATTCATTTTGTGACGAGTGAAGAAAAGAAAAAGAAAGAAAGATCCAAGGCTTGTTTCCTTCCTTCGTTATCTGTTCCGAATTGAATGCAATAGAAATGAATTTCCAAATGGGTGCCTGTGCATTCATTTCTTTCATTTTCATTTCCCCTAGTAACCAGAAGAGGTCAGCTTGAGGTGACAGGGAGTGGGGAGAGAGACCAGAAAGGAAAATTGGCAGTATACCTGTCCAGTCTTCAGCTCAAATGTATGATAGTCAAAGTGTCCATCAGTCTGATAGGACTTCTTTCCAGAAACAACCCTCCAAGGGGGAGGGACTTCTGGAAGTACAAAAGAGAAAGTCAAAAGTTTGCTCTCCTTTACCTGTTCTCTTTAGAGACATAATGTTTGTTGATTCCTCTGTGCTTTGCTTTTGTGCAAAAACAACAACAAACACACACACAAAACAAACCCCTTTCAGTTTCTCAATCACCTTACAGTTCCTGTGGCTTGACAACCCTCCACCCACAACCTTCTTCCTTTTTAAAGATCTTTGTCGGTAGAAACCCCTACCCTCCCCCCTCTATTTAAATATTCAATTATGATCAAAACAATGGAAAAACATGTAGGTAAGTGACAGTGGCGGGGGAAGAATAATATCTTTTTCAGACTACTTTTAGCCAAATCTCTCAATGAATGAGTTTCCAGAATGAAGCCTGTAGACATAAATGTTTGAGGCCCTTTGGCATAATGAATAATCTAATTACAGTCAAAATGAAATGGGTAAAATGCCTTGCCTGCCATCATGTAAATCAGACGGCAGATAAAATGAAAACCAAAGCAGTGTGTCTCATGTCAAGGTCACAGAATCACTGTCAGAGAAGTCAATCACTGTATTTTAGACCAATCTCATCATATCCTGAGCTCAATCAACATCCTTACATGTCTTTTCAGCTGGTTCACAGTTGTTCTCATAATGGTGGACCCATATCTACTGATGTTATTATAAGTCTTCTCTCTGAAGTAATCATTGGTTTCCCTACATCAGGCAACCTGATGCCCTCCAGACGTTTTGGACTTCAACTTCTATCAGCCGCAGCTGACGTGGCCAATGGTCAAGGATGATGGAGGGTGGAGTCCCAAACATTTGGAAAGCACTCTGTTTCCTATCCCTGCCCCACATGGTGCATTTACCATTGGACTATACCACTTCAGATTACAGGTGGGAGAACAAATGTTTTAATCTTATTTCAAGTTATTTAATTTTTTAATGTGGCAGAAGAAACATTCTAATCCAAAAATTCTAATCCACTTCAAAGTGGTACGTTTCACAAGGGTTATTGTGTAGCTTTTGCTCTTCGCTAGGAGGGATGAATTTGTCACAGGATTGTGGATACTAATTTCTCTCTTTCCTGGAAAACACACACACACACACACACACACACACACACAAAGAGGTGGACCTTGCAAGTTGTTGGGGGGGGAAATAGTATGGTATATTTCTGAAAGCAGTCAGAGTATAACAACCCTTGCTCAGAGACAATAATCACTTCTTGTCTCCTGAATGAGGAGTTTATTTGCCATTTGGGAGGTTTTGTTTTAACATGGGATGTAATTTTCATGTGTGGATGTGTGGATGCTACCTTCAGCTCGCATGTTTGAATGAGCTCTCGTGAGTAACACAAATGTAAATCCTTATTATGAGAAAGGTAGCTTTGGCATGTGGAAGGAATCCTTATCTACCTATTGGCAAATGGAGAACATTTCTGTAAGCTCATGATGAGTACTTCTGAAGTGGCCTAGGGACTTTGTTTCAGGGGCCATGAACTTTCAGTTTTATTTAGGATTTTAAATTATTATTTTGAAAATGATAATAATTATCATTATCAGTTTTATTTAGGATTTTAAATTATTATTTTGAAAATGGAGAGGAGGAGGATTTTGTAAGCCGCCTTGGGTTCTTTGAAGGAAAAAAGATGGGGTATAAATATAAACCTGGGCATTTGCAGAATTGTATCCAGCATAATTCTTCTATGAAGTCACTGCATTCAGGGCTGGTGTCAGGGGTTGGCAGCATCATTGGGCACCTGCACAGGTCCATGCCTCAGCATGTGGCCCACTGCCAAGGGCCCTGCTGCTCTTCGCCCTTGTTGTTACTTCCTGGTTGCTTGCCCTCTCTGAGTGAGTGAGGAACTAGGACGCGGGTGGGCAACTTGTGGCCCAAGGCCTATACAGCCCCTCATAGGCTGAAATTTGCCCCCTGCCACCCCCGCCCCCATCACTACCTCCACACCACTGAAATTAGGTGTCAGCTGCTGCAGTGTAAAAAAATTAATAGGCGGCTTGCCGCTAAAATTCAGTGGCAACCTCTGCATACACTAAAAAGTGTCAACTGTAGCTTGTTTTCAAACTAAGCATGGCCCGTTTGAGTCTCAGTAAGAGTTTTCTACTGAATTTCAGCTGATGATGATTTTTTGTGCCTCTGCCAGCAGGGAGGGTCTGGGGGCTGGAAATTTGCCCCCAGAATGCCCAAGGTGGCCCACCCCTGAGTTAGGAGAAGGAGCCTCTGGTTTCCTTTACCTCTAGGCTGCCATAGAGATTGGGCCCAGAGAAAGAGGGCCAGCTAGTGGGTGATGGTTATAGGAGTAGGGGTACTGTGAGCATCTTGCAAGGCCCCCAAAACCTAGAGCCAGCACTGACTAAAGTACATTCCAAATTTTGAGGCAGAAATGAAAGTAAATAAGAGTTGGAGAATTTGTCACCTGCAGAATATTTTAACAAAACCCATTTGATCACAATGATGATGTGTTCATAGGAGAGGAGAGGAGAAATATTAGCAGAAGGCTTGCTGGGTTCCATTGGGTAGGGAAAGAGGAGGTCACCTCCATGTCAACTGCAGAGGTATTTGCAGGAAAGAGGTGATAAGGAAAAGTATCAGGTGTGCAAAAAAAAAAAAAGCCAGCAGAAAAGGGGGATAAGCCACTAATCTGATTAAAATGCCTTTGTACCAGTGACACCCCACCTTGCCTTGTAATAAAAGCATTTCTTCCAGTGCTGAGCTAAGAGAAATGGTCTACTTTCCAAGCATGTCGGCAAAGTTTGCACTGTGCCAACAAAATTTCTTAAAAGTATGTGAGGAATTTCATTCTAAGGTCCCGAAAGTGCTCTGTTGAAATCCCTTGGACAACATGGGTTGGAGGCAGCCGGGATGTGCCTGCTGCGAGAGCAAGGGATCTTCTGGGAGAGGAAGGGCTCTGCTTATGGAAGGTCCCTCCACCCAATTTTTGGGGATCCCCCCTCCCCACACACACCACAGCTCACCCCATTCTCTTTTGACTCACTGACCTGGTTTGCATGATCATTTACAGCCTGCGGGCACCAATTCCTTGCTTGTCAATTGTCATGCCATCCAAACCTGGTGAGGATGGGCTGTTGCTGTGGTTAACAAACCATCCACAATGTTAAAACAGCCCATGGATTCTGGGTGGTTTGTTAACTATGCCAACAACGCACCCTCACCAGGTTTGGATTATACAACAAGCTACAAGTGGGGGGTTGGGTGACGGAAGGAGTGCCCATGGGCGCCCGGCACATACCGCAAGCTATGGTGGCTTATTTAAGCCACTGTGGCTAAAAATGATTGTGCAAACCCACACACTGTGTAGCATTTCCAGGGGTCTGTAGGGCTGCCCTAGGGAGGAGAGGGCAGGGAAGTACCAGTGCATTTGATCCAGCATAAATCTCCGCAAGCTTAAATCTGGATTCAGCTCCACAAGATTAGTAGTCTGATCCTGTATGTTCTTCAGATAACAAGTTCTTCAAAGCATATCGAATCAGTCAGGCTAAGGATGTCAGAGAAATCTGCAGTGAGTGGACTCAAGTTCCAATTTCTAAGAATCTGACCCATGGATTCTGTCGCGGGTTTATGGAACTTTTTTTAAAAATCCCATAATTTATGCAAATGTAGTTGTAGAAAAATACAAAAAATAAAGAATCAACCAAAAATTCCCATCCCCCCCCC
Source organism: Shinisaurus crocodilurus (assembly GCA_021292165.1). NCBI lineage: Eukaryota > Metazoa > Chordata > Lepidosauria > Squamata > Shinisauridae > Shinisaurus > Shinisaurus crocodilurus. Next base: position 102,029,984 of record CM037877.1, read on the forward strand.
AGGTTAAAGCATGAAAATACACATTCTTCAGAGATTTGCATATTTTAGGGGGATTTGGGGGAGTGCAAATTTGCGCATGTGCAAATGCATACAAACCCATTTGTGCAAAATCCAATTCCATCAGTGAGTAGAACGAAAGGTGGCCTGACAATCGGCAAAACACCTGGGACAGATGGGACAGATGTTACAATGTCTGTAAATCCCTAAATCAGGTGTATGTCACAGCAAGTGGCAATGGCTAGATCCAACCCCTGGTTGAGGGCTGGCTCAACATTGGTGATGGTGGCAAACTTCAGAGTTGGGTGGTTTGGAATATCCATTTCCCCAGTTCAGAAATCCCTACCCCATTGTTGTGAGCTAAACTCATCCTCCAAATTCAAGCCCAGCTCATAATAGGTTAGCCACCACCACCCATCCATCGCAGGGCCACTGAGGTCAGATGAACTTGCTTCAGGAGTTAGATGTAGCTGTGATAATCCAGTTGTCCATTCCAGCTGGAAATTCCTCACCTAGGCGTTTTGCATAAATTAATGTCACCATATTCTAATAAGGCAAAAGAAGAGTGCCTGACCCAAATTTCTTTGTATCACACAAGTAGCTATGATGTGAATTATGTTTTCTGTACCACTGAAACAATGTACTGCCTGTGCTCCGCGTGAGTAGCCAACAAGCAATTTAGCTTACTGACCTGTAAAAAAAGAAAGAAAAGAAAGCATATCCTACTGAGCTTTTAGTAAAAGGGAGGGTGAATCTGGTTGCTGTGTAATTAGCTCACAATTATGTGGGCAATAAAGACATAATTTAGGATTATTAATACGTTAAAATTGTAAGGAATTTTCTGGCATTTAATTAACATTTACCAAGGCAGTCTATGGCAAATTAAATATCAATTAATAAAATAACTGACATTTAGATAGATACTCTATTAGTTGTCACAATTATTAACTTGATATTGCTGGCTTTTTAAATTCTAATTAAGGGCCTAAATATTCCTTACAATTTTTATGTGTTCGAAATCTAATTATATTTGTGTCTTATAAATTTAAACTTGATTACACATCATCTTTCCTATTAAATTTCAATAAATGCTCTTTTAACTGTCAATTGATGCTTAATTGACATAACAGTCTTATATAATGGCAGGCATTTCTCTCCTCAAATACACACACACACACACACACACACACACACACACACAGAGTATAAAGTGCTTAACTGTTAGGCATATTGTTGGGTTGTGTGCTTTTTTTTTCATTTCCCCATTTATTACATGTATATTTGGGTCCACTGCTTGTGGGCATTACATGCTTGAAAGCTCTCTGTAGATCAACATGAACCAAATAACTTCCCATGTTCCCAGTTCCACGCTGTGCCATGAATGTTGTGTCATTGGAAGAGAAGGCTTCTCAGGGCATAATTTATAACAAGTTGCACCCCCATGTTAAAGTGTTTTTTCTTTCTTTTTTACAAAACATTTCCTGCATTGAGCAAGGGGTTGGACTCGATGGCCTTGTAGGCCCCTTCTATGAAATCTATGAAATTAAATCTATGAAATTAAATCTATGAAAATATCTATGAAAATATCTATGACCCTGCACATCTGATGCTCCCCTGAACAATAATTAATTCGGGATAACTACCACTGCCTGGCTGTTTACTCTGAACAGTATAATGGATTAGCATCTCCATCTCACCCTAAAGCATTAGGGGAAAAGGTACATCCATTCAGAGCCCAGACTATGGCAGAATGGCTAAAGTTGCAAGTCTACACACATGTATAGGGGAGTAAGCCCCCTTGAACTCAACTGATTTTTTTTAAAAAACAAACAAACTTCCTTTTGCCCCTAAAATGGGGCTCCAAGACAGTTTACAACAATAAAAATCTCAGTACAATTAAAAACTAAAGAGCATTAAAAGTCAGAAGAAAAGCAAATGAAATGCCCACAGCTAGCTTCTTTACTTCTAAATAGACATGCACAGAACCAGACTGTAAGTGTGTTAAAGTGTACCTTATATGGGTTAAGTATCCTATCCTCCATTAAAACTTCCTTTTCTTTTCCTTTTGTTACCTGCATATTTACAATTCCTTTGTTTTTAACGATCCAGATTTTAAACACATTTTATCTCAATATATACATTTCTAAATGTACTTTTCCTAATATGCATTTTGATTTATACACACACACATTTCAAGTCATGAACTATGTCAGAAGAACATTTGGGAAGTGTGAAAGCTGGAGGATAAGTAAGTTCTGATCCACACATTAGCTTGTGAGGTATATATATCTGATCAGTTTGGTAAGAATTTGTAGAAATCTCATTCCTGAATCATCCCTGGTTTCAACAGCCATCAACTGGGCATAGGGATGCATGAGAATTTTGTTTTTGCTCGCAAAACATGCTTGCAAAAGCATCTGTTTGAAGCTCCAAATGTGAGTGTGAGCACATGTCCACCAAAAATATTCATACATTTTCAAACACTTGCTCACGTTCATCTCATTCCCAATTCCCAGTTCGAGTTGCACAATTTTCCTAATTTGTGGAAATTTTCTCTCTGGACTGAATTAGCCCTACTTTAGTCTATGGAGGAAAGTTGTGCAAGTTAGGACGTTTGCGCAAATTTGGGGAAACTTACGCAAATCTCCTGTTCAATCGCTGCTTAGTTTGTGCAAGTTTCCATTCACGCAGAGTGAGCAGCGATTGCAAACGTGAACAAGGAATCGGGCATGAGATGAGCGGAGAGATGATGTTCGGGGAATCCTGGTAATCATCTTGAATCTTGCTCGTTCGCCCATCTCTGGACTGGCATGCATATGGGGTAGGGGCCATGCCATTTTAATCTTTGTATGGTGTCTATAGCAATCGGCGTGGTGAAAATAGTAAATTGATAATGAAGCCCTATTCCCTAGATGGAGGCTGTTGCAACTACAGTAATACCTTGGATTGCAAGTAACTTGGTTTGAGAGCGTTTTGCAAGACAAGCAAATTTTTAAATATTTATTTAATATATTTTTTTACTTAATATACAAGCGATGTCTTGCAATACAAGTACTGTAGTACAGGCTTAAATTAAAAATCTCTGTAAATTTTTTGGGGGGGATTTCGTTTTGATATAAGAGTGTTTTGGATTACAAGCACGTTTCCGGAACGAATTATGCTCTCAATCCAAGGCATGACTGTAGTCTGACCAAATCACAGTAGGATGATATACTGTGAATAGGATTTACCATTGAGATAACTTCATCCATGCCGGCCCGACTCCAGATTTCAAAGGGGCTGGACAGGCTGCCCTTGGTAGATCTCCCCAGTGCCTACTGCTGCCACTACAATGTCTCTGCACACACTCACTCACACACACACACACACACACACACACACAGGCATTGTTGCAGCTGCCACCCTCAAGCTTCCTTCAGCATGCTTGCTCATGGACTTACCCAGCAGTGGCAGAGCCGTCAGTGTTTTTTGAGGCCTCCAGTTTTTTGAGGCCCCCTCAATGGCCCTCCTCCCTCAGTGAGTTTACCTTCTCACCACTTTTGTCACCAGCTGCTATTCAGGGTTGTTGTGAGGATAAAATGGAGAGGAGGAGGATTATGTAAGCCGCCTTGGGTTCCTTGCAGGAAAAAAAGGTGGGGTATAAATATAATAAATTAAATAAAGAAATAAATATTACTCCTCCTCTTTCTCATCATTGCTCCCACTTGCTTGCTTGACAAGCAGAGAGCCAGAGAGCAAATAGACAGTGGCATCTATGACTCCTCTTCTCACCACCACCATTGTCTGGACCAGAGTGAGAGGCAGTGAAAAAGCCAGTTGCAAAGATGAAGAGGGGGAGCAAGTCCAGGGGGCTCTTGTCTGTAGGCCCCTTCCGGGGTGTGGGCCCTCGGCAGGTGCCCAACCATGGCAACCCTTGATGCCAGCCCTGAGCGCTGTAATAGTCTAGGAGCCATGAGGCCACTCAAGAACCTGGCCCGTTACAGAGCCATCACCAGGAAAGCCTCATGTGCTCACTCAAGGGCCTACCCAGCAACAGCAGTGTTATGGGCCAGTTGCCAAGCAGCAGCACTGCAAATATGCAAGGTGGAAGCGAAGCTGGAGGCTGCAGGAGCACTGCTACTGGGGAGCCATATGTTGGCGGGTTCGGCAGGTGCCAGGGCAAGCCAAATGCCACCACAGCCCTGGTGGGACCTGCCTGGAGCATGTGAGCCTCGGGAAATGCCCCAGTTGGCTGCAGATGTCAGGCCTGACTTCATCTTCAGACGCTTCTGATAATGCCAACTTTAATATACTTCAAGGTTGTTTAATTAGATCAACAATTTTGCAGTTCAAAACAAAAGCTAATAAAGTTAGGACTTAAATTATACATTTGCAAATAAGGGGGGGGGGGAGAGATTACTATGGAAAGGCCAGAATATATTGCAGTGCTTTCCTATGCCATAAATAGTTATTTAAGAGAGACATGCACTAATGTAATGCATAAATGAGGAAACAAAGCAACATATTTTTTTTCTGGTGTGTTAAAGACTATAATAATCTCTGTGAAGGGTATCTGGGATAAATAAGCAAAGAGAAAGAAATTAGGGTTATTAGACTTCGATGCTGACTACTATGCATCACGCTCATGGAAGTCAAGACTCACTTTTCTTGAGCATGGATTTTGTGGAAGCTTTTCAGCTGCGTAGAGATAAAGGCTGTAATTATCACTGTTAACTCAGCCCAATCTATCAATCAGCAAGTCCAGGCATACACTGTGCAAAGAGAGAAATGGAACACAAATTTAGTTTTTCCAGTCCTTTGCTGTGTACTGCAGGGATAGTGTGTGTGTGTGTGTGTGTCTGTGTGTGTATTTGAGAGTCTATATATTTTTGGATCTGCAAAATATCTGCAGATATTCTGCTGGTCTTGTCTTTTTGTTCCCTTCAGAACCCCTTGGATGTTGCTCCCAAGTAGGACCTGTGTAATTCACCTTGAAATGGCACTTTTGGCAAAGTTCGAGGCCAACTCTTCTGGCTGCTCCTTCTTCTTTTTACAAGTTCCTGCAAGAGACTTACAAAGAAGAATGGCACATGTAAAAATTGCTTTAAAAACAAATGTGAAACATTAGGCTGACATCTCAGATTCATTCTGTCCAACAATCATAAGGAGACTCTTGGTCTGAATCTGTCTGACCCCTCATATGAAACAAAAGTAACTCAAGGAGAAAATGAATGATTAGTTTATATCATTTTTTTAGCCTATATTTCATATATTGAGCCTTATTGCAATAGGTACTGTATGTCACTAATAAATTAAACAAACTGCAGCTCAGTGGTAGAGCACCTACTACTTTGAATGCATAAAGTCCTGGATTCAGTCCCCAGTTTCTCCAGGTAAGGCTAGGAAAGAATCCTGCCTGAAACCCTGGGGAGTCATTGCTACCAGACAGTGTCAACAGCATTGCGCTAGATGGACCCATGGTCTGATTCCGTCTAAGGCAGCTTCCTATGTTCCATCCAACATGTTTTGCAATCCTGAAAACGTTTCTGCAGAGGAAAAAGTTGGTTCAGAGAGAAATTAGGGATTGCATGCCTTGTTGTCCTTGTGCAGCTCCAACAGCAAGTTCTCTTTTGCTGTCTATGAGATTTATCGAGGTTCAGTTTGCATCTTTCACTGGCTTCACTCCTGCTAGACCTAGGCGTGGTGCATGTAACCTTCTTGTTGTGCTGCCTCTGTTTCTCATTAGCAACATGGGTGGGAGGCAGTCGGAGGCAGGCTATAAATTAAACAAATACATACACCAACATGCAGACGTTGCAAGTTTTTAAAAGCAGGAAATTCTGGCAGTATTGCATGACTGGTATGGTTCAGTAGAGCACTGGCAGGAGGAAAACACTGGTCTACTTGCCAATTTCTGGTGGATCACATATTGCTGGTGTCTCTAACGTAGAGCCTGTAGGCTCCACCAGTGTGCTTGTGGACAACTCTCTTGGTGCTCGCCAGGCTCACTGTCCCTCCTGATTTATATTTTATTTCTTAAAATTTGTTTTATTATTTAATTTTTTAAAATGTTTAAATTGATAGACTGGCATGTGTAGCGGACGGGACCCCTCACTCCAAAGCCCACACCCTCGATGTGTACTTCGCTCTCACCAAGTGCCCCCTTGTATTGGTCACTTCAGGCTTTAAACTGCCTTTTAAAGTTGTGTTAGCCGATTATGTGTCTTAGGTTTTATATGTAGCTGTTCACCCACGTTTGTTTGTCTTTATTAAGCAGTTTGTTTTATTTGCTTACTTGAAGCAGGGTGCCCCTCCGTTAATTCACTTTTTACTTTCTTGTCACCAGTCAGACTCTGGAGAATTAGAACTTTGAATAAAAAGGTTGATTTATTGTTCTAACAAAGTCTCTAAACTGATATTCAACTCAGAAATAGATAACTTGGAATTTTCAACAGTTACATTCAAACTTGTTCTTTGCTTAGATTCAGGTTAAAGGCAGGCAGATGTTATACAGTGCTCTTTGTATCAATTTGGCTTGGTTACTTGAAAGTTACAGTATCAGACCACGGAACTTAACTGTCCCTCACACTAGTCCAGAGTTTCTCCTTCCTCAGACAGAAGGTCCGTCACTCCCTAAGTAGAGACTCCCTGTGAATTGTTCTACACTAACACCTTCACGTTTGCTTTCTCACAACTTAGTACTAGATTTCCTGTCTGAACTCTTCTCTTCAGTACCACCTTTCCCTGCCTACTCTACTAACCTTCCACTCCCTCTCTCACTCCAACCCACTCTCTTCCCCAACTGACAACCAACTCCCTTAACTGTCAACTCCCTGGGGTTCTATGCTCTCAGCCTCAGCCAATCAGAGCCTCTGGAATGTTCAGCTTGGCCCCTCCCTGGGCTTCTGCCTGTCACTCCGCCACAGCATGCTGCAAAGCAAAGGGCTGTCCCCCAGTGCCATCTTTATTTGGGTTCAACAGAGTGGTTTTGTGCTTTGGAGCTCAGCCCCCGCCTCTGCCTTGTACTTAGGTTCTCGAGCAAGTGGCTTTTCTTTCAGTTTCACTGGCTGGCCTTCTGGAAACAGAGTGTTTTGTAACTGACCGAGGCAATCTTTTAATGAATGGGCAATCCCCCTCCATGGCAGCCATTTTGTAAGAGCACCACAACACTCTCCCAACATTCCAGATGTGACCACTGACCCAGAAAGGTTGGGAACCCCTGGTCTGTTGTCTGCTGGTTGCTAAGATTCTTGCAAATAATACTGGACTAATTAGAGCCTGCTCTGATCTTACGTGGTATCTCTTATTTTCTTTAGCAACAGTATGTACTGAAAACCCCTTGACATAGATTGGTTATGTCTTAATTGCTAAATATGAAGCACTAAAATCCAAGTATACGTTCTTCCATGTAAATTTAAAAAATTAAAAATGGTGGACCACGAGCATTCAAGTAAAAAATAAAAATTAAGTATATGCAAGACTGAAGCTGGACCACTTCTGCTGAAGAGGCATGAATCCCTGACTCAGATTCATGGATGTGCAGAACAGAACCCTTAATTGCTAGCTTGTAATTCTTTGGAGAAGGTAAGCAGCTAGCACAATGCTTTCTAGGATTTTACAGGATACACAGCTGGCTCTTACAAAATGAGAGCACAAAATGAGAGTTCAGAGCACAATATTGGTTGCTGTTTTTAAAATAGAAATAACTCTATCGACTATTTCCTGCAGTGTTAATCAACAGCATCTTAAGAAAGGTATTCATCTTTGTGTATAAATAATTACTGAAGGTATTACCTAAGCATTTTGGTGATCCTCGTTAAAAAGAAAAAAAGAAAAAGAAAACGTGGAGTCCTAGATAGAAATGTTATGTGGAGCTGCTTTTGCAGAAGAAATTTATTGTATTAGGCCACAGCTGTAAATTTTCTCCCTCCAATCCTATAAATTTCCTCTAAATGTTTAATGGTTTATAACTGTAATTATTCTTGTGTGCCAACATTAAACTTTAAAAAGTTTAATTTGGAGACTATTCGGAGAAACTCATCTTTTTTACAGCCTCATAAATAGTTCTTTGATGAAATGAGCAGAGGCTCACTGTCTGCCCTCGGTGAATACAAATGATATGGTGTCATTTCTCACTTTACAGAATGGGAGTTAATACTTTGATCTGTCAGGCGATCCCCTCTTGCACTAGGTGCCAACGTTGGCGCGTGTCTAGGTGAGTAAACACAAGATGCGACAGCAGCAGTTCCAAAACAGTATGTCCTATGAGAAGACCTGCGCACCAGAAGTAAATGAAATAAAGTATTCAAGTATTCTGTGTGCCCAAAATATCCATTCACAGAAAAGGAAGTGCATCCCTACTTAGGAAGCTGTCTTATAACAAGTTAAACCATGGAGCGGTGGGTGGGGTGTAGCTCAGTGTTAGAGCACCTGCTATGCACGTGGAAGGTCCCAGGTTTGATCTCTAGTAGAATCTCCAGGTAGGGCAGAACAAAATTCCTGCCTAAAACCCTGGAGACTCTCCAGGGTTGTGTGAATCAGCAAAACTGATGTTTACTGAAATTCTCCAAATTCCATCTCGAAGTTCGTTCCGACTCGAGTCCGTACATTTCGAGTCCGTATCAGAGTGCAAGCTTTGCTTTTCTCTTATCGCATGAAAATTCAAGCATATTTTTGGTGCGTATTTCTCCAAATGTGCGCATCAACTGAAATGTACACATGCTTCTCCAATTGATTAAAGTGTATTTTGTATTTAGGTGCATTTTTCAAAAGCACACATTTTCCCCCGGAGCATTTTTCAAATGTACGCATACTGTGGAACGTGGTTTTTGCGGGTCTGCAAATGATATTGCAAGCTTGGAAATGTACGGTCTTCAACCGCACATTCCGTCTGAGTCTGTGTTCAGTCCACTGCCAGTCAGTGTTGACAATACTGGGTTAGATGGACCAATGGTCTGCCTCAGTAAGGCAGCTCCCTGTGTCCCTGTGTCTATCTAGCCCAGTACTGGCTACTTTTGACTGGAAGCAGCTCTCTAGAGGTCTTTCAGATTGCCTGCTTCCCAATCCTTTTTTTAAATCTGGAGATACCAGGGATAAGTGGTGCAGTTAAGTAATCTTAGACTCTGTATTTAATAATTTTCTGGGGAGGGGGTATTTGGGGAGGTTCTTTAGATGCCAATGGGTTAAGAACAGAAGAAGAGACCTGTTGGATTTCATAGATTTCATAGATCATAGAGTTGGAAGGAGCCTACAAGGCTATCGAGTCCAACCCCCTGCTCAGTGCAGGAAACTAGAGGAGGGGTCTCCCATCCAAGTAATAACCAACTTGACCCTGCTTAGCTTTCCACGCTCAGACAAGCTGAGCCAGTGTAAGCCACAGGTCTGAGACCAAGGATCCATCTAGTCCAGCATTCTGTTCACACAGTAGCCAGCCAGCTGCCCACGGGATCCCACAAGCAGGACATGCGTGCAACATGACCTTCCCGCCCATGTTCCCCAGCAACTGGAGCACATAGGCAATTAGGCATACTGCCTCTGATACTGGAATGTTTTCCTTCACTTACTTCAAAATGTCATAAGCAAGCCCTACTGTGTTTGTGGCCCTCTTGCTCATTCTGCTGAGTGGGGCCCTGGACATCTGCCCTGACGGCACCACTGTCCTGACGACACCACTGTCAGGGGCTGAACTTGGAACCTTCTGCAGGCAAAGTATGTGCTCTACTACTGAGCGATGGTGTCCCCTGCCCCCAACCCTGCATTATTCATTGCTTCTGGCCTTGCCTCCTATCAATCAGTATCTGCCGGGGACAGACACTTCTGACATGTCCCTGCTTTGGTATGACAGGAAGAAGGCAAGTCCAGAGCAGTGAATCATGCAGAGAGGCAACATGCAGCCTCCTCCAAGGGCAGGTAATTCTGTTCTCTTTCTCTAAATGTTGGGATTATTCAGTCACAGCCAATGCAGAGACACCACAGAATTGCCTGACCTCAGAGAAAGCTGCATGTTATGTCTCTGTATGTTTCACCACGCTGGACTTCCTTCCTTCCTGTCAGCTCTGCTCAAGGAGGGTAATTCAATTCATCTGTGCATTGGGCATGATTAAATAAGTCAATTGCCCCTGATGCAAAGATGCAGTCGAATTACCCACCCTCCAAGGATATTGTCCATTACATCTCAGCATTACATCTCAGCAAGACCCCTGCTCTGGTCTTGTCTCCTTCCCATCAGAAAGAAACCCAGAATATTGACTCATGCAGATACACAGAGGAGTAGGCTCCTCTTCCCTGTTACTATCACAACATCCGAAAGGTGTTTAAAATAATAATATGATGATGATGATGATGATGATGATGACGACAACGACGATGTGTAAGACCAAAGCACTTATCAGAAGTTTGGGGAACACTACATCATCATTATCATTTGTTGGGAAGGACTTTATAAAACTGATAAGCCAAGCGGGTTTGAAAATTCTACATGACAGCCAAATGTCAAGACAGATATCAAGCCAACCATGTTGATGCCAAGAATTTTGACCTGCCATGTCTGAGCACGATTTTAGCAGTAAATTGCCTAACTAGCAAATATGTCCCCTCCAATAAGTAAACTGCCTGAATACATCTCAGGAGGAGATTGAAAGAACAAACAGTATGGCAGGGGAAGATCCCCTTACTCACTTGTCAGACTGTGTACTATGTTATAATATATCTACAGGCAAGAGGATCCTTCTGAAAATAACTCCATACAATACTGCATCATATAATACTGTAACCTATTCCAAACCCCCAGGATATGGAGGTGGGATATGCCTTCTTCCAGGATACTTCATTCCATCTGTTTCTCTGTTTTTCCTCCCAACCATCAGTCAGCTTTCCATGCCCACTGAGTATGTCCAGTGCTCATTGAGTTTTTGGTCCCCACCCACCCTAAAGGTTTTTGTTTTGTACTTCTGCAAACCTTGGGGCTTTCCCCAAACCTGCTGATACCTCCCTCTTATGTGTAGATGGCATCATTTTGGCATTGTCTCAGGAGGTTGGCAAATGAGACCGTCACCAGCATTGAATTGAGAAAACAGTAAAAGGAATTGAGTGTGAACTACAGTGCCACTGAAGAAGGCCTTCAGGGCCGAAACGCGTTTGGCTTCATCATCTATCAACAGAAAAGCTTCTTTGCTGAAAAGACTTATCTCTGGAAGCAACAAACAAAAAAACATTGGCATTAATAATATCGCACCCAGAGATAAAAGCCCTCTTGTTTGAAAAAAAGATTCAAGATCTTCTTCAGCCTATGAGGAGCTATTATTTACATGTCTATTAAGTTTTCTGGCTTTTACATGTTTTATATTTTGTTATATTTTATATATATAATTCTTTTAAAATATAATTTTACATATCTTGATATTATAAATTCAGTTTATTTTACATATATTTTTCTTGACTTTTAAGTTTCTGCTTTATGTTTTAGTCAGGATTTTTAACATATCCCCCCCTTTTTTATATGTTTAAGTCAGAGATAGAGGCCAGGATCCAAAGAAACATGGGAATACTTTGAGTCCAATGGGCTTTGCACTTGACATTTTCTTGAACAGCAACTCCCCCACCGCTAAATTGCTTTTAAAAGTTAGGGGGGAGTTTCAAAAACATGCTGTGTTATCATGATGTCATGATATCATGATTCAAAGAAAACATATAATGAAAAAGTCCACTGGTCCAGGTGACGTGCACTGGGTACATTGAAACAGCTCTTTTGGCTCCCTGGCAGGCAATTAAAAGACAGTTGGTGATAGTGTGATAGAGGCATTGTTGCCTGTGATATATGCACTTGTTTCTTTTGTGTAGCATTTCCTCTGGGCAAAGAGGTTTTGCAGGTTTTCAAAACACTTCAAGAAATGTTTTGAAGCAAAATCTGTGACTAGTCAATAGTGGGCCTGTGGGATGAGTATTTATTTATTTTATTTATGCAGCCAGAAGCAATAATACTTCCATCACACACACGCCAGTGGAGGCTGCTGGCTCCAATGTCAGTGCAGCGGTGTATCCACTCTGGGTTGCAGTCTGAACATTTACGGAGCTATCCATAGTGCTGAACCCATTTGGGGGGGAATGGGGGTAGGGTTCATTTGCAACTCTCTGCAGAACAAAGTCCTGTTTTTCTCCCTCTGGCCTAACTGATATTCCACGATGACTGCGGAAGTTGCCTTTTTTTTTACCCCCATGAGAAGAAACCACATTCAGGTGCAGCCTCCCAGCCGATAACATTTTCTGCCTACCAGACCTCCCGGGAAGTGCAGCTGCGTGGGAGGCTGCATCTGAGAGCCTTTGCCCCAACTACTTTTTTCACCACTGCCCCAGCTGAGCAGGCCTTGAAAGGACTTTTCCTGCCCTCCGACTAAGCCTCCTTCAGCCCTGTGTGGGCTGCTTTATTCAGTTCCCAAGGTAGATTTTAAAAAAATTAAGTGGACCACCACGGAGGCTTTCTTAAAAGGGAAATGCTTCTTAAAAGTGAAATGCCTGGAACACAGAGAGTGGAAACAAACTTGGTACACTATGAAAAAAATATGCCTGGAACACAGAGAGTGGAAACAAACTTGGTAGTTGGTACACTATGAAAAAATATGAACAAGGAGTCCTGTGGCACCTTAAACGCTAATAGATTTATTGTGGCATAAGCTTTCAGGGACTAGTGCTTTTGCTTCATAAGATGCATGAAGTAATATCAGTTGGTGTCTTATAGAAGGGGGAAATGTAAACAGACAGAGGAGCCAAAAGTCCATATAATGTACGAGACAGCAGTAATACTGCAGAGCCCAAATATATAAAAGCTAAGAATCATGACCCATCTACCAACAACTATAATTGGTGATTATATTATCTTCCTCCCGATATCCCAGTTTTAAGTCCACAGTCCCATGAGTTGCTGCTTTTGCTAATGGTGCAATCCTATACAGACAGACTAATGGTAGCAATCTATACAGCTCTACACAGAATGAAGTCCCACTAATTTCAGTAGAAATTACCACTGGGAAAGAGTGTACAGGATTGCAGCCTAATATAGCTACTTCTCTAGAAAGTGAAAAAGTATGTTTGAGTTCTCTTTCAGAAATATTTTGTATTAGTTTTTGTCTTTGTGTTGTGTATTGTAAGTGATTGTAAGTATCTTTTAGTGTTACCCAGTAGAACAGCTAAATATGGCTCAAAAACACACTGGATTACCAGATCATGTAAGGTCGTATAAATCTACCTCTGCACTCAGTTACTGATTACATCCCAGAGCATGGTCAGAGGTAGGGTTGTACACTTGAATATTTTTTACTTATTTTTTAGCTTGTTTAGTTTTAGTTTCTAAAGGCCATCTTTGGTTAGTTTCACAATTGCTGCTGTCACCGGAAAGCCATCCTGTACTGTACTTCCTGCTTGTTTAATCCGTGTATCAGGGCAGTTCTGCCCATGTATCTGCTATGGTGGCAGTATACCTGGCATTCTCCCAGGGTAGTGGGGCTTCCACCAAATCCTGTAGCCTCTCAGCTGGTGGATCTTCCATATAGGATTGCACCCTACATCTCTTTTTATCTATAGACAAAATAATCAAAGCCAATGTGATATGGATCCAAGCCAAATTGATATATAGAGCAAAAACAGAAAATAAGCAGGAAGAGAGGAGGAATGTGTACATTAATGGGAAATAAATAAATAAATAAATAGCCTCATGGTTAGGGTGGCTGCTTATGAATGGTCAAAAATGAAGAAATGCATCGTCAAAAAAAAAACAGGACAATATTTTGCATAAAATTTGCACATACTATTCATATGTATAGATGCAAATTCTTAGAAAGAATTATTATAATTTAAATAGAAATACAGTACATCTCACCAGACCAGGTGAGCTGTGTGCCTGCCTGTTCAGTGGCCTCCTGTCCAGGTGCTCACTGTTGATGGACAATAGTTCATATGGTTCTTTACCTTTAAACTGGAACTGGACAGGACAGCCCTTCAAATAGAGGATGCCTTCAAATAGAGGATGGTCCTCTAGCAGTCCTTCGAACAGAGGGCTGTCCTCTGTAAAAGAGGACACATGGCCACCCTCGCACTGGATAGTCAGTGAGCAGACTTCACATAGAAGTGAGAAGTACTGCTTACATACATTACCTCTCAGTTTGCCTCAGATGAGCTGAGCAAATTTCTGTGTCACCCATTGCTCTACTTGTGGTTTGACTTCAAGCTACAAGTATGCATAACTTAACTTTAGCACTCAAAAGAATATAACTGCATATATAGTGTGAATGTACCCCAAGGCTGCAATCCTAAACACACTTACTTGGATGGAAGCTCTCCTAAAATCAATGGGACTTACGTCCAAGTAAGTATGTTTAGTACTGAGTGCCAATATCCTTAGGGTTTGATTTCAACTTTGGAATTAGTATTATCCCCCCTCCACAATTCACCCTGCTGTTCCCAGCCGCTTCAGGAGTCATAGAGCAGTGTGCGATCTTACATGCCATATGTTCGGTAATAATAAGGCAGCTATATACTTGGTGAAAAGTTTTTCTCACCATGTTACCTTTCCAAAGGCTGTGCTGAGTAAGACAGATGCCGTTTCCTTTCTCCACAAGTCTGATGCTAATTATTCTTCCCCTTTTGTTTTTCATGGCGGCTTGAAAAATAACCTTTAGAAATGCAAATGTTTTTGGTGACTTCAAGGGGGAACTTCAAAGCTGTACCCCATTTTCCACATAAGTGGGTAGGGCAGCAAGACATCAACTCGATATGGGAACACAGGCTCTGGCATGTACAAATGAAATGACAGTGTGCAAACTGGCATGTTATAATTTGAACAACTTCAAGAATCCTTTTTTTTTTTTTTTTTTTTAAGTCTGCTAACACAAACAAGCGGTTCTCAACACACCAGGAACTTCAGAAGGTAGTCCATTTGTATGGAGCAGTCGTCAGCCATTTCAGAGGTCTGGTGTCATCTCAAAGTGGGTAGAAGACGAAGTGGCTTCCATGGAATGCCAAAGAGTCACTAGGGGTTTCTGATCCATAGTGCAGAGGGGCCAACGGAGGAAACCAAGGGCAGGGGAGAGGAAATAACTAAGAAGGAGCTCTTTCTTCAATATTTCAAGATGGCAGGGAATTAGGAGGGTGATAAGAACATGCTGGATCAGGCCAAGGGTCCATTTAGTCCAGCATTCTGTTCACACAGTGGCCAACCAGCTGCCCTTGGGAAACTTACGAGCAGGACACGAGTGCAACAGCACCTTCCTGCCCATGTTCCCCAGCAACTGGAGTACATAGGTAGGGATATGTGAGGATTTCGTTCGGGGGGTAGCAGTCCGGTGAACTCGCCAGGCTCGGCACACACACACACACCCCTGAACTCCGTCCCGCCTACCTGCTTCCCTGGCTCGACTCGTGTTCTCCCAAGCCGAGCCGGGGAAGCGACTTCCGGGTTCATGGTGGGCTGCTTTTAACGTAGAAAATGGCATAAGAGACGCCAAATATAGCCACAATTTGCACAGGTTACACAAATTGTGGCTGCTTTGAATGTATCTTACGCCATTTTCTATGAAAAAAGCAGCCCTCCGGGAACCCAGAAGCTCGCCGAACGGCTCGGCATGCATTTGCTTTTGGCTCAGCAGGCGCAACAGTAGCATCCGCCAAGCCGGAGGCGGGGCATGTCCCTGGTGGGCTGCCCACCACTATACATAGGCAAACTGCCTCTGATATTGGAGGAAGCATATAGCCAATCAGGACTAGTAGCCATTGATAGCCTTATCCTCCATGAATTTGTCCAATCCCCTTTTAAAGCTGTCCAAATTGGGAGCCATCTCCAGTTTTAGCCCAGGAATAATTTCTCCATTGCCAAAGCCTTTAGCCTCTCTGTGACTAGCCCAGACTGGATGATGGCATTGAAGGCACTAGTAGGCCCATAATGAGTAAGCATTATGTCTTTTTAAGGAAGGGGGAATCCAATGAAAGGTACAAATAGAAATGCATTAAACCAGGGCAGGGACTGTAGCTCAGTAGTAGAGCACCTGCTTAGCATGTAGAAGGTCCCAGGTTCGATCACCAGCTTCGCCAGGTAGGGCTACGAAATAATCCTGCCTGAAAACCTGAAGAGGTGCTACCAGTCAGTGTCAACAATACTGGGCTAGAATGGACCAATGGTTTGACACAGCTTCCTATGTTCCATCCAATGTATTTTGCAATCCTGAAAACGTTTCTGCAGAGGAAAAAGTTAGTTCAGAGAGACTGTATGCCTTATTGTACTTGTGCAGCTCCAGCAGCAAGTTCTCTTTGCTTCCTATGAGATTTATCAAATTTCGTCTTTCATTGGCTTTATTCCTCCTTGATCTAGGCCTGATACTTCTTACTCTCTTGTGCTGCCTCTGTATCTCTTTAGCAACATGGGATGCAGTCGAAGGCAGGCTATGTATGCTTAACACTGCAAACCTATGCATGTCCACTCAGAAGTAAACCACACAGTAAGCCACATTTACTCCCAGGTAAATGTGCATCAGATTGCAACCTAAGTCCTATTGATCCAAAAGATATTTTAATCTTGTCGCTCTTCTAGAGGGCAGTATCCAATGCTGTCACAGTGCTGGTGCTAATGATGTTGGACCAGTGTAAACCAATGCTACCACAATGTCATGAGCACTTGCTAGGCAAACAAAGGGGAAAAACAGTGGTTTGCCACCAAATTTCAGTGGTGCAGTATGACATTGCACTAGCATTGTGACAGCAATGGATACTGCCCTTAGTATTTGTGGCTATATTGGCAAACTAAACTTCAGTAAACTGGTGCCAGGGTATGGTCTGAAGGCACACAAGGCAACCACCTTGCTGAAGCCAAGCAGGCCTAGGTCTGGTCAGTGCTTGGAGGGGAGACAACCTGGGGACAGCATGTAACCACCTTGAGTTCCACAAGGGAAGAAAGGTGGGATATATATGTAATAAATAAACGATAGAGGAAGAAACAAAGAAAGGACTTAAAAGAACAAGAGAGTGAGTTTTCCTTGACATACAGTGCTTATGAACAAGAACTACATTTCACCAGAGTCTTTGCTTGGCCCCGTAGACTTCATTTAAACCAAAGTTTCACCAGTATTAATCAGTGGAGAGAATGCAACTTGTATTTTATTTTATTTTTTAAACAAAGCAGGAGTAAACATGTTTGCACAAGGGAGTTCTTAACTTCATAAAGCAAAGAAAACATCCACCTCTCTGCTCTCTAATCTGCATGAACGGGGAAAATTAAATTAAAAGGTAATTAGTTCAAGTTATTTATTGTTGATGAGAAAAAATCAGCTCATTAGATTCCCCCCTCCTCCTTTTAATGATGGCACTCATGTAGGAGAAAGATAACTAATAGTGACTTGGAAATGAATAATTTTCACCAAGATTAACCGAAGATACCTGAAAAGGCATCATTAGCTTGGCAGAAAAATTATGACATAGCTGGCATTTCAGTTCAAAATCAGAGAAAGATACCAGGAGCTCTAGGGTGACTGACTGAAGGTCATAAAAAGTATTCTGTTCTTTCTATGGCTTCTTCCCTCTCCCCCCACCTTCTCTCTCTCTCTCTCTCTCTCACACACACACACACACACACACACACACACACTCATATACATACACATATTCATATACAGCCTGGTGACTCCTATTACGGTGGGGCTCGTAATCCATTGCAGGTGTTATTTGGAGCTTTATAGGAGCTATCCATGGTGCTGAACTCCATCCACAAAATAGGTTCACCACCATGGGGCACCATGGATAGCTCCTACAAAGCTCCAAATAACACCTGCAATGGATTAGGAGGAGCCCCACCAAAATACGAGTCACCAGCCTCCATTATTTATATTTATCCCAAGCTGCTTGGAAGTGTGTATGAATGAAGCTACCATGTGTGTAGGGTCAATCAAATGGATCTCTCCCACTCAGTAATTGCCCTCCCTCCTGGGTGGATGATGATTGGGTGGGCAGATTCATTCAACTGCCCTTGCCCATGTGGTTGTTTCATTCAGTGCACACTCCCCACCGGTGTAGGCCCACAACATGGGGGACCAGCTTCCATGCTACCAAGGATGCTCTGAAGGGGGGGCTGTGTCATCATCAGGGACTAGCAATATTTGGACTGGAAAGCCTCCCCATCTTTTCTATAGGACAGAGTTTTGTTCTGAATGGGGAATTTCCTCTTCCAATTAATCATCCAACACTTCAATCTCCAATATTGCTGAGAAGTTAGACTCCTGCTTGAGTGGTTCACATCATATTTTAATGTCACTATGTAAATTTTGCCTTCCCTCTTCTCTCATACATCAAGCTGATCAAAAGTCAGCAATTCAAAGGAATTTCAGATAACATTCTTTCTGATTATGAAGCAATGTACTGATTTCATTTTAAGTATTTTATTAATAGAGGCCAATATATTTTAATGTTTCTGTTTTTTTGTTTTTCTTGTATACACATGCATCAGGGTGATTCTGCAAATGTGTCTCAGCTGGATTGGTAGCAGGTGGGCATAGTTCCTCTCTCTGAGTCTGATCCAAGAGGTGGAGCCCTTTCCAAAATGCTAAAATTCCATTGATCAACTGTTCAAGGAAACGTTTGCTCCATCTTCCCTGCCAAAAGGCTGATTGGCAGGATTTTAGCTAATTTGAAAGATACATGGAGTTAACATTGGCTCCCCAACATTTCAATAATTATTATCTGGTAATTCAACTAATCTCTCATACCCAAAGTGTGCGTGCGTGCGTGCACACGTGTACTATTGTCATAATTAATTAAGTATTGTTATGCACCATCAAATCAACAGGGCTGGTGATCTAGAAAGAAGGCATGGGTGGAAGTGAGGGGGAAAGAGACAGGCGTACAGGCAGATGGATTCAGAGTAGGTCAGCCTATGCCCGAGGAACATATTGCTCAGAGTAAGAGAAGCCAGGCCAGAGTGAGAAGCTTTATTATAGGACCAGGTAGAACCCTATTGGCCTTCTCTGTCACCACCTGTCTCTGCTGAGATGGTAGGTGCAATCGTCTGTCTGTTGGTTGGTTTGTCTGCAATCAATAGAGAGGAGACAAGCAAGTTCCTCCACAGGTAAGATTAATTAACTTATTTATCACAAAAATTGGCCCCACAATGAACTGACTTGGGGTCAGTTTGGTGATACAGCAAAATATGATTTCAGCAGGACCGGTGCAGGGCAGTTTGGCGCCCTAGGCAAAATTATATTTAGCACCCCCCCCCTCTCGTGCCATGGGGGGGGGCTCCGGAAAGCAGCCCTGCTCTGCAACCTCCCGCCCCCCCGCCACCACCGGACCCCCCCCCGCACGCTGCCGCTGCCGCCCCCCACCTACCTTCCCACGCCTCCTCCAAAAGGGACCCCCGCGCTCTGTTTTTGGCCGGGGGAAACCAGAGCAACAGGGCTGTTTAAGCCCTGTTGCCCTGGTTCTTCCCGCCAAAACAGAGCGCAGGTGGGGCTCCGGAAACAGCGCGGAGAAGGTAGGTGTCGGGGGGGAGGCGGCGCAGAGGAGAGGCGAAGCGAGGCGAGGTGGGGGGGAGGCGGCACGGGGGGGAGGCGGCGCAGAGGCGAGGCGAGGCGAGGTGGGAGGCAGGTGCGGAGGCGAGGCAAGGTGGGGGGGAGGCGCCCAGGCTCGGCCCCACCACTACTCCGGGCGCAATCCCCCGCACTGACCTGGCTTTCTCGGAGAGGCGGGCGGGCGGACAGGGCAGGAGCGCACCGGCAGCGAAGAGGAGCGCAGCGTTCTGCGCCCTCTTCCGCTACGCGTCTTAGGCAACAGCCTAGTTGGCCTAGCGGTAGCGCCGGCCCTGGATTTCAGACAAATCAAACTTTCTGTGGTCACCAGGTAAGCATTAACCTACATGAATAAGAACAAAGGCTATCTATTCCTGCACACACACACACACACACACACACACACACACATTTCAAGGTGAAAAGCAGCCACTCATCCTTCTAGTTAGGAAAGACATCTCAAGCAAATGTTATCAATGCAGTTCAAAAATAACACACATGCTTCACAATCCTTTTAGCTCTCTTGTACTAGTTAGTGCCATGGGACATCCTAATCAAATACAGTGCAAAGAGGTGAAGAAGGCATCCAGGGGATTGGCTACTGACATGTGTTTCAAAATGATGAAATATGCTTCCACAGGTGAATGGAGGTGGGGTGGGTGCTTTGCTGGACCACATTAGCTTCATTTAAGAATACAGCTATGGAGACTAAAGTGAGCTAGTCTGCTGACAAAGAGTCCAATAGTACAATCATTTACAAGTCTACTGAGAAGAAGTAGGTCCCATTGAGTACAGTGGGGCTTACTCACAAAGTAAGTGGGTATAGGATAGGATTGTTGCCTAAAGTCTCAACCAGGAGGCCCCCAGTTAAAATCCTCCCTCTGCAATTAGTTCTCAAGGTAGTCTTAGAGAAGCCAGTATCTTCCAGCCCCAGCTTATCTGCAATGTGGAGATACTGACCTAGCTGACTGGATTCCTAGGAGAAAAAAGAATCCAGTTCTTTTTTTGTAGAAAACTTGTAGAATCCTACAAGTTCAGCACGGGTAGGGGACATGGGCAAGTAGGCAACTATGTTTTGCTCTCAAACATCCCTGTGTCCCCAGATACATCGTACATCTTGTGTTTGCTGCAACACTGTGAATCGGTCTTTGTACTCAAGTTCAGCTGAATGCATGAACAGAGTTCCCAGGGTTGGAAACACTGCCTATCAGGGATTTCCAGACCCGGGAGCCCTATAAGCAGTCACAGAGTCCTACGTAGAGATGGTGTGAATCAGCAAAACTCAAACTCACCAAAGTTCTCCCAAGTCCATCTCGAAGCTCGTTCCAACTTGGGTCCATATCAGATTGTGAGCTTTGGTTTTTTTTTCCGCATGAAAATCCATGCATATTTTCCTAAATGTACGCATCAATTGTGCTTGTCTTTGAAACGTACACATTCTTCTCCCATTGATTAAAGCATTTGTGCACATTTTTCAAAAGTACACATTTTTCATGTGCATTTTTCAAATGTACCCTTCCTGTTGAATGCATTTTTGGGGGGGGGGGTGTCTGCAAATCACATTGC
The DNA here is from genome assembly GCA_021292165.1 of Shinisaurus crocodilurus. NCBI lineage: Eukaryota > Metazoa > Chordata > Lepidosauria > Squamata > Shinisauridae > Shinisaurus > Shinisaurus crocodilurus. The sequence continues at coordinate 102,051,061 of CM037877.1, forward strand.
AAGCTCAGAAATGTATGGACTTCGACCGCAGATTGCAGTCCATGTTCGATCCGGAAGGTGTGGACTGGGTAAATCCTGATCAAAACTGAACACTCAAACAATATGAACACTCAGACAATATGAATCTGCATTATTGTTGTTGTTGTTGTTGTTGTTGTTGTTGCTGCTGCTACTACTACTACTACCACCACCACTACTAGTAGTACTACAATTAAAAGTAAGCAAGAAATGCAAGTAGCATAAGAAATGCAAGTATAATATTCACCTTCAGCAAGTGGGGAGGTCACTATCAATGATGGCAAACAGTGGAGTTGTGGCAACCAGAACCAATTAGTTTGATTTGCTTTAGAACTGCTGACAAGTTAGCATTTTTGAAGAATTCTTCTCAGCCAATATATAAATGGCTTGCTAGATCAGACCAAATGTCTATCTAGCCTAACATTCTGTTTCCAGCAATGACCAGTAAAATCTAGGGAAGGAGAATTAGACTATTTTCAGTCTGTGTAGGTTTTGCATGTGTTCATTTGTAAATCCATTCATCCTCTTTGCTCATTAATCTGTGCTGCTGTTTTTAAAAATAATCCCCACAAAAATTTGTATACACATTATTCACATTTTAAGGTAAACTACACATTTTTATATACATCTTGGTGCATTTTTAAAGCCAAAAGCTACATTGCAAAATTTGGAGAATTGCAGGAACACAAGATAACTGTGTTCCAATCCAAATATTAGTTCACGAGCTCCGAATCAGGTTGGGTCACTTCCAAACATGGACTGTACAAAAACCTACAGTATCCCTAGTAATACTTTGGGGAAACTTATACGCAAAGAATGGTGGAGATAGCCCATCTCCTCCTCCTTTGGCTCCAGTATTTGGTAATTGGCAACATACTGCCTCTGTTCTTCAGTATCATAGCTAATAACATGGAGCTCTCTTCTCCTCTATTAGAGCTGATAGTCATTGATAGACCTATGCTCCATAAACTGAATCTAAACTTTTTTAAAAAAGAAAAAGAATAAGCCATCTATGCTTGTGTCCATCACAACCTCTTGTGCTAATGACTTCTGTAAGTTCATTATTGAAATGTATTGCCACAACAAACAGCCTATGTGAACATTCACTACACTGCATGGTGAATGCACACATAATCTATCCATCAGGGGTGAACAACATGTGACCTGTGGGCCATGTGTATCCCCCTGGCCTTTTTTCTGGTTCTCCCACTGCCAGTGAATTTGCTACTGAAATTCAGCAGTGCAGCAGCAGCATAGACAAATAGCCCGCTTGTTCAGTGTGCTACCGAAATATGGTGGTGCAGTGGTGGTGACAAAAAGAGGCCATTTTAAATCATATTTGCTATTATCTGGTTGTTGTGGATGGTCCACCTGGAGATCCTATATGATGAGGGGCAATATAGACTTTTTATACATAAATAATTCCCTACTCAAAAGAAAGTCCCATTGAGTTCAATGGGGCCTACTTCCAGGTAAGTGTGTAAACAAGCAGCCTTCATAAATGTATACCCTTTCTTCCATCATGGAACTAAAGACAATTTTATTTATTTATTTATTTATTTATTTATTATATTTTAAAATCGCCCATCTGGCCGGTCACCCAGCCACAATGAACAGAGAATCCCCCAAGTGCTTCACATCCAAGCACTGCCCACACCCAGACCTGCTCAATTTCAGCAGGTGACTGCACTGGGTGCTTTCAGACCTTGTCCTGGGATCTTTGGAACTCCCTGCCTTAACAACTTTATTTGACCCCTTGACCTCAGAGTTTTAGGTGGGCCCTACAGACCTTTCTCCTCTGCCAGTAATTTCATTGCTGGCTTTTATTTGTTTTATCTGGCTGCTATTTTAGGAATTATGATGTACCTTTTTTATTAGATTGGGTTGTTTTTGTTTAGGATGGCTTGCCCTGAAAGGTGGCTTATAAATAATTGAAACAAACAAACAATGTTTGCACACTACCGTTGTCTCTTCATACCGTATATCCAGAAGGTAGTCAGATGATGCTCAGTTTATCTATGGAACATGTGGGCCAAACATTGTTGTAAAAGCCAGAAGTATAATGGAAGGGGGGTGGAATGGGAGGAAGATTTAAGTATTTTCACATATTATTGTACCGGATGTTCAGGATATCATCCTGAACATTAGGGTTATACTGCTGGAAGTTGTAAAGGATTTATATAAAGAGCTTTCCATATACTGCTTCATTCTACATTTCCACGGAAAATCTCTATCTATAGGAACGTAGGAAGCTGCCTTATACTGAGTCAGATCCATGGTCCAGCTAGCCCAGTATTTTTTAACACTGACTGGCAGTGGCTCTCCAGGGTTTCAGACAGGAGTTTTTTTCCCTGCCTCTCCTGGTGATGACTTCCTGGTGATGGAGACTGGAGACTGGGCTTGGTAAATGGCTGACTCAATATGGCCAGGTTCACATTTCCCATTAGGAGAATGAACCATGGTTAGCATTGGGCTCATACAACACCTTCCCATGCCTCCTATTTTGTATACCAGAGGAGATTGGAAGCTTTTGCTTCCACTTTTAAATTAAACTACGTAATCACCGTAGTTGCCCATGATGTCCAAACTAGGTGAATTGTGGCTTGTTTAACCTATGGTTTGAGAACAATTCAGGATCAGAAACTTCTGTTTGATCCTGGCTTGCGTTCTCAGTAAGCAAAGTTCGAACAAACCATAGTTTGCTGAGTTCAGACATCTTGGGGAACTATGGCTTGTTTAAAATCAGAAGCAACAGCTTCCCATTTCCTCCTGAAATTCCTATCTATTTTCTGAAACAGGAGAAAGGAGTGTGTGAACCTGAAGCTCAAGCACAGCTTCTATAAATAACAAAAAATAATGTTTTCCCATGATGTCTAAGCCAGGCCTGTGTAATCATCTGTAAAAAATTGTGGATGGGTGAGGGGAAATGTTTTCTTTAAAGTTCGGTGAACATGTGATGTTCGAGCTCATTGAGGTTTTCCAAATTTCTACTTGAAGCTCAGTTCACCTTGTTTGTATTCCTGAATGTGTCTTCTTTTTTCTTCAGTTAGGAACATGCACATTTTTGATAAAGAAAAAATGTGCATTTTTAAAAGTGTGCACCCAAAATGTGCACTTCCCTCATCCCCAAAGGTTAAAGTATGAAATTGCAGATTGTGAAGGGAAGGGCACACTTTCAAACATGAGCGCAAACTCGGGAAATTGCAAAAATGTGTGAACAAGAACAACATTCTTGTACATCCCTACGAAATCGTATTTGGATGGGGATTTGGGTGGGGTGTAGTTGATACTTGTGCTTTATCATTGCCGTTGGTGTTCCCATTTCTGTAATGCAAGTTTTGCTGCTCTTGGGAACTTCTGCCCCTATTACTCTTGTAAGGTAATTCAAGATTTGTGTTGTTGAGTCTCTTAGCATAATCACTACCAGGTAGGGTGGGGGAGTTGTCTCTTTCTCACTCTGTGTGTGTGTGTGTGTGTGTACATGTGTATAGTATGTATGCACCGTCCTTGATGTGATGGGGTACCTATTTATTGAGGTGTCAGCACTTAAGCTGGAAACACGTAAGAGCAAGCAGAACCAGCTGCCATTAGACTGCAGCCAGCCTCTGGCTAGCAATACAGCAGATGTACACAGCAGGGATGCAATCATTAAGGTCAAACAGTAATGAGAAGCTATTCAAAGTGAAGTCAGGTATACAGAAAAAGAAACTTACCCAATATATTTTGCCTATGGATGCTGCTGGCCTTCCATATCGAATAAAATACTCTCTTTTGGCTTTACATTTGCCTCAAGTGGACGGTCTAATTACTTTTATTTTCTTTTTAAAAAATCATAATGGTTATTATTCGGGGGGGATGGACCCTGCTTTACATAAATCTTTTAAAATATAGGCACTGTCCACAGACTCATAATCTAAAACAGACAGATATCGGGGAAGAGAAATGAGGCACAAAATGAGAAGGGTCATGGAGTAGGAGATGATCAAGGAAACAGTGACAAGAACTGTATGCCTGCCAGTGCTTCAAGCAGAAGGGAGACAAAGAGGTGCATATGCTGAGGGCATGGCATCACTTAGTAATGGGACAGAGCAGGCCTACAGACCAAATCCAGCACACCTGGCTTCCCCAGATGGCCACATACCCTTCCCCAGGCTCCACCCCCTTTCCCCTGATGGTCAATCATTTGGTGGTTCCCGAGTTTTTGAGAACTTGCCCCACCCCATTCTAAAAGGCTGAAATGCCTCTCCTAAGGCTTAGTTACTGGCATTAAGAGCCTTAAGCTACAATATGCTAGGCATCTTTGATATTTTGGCCCTTCCCTTTTTGCCTTCAGTCTCACCCATGACTGGAATGTGGCCTGCGGCCCCCAAGAGCTTCTCGGAAACTGAATTCAGACCTTGGGCTGAAAGAGGTACCACACCCCTGGAACAGAGATTGTGAATAACAGAACGGAAGGAGAATGAAGAGCACCAGAGAGAGAGAAGAGGCCAAAATCTTAGGTCTCTCCATTGCCTTCTGTTTCTCATGTGCTATGAAAATCAGTTACATGCAACAGCAAGATAATATATACAGAAAACATGGGTACAACCCCCTCAAAATTGTTCAAAATATTTCTTGAAATTAGGGAAATTTATATGGGAAATTTGTTTCAGTTTATTTTTGTCACAATTTGCCCAGTTTGCACCTTCTGAATTGAACATGGACTCGGACACAATCTATGGATGAAGATTGTACATTTCTGAGCCTGCAGACAGTGTGATTCATGGACCAAACACAATGCAGCTGACAACATGTGTACATTTGAAAAATACGTATGAAAAATGTGTACTTTTGAAAAATGAACACAGATATGCTTTAATACATGGGAGAAGAATGCATACATTTCAAAGATGCACACAATTGATGCAAAAGTTTGAAAAAAAATATGCACAAAAACGCACATCATGTGGGGAAAACCCAAAGCTCATGCTCTGATAAGGACTCGAGTCAGAATGCACTTCAAGATGGAATTTGGAGAACTTAATTGAGATCTAAGTTTTGCTGAGTCACACAGATCTTAGTTTATATCATAAAACTTATTTGTTAACTTGTACTAATGATTGGAAAACTTTTTCCTTTAATACTCTTCCATGGGCTGTTTTGGAGTCAAATTATTTTTGGTACCCCTTTCTGTATGGATGGTATTATGGCAGGGCTCTCCAACCTTGGGTCCCCAGATGTTGCTGGACTACAGCTCCCAGAATCCCTTGCCATTAGCCATGCTGGCTGGGTATGCTGGGAGCTGTAGGCCAGCAACATCTGTGGACCCAAGGTTGGAGAGCCCTGCGTTAGGGTCTAGGTATATTAAAAAGAAAGGAACAGCGCCACCAACAATCTTAACAGTGAGAAAGACTTGTAGTGCAATGGCTTGCTAGCTGCTGTTTGATCCATATTCTCATGGTAAACTAACCTTATGGGAGAATCTGGTTTTGAAAATAGAGAGATGACCTTTTATGTGGAGGAGTTGGTCTGACAATGAAATTTATATTTTAGATTGGCTAATAGGTTTGGACAATGAATGCCTACCATTTTCAGTATTGAGGATTAGATATCATTTATCATCTATTACCAGCTGGCAGTATATTCAGCTTCAGCATTTGTTGGAGACTATATGCGGCCCATCAGCGATGAGTGCTTCAGTGCCTCCTGCTCTGTTGGAGGAATTAATTGGTTCCTTACACAAAGCAAAGCCCACAATAGCTGTCTGTACACAGCTTTCGGAATGTAGTAATGTTCAGAAGGTCAGAGGTGAATGGAATAAGGAATTTGAATGCTCTATACCAGTGTTCTCCAACCTTGGGTCCTTAGATGTTTTTGGCCTACAACCCCAGCATGCCCCAGCCAACGTAGCTGACTGGGGCATGCTGGGAGTTGTAGGCCAAAAACATCTGGGGACCCAAGGTTGGAGAACACTGCTATACAGTTGAATCAATGGAAAGTTGCCTAAGCTTCCATATGTACTATTACTGTAGATTTAAAATTGAGATTGATTCAGCAATTCTTGCTCGGCCGTGAAACTCACTGGGTGACTTTGGGCCAGTCACTGACTCTCAGCCTAACCTACCTCACATGGTTGTTCTGAGGATAAGAAATGGAGAGGAGGAGGATTATGTAAGCCACCTTGGGTTCCTTGCTGGAAAAAAGGCGGGGTAAAATAAAATAAAATAAATAAATAAATATGGATGTTTCATGTATATTGCACACCATAGAGGCTTGCTAAGGAGAAGCTGGCTAGTTCTGCCAGATGCTGGTGAGATAATAAGGACAACGCCTCAGTGAGGCATATGATATGGGCATGTCCTGTAGTGGCTTCTTTGTGATTGGAAGTAATTACTTATACTGTTTTGTCTTGGAAAGAACGGTGATAGTACTGGATGTACATGCACTTTTAAACTACAGTCATGCCTTGGATTGAGAGCATAATTCGTTCCGGAAACGTGCTTGTAATCCAAAACACTCTTATATCAAAACGAAATCCCCCCAAAAAAATTTGTACAGAGATTTTTAATTTAAGCCGTACTACAGTACTTGTATTGCAAGACGTCGCTTGTATATCAAGTAAATAAATAATAAATAAATAAATATTTAAAAATTTGCTTGTCTTGCAAAACGCTCTCAAACCAAGTTACTTGCAATCCAAGGTATTACTGTACAACCCTGTGATGTGGGGATTAACAGAGGGGCAGCAAAAGTAGATACTGAGAGCCTTAACAGTTGCAAGGAGACTTATACTCCAAGCTGGGAAGGAAAAACACCCACCACCTATCACTCAATGGACTGAAGGTCTTACTGCTCTTGCTACCTTTCAGCATATCTCCTACAATTGTCAAAGTCATATGGATGCTTCTTTAGATATATCGACTGCTTATATTAACGTATATATTTGAAATGGAAATGTTATTCTTTTTTTCTCCCCCTTCTTGTGTTTTATTTTTTCCCCTTTTCCCTATAGGTAATCACGGTATATTGATATATTTCATAGTATGATTTCCCCCTCCCTTTTGGGCGAGGGGTGGGTAGGTTGGCTTGTTTGTTGTTGTTATCATTGTGTCGCAAATAAAAAGATTAAAAAGAAAGAACCATCCCTACTTAAAACACACATCCTTTGGGGGCTCAAGACCCTGAAACCAGCTCACCTTATGCACTGAGCTCTTTTCCAAAGGGCACATTAAAAAATATAAACTTCTCCCTCACTGGAGGTCTTCAAGCAGAGGCTGGACATCTGTCAGGGATGTTCTAGCTCTGAATTTGCTGCACTGAGCAGAGACTTGGACTAGATAATGGACAGAGCGCTCTCCAACTCTATGGTTTTGTCAGATCTTTCTGCATTTGGACATGACATTTTTGGCCTGATGGAAATCACCAGTTTGTTCAAGTTAGGAATGGAGAGGGGGAACACAACCATGGAAAGACATTTGCATTTTCGAGCAAGAAAACTTGGAAGTTTCCATTATGTTTGAGCAAATTTAGCCAAATGGAAGCATTGCCTAAGCAATGTTTGAATAGTGTATAAATTAAAGCATGAAAGCATCTACTCCCTCATTTTAATTGCTAAAATGCCTCGAGGGGGTTATATATCAGATGAAGGAGGACCCTTAAAAGGATCTTAATATCTCTCGGTGGGGGGAGCTGATAGCAAGACACAGAGTGATTGTGCCTTTTGTGTTTTTACAGATGCACAGAGTTCAGAAAGAATTCTAACAGACATGACACTTTTGAATCCTTACAATTTTTCTTAAGAAGTCCAACATACTCAAATCTTTCAATAGCTCAGATGGTGCAAATTTCCTGTGGTGCTTTAGCAAAGAGCTTACATTTCAAACAACTGCAGCAGTCTGATGGGAATTCTAAGAAAAAAAACTAGTCTACCACACACATTTAAAAAGCAAAAAACAAAAACCTGCATAGATTTTTTTTTAAAAGTGCTTATCAAAGCTTTAGTAGTAGTTGTTGTTGTAGCAGCAGCAGCAGCAGCAGCGGCAGCATTAATTATGCAACACTGGATGCCTGAAAGCCACATTGCGACATGGCCTAACCTGTATATAAAAAGTACTTGGGAAATTAAAACAATTTTTATATGATCTCATTCTTCACAGGCTCAAATAGCATGTCATTTAAAATGCCATCAGTGGATGGAATGGGCAAATTCCCCAGAATGACTCATACAGGATTAGGATTGTGTTGATGGAAATGGCACTGGTTAAAAGGTTAGGAGGTTTTATAGATGCATTGCACAGAATGGTGCAAATCGCCTGCATTTGTATATAAAATGTTGCTCAGAGCTGGCTTTGAGCAATCTTGAATACACAGGCTTCTCTCTCTCTCTCTCTCTCTCTCTCTCTCTCTCTCTTTTAATGATTGTCCAGCCAGTTTTCAATGGGTGTGTTTAGCACTCTCCTCAAGTTTGGTTAATGAGGTAGGCAGAGGTCTTGGTATAAACATTTGCAGCTAGAGTAGCTAATCATTTCATAAACACGATGGGACACAGTCAGAAGTGCTCTGCAGCACAATATTCTAGACCAGCCTTCCCCAACCTGGTGCCTTCCAGAGGTTTTGGACTACAGCTCCCAGCATTCCTGACCATTGGCTGTGCTGCCTGGGGCTCATGGCAGTTCAAGCCCAAAACACCTGATGGTTGGGGAAGGCCGTCCTAGACTGAAGAGCGATCGTTTCAGAGGTGTAGCCAGGGCCGGTGCTACCATTAGGCCAACTAGGCAGCTGCCTAGGGCGCAGGGCTAAAGGGGGTGCCAGAAATAGGGAGGGCTCAAGTGGGAAGGGGTGTGTGCTAAATATCTGATCTTGCCTAGGGCACCAAACTGCACCAAACTGCCTTGCACCGGCCCTGGATGTAGCTATCCCTAAGGAAGTGACCCTCCAATACCAACACAGCCCACCACCATGTATTGTGGTTCGGTGAGCGCTTGATAAACCTCCTGTCCTGACCGGACTGCAAAAATGGCACAGTGTGTGTGGAAGATTGACAAGCACCCTGATTGCAACAGCATGTGCCCAACTAGCTTGGTGGTGCAGGGCTGTGCTGAAGTCTTCTGCTTCACCTTGGTTTTGAAGCCATGTTTTTTTGGTCACATGCTTAAACTAGAGCACAACTGGTGAACTTCCAAGGTAAGACAAAGTGAAGGCAAATGTTTAGGCTGGCATAAGCCCTGTGGACGAGGAGCTGAGCCTGAATCTGACAGGATGTCCCTGTCTGAAGCAGGGTGAATCTCAACATTACTCAAAGCCCAACATTCCAGGGGAAGTGGGGAGGGGGCAAACCCCCACAAAGATCAAGAGGGGGTAGCATTCAGGTGGGGGCTGGAAGTTTGGGGCAGATAGTAAACTTACAGCAATACAACATGGTCTGAGGGCCTTTTATAATCCCCCCCCCCCTTTGCTGCAATTCCACTAACAGTTGGGTAATCAACCAACTCCAGAGGACAATGGGCAAAATATAGTTATGGTAAGCCATTTGTTGTCAGTGGAACAGTTTTCAGTGGAATGCCAGACCCAGTTCCTATCAAGTTCAGGGAGGAGGTTCCAGGGATCAGAGCAGCAGACTACTTCTTTCTTACACTAACAAACAAGCTATCTGTCCAGGAATTTTAATGTGTCACATGATCTACCCTGGCCTATTATTTTTAAGAGGTTTCCATTATGGTCTGGCTGGTTCTCCAGTAGTTCTCTCCTTTGGCCAGAGCTGGGGTTAGATACACATGCTGAATTTCCACTACTTATTCCTCTGGTTCCCATCCTATTGCAGGTTTGAGTCCTAACAGTAGATACAAACCATTTTTTTAGATTTCACCTGTTATCTTTACCATCCTAACACAAAATTCAATTCAGAATAAATAAATAGTTGGAACCAGACCCCATCCTATGCAAGTGGAGGGTATGTTGCACAAGGGCAATGACCTCCACCCCACCCCCATTATGCGATGTCATTCCACTAATGCTGGGATCCTGATACAGCCCAGTTCCCACAAGCACTAGGTTGTTGTGCATCATTGTGCAGCATATTGTGTGCCCTTACTTTAAGGCCAGATTTCAATCTGCGCATCTTGCGCTACAGTTTGCTCAACATTTTTTGTGGAACTGACACATTTTTTCCATGAGCACATATCTGAATCCAACCCAAGAGTCCTTTGTTAATCAGTAGCACAATTTTCTAAGGGCAGCCGGTGGTAGAATTCTGAAGTGTAGATCTTTATAAGTCTGCATTTCTCTGAAGAGCTTAGGAAATATTTACAGATCAGAGCAGTCCACTGACTGTACAACCCCCATCACTATTTTTAAATGAATATTTACATATTTATGACCTTTATGTGAGGAATGCATGAATTAAAATGAGAAGATTAAACTCTGCCTTTGGATATGTATGAACAAGAGCCCCACTGATTTTGATAAAAAGTTCTGCTTGTATATCTCAGGGCATAACTCAGCCAAGAAAACACACTGCTTAAATGTTGCACTAATAATCTTTCAGATGCATTATAGAGTTTGTATTTGTATGTAGAGGATGTATGGCTGGAGGCAGGAAGAGAGGAACAAATAACCCTCAGTCTACAAGTTTGTCTTCTCTTGCCTTGAAACCCCATTGCAGGAATATCACTGTCTTTAAAACATCAAGCCACATGGTGTGTGTTTTTGTTGTTGTTCCAAAAGAAGAAGTACAAATGACACAGAAAATGCCTGCTGGCTTGTGAAACTGTAAGTCGGATCAATTGTACTTTAAAAAAATAAATAAAGGTCAGTTGTTATTTTCTTATTTTAAATTACAGCACTACGAAAATGCTAAAGACCTTTTGGTTTTACAGAACATCCTCAATCTATTTGTTCTGATATGAAATAATACTATAAAATATTATGTTAATATAAATATTCATGGGTATAGAAACCGCTATCCCACTAAGAGAGACAAACAGGCACTGGTACTGGGATAAGAGGAATGCTGTTTGTGAGTACCAGGAAGACATCGATAGAAATAATTACCATTGTACCTTCTGTCACAAGCCACCTATGTCATAAGTAAGTATTCAGAAGGAGGGCTAAGAACTAGGGGTGTGCTTTGTATTTGGCTGAATCCCAGATCCCGAACTACATATGTCTGATTCATACAGATTTGGGAGATGTACAAATCAAAGCAGGGCTCATATAAATCAAACCAAATATGAATTTGAACACTCCTGATGAGTCAGGATTCAGAGGAACACAGAGACACAAACAGTGTGTCTCTAAAAACTGATACATTTCTTCCCAAGAACTCCATAAAAGGAAAACACTAGGGTGGGAAGAGGAAGGAGGGAGAAGAGGGGGTGTAGTTATTGACTAGCAGTTCTAGCTGGCAATGGAAGAACCAGGGACACTTGAGCTCACTGAAATTTTCCAAACTTCAAAGCTTGGTTGTTTGGTTCTCTCTCATTCTTTTTTGCAGCCTGTTGTTGTTGTTTTCTTAAATGAGAAAAGTGTGTGTCACGAGTTGAGTGCTACCTTATACTTCTTTGACCAAATATAAAGCACAGCTTCCCACACAGGTTGTTTCAATAAACAAAGTAAAGTTTATTTTAAAATACAACAGTTTCTGGAAATAAGTTTCATACATAAGTTTCAGTCAATATTAATTAATTTACTATCCTATCCTATTACCAATTCGCCCTCACCAACAACTGTTCCCAAATGATCAATTCCCGCACTCACTAGCTAATCTCCTAACAATCCTAATATAATCTCTCCACTCTCTCCAGTCAGCACCACAGACTCCCAAACAGCACTCCAGCACTTCTCACTCACCCCTCTCTTCTCCATACACTCCTGCCTAAACAGCACCGCCCACAGTTCATATAACACAGGCTTGACCTCACCCCCTTCGTACTCCCTCAGCCAATCATCTCACATAGGCAAATACACCATTCTTCCTGCCCATCATTTCTCACTCACCCTAGACTTACCTAACATAAATACAGAGATGCAATGGGAATATATACTTATAACCATAGACTCAATACAAGAACACATTATCATACTTACCACATGTACACTTTAATTTTGCCCCCAAATAACATAGCATCACACACCTCTCCTTCTGAAGTGTTTCTTAACTAGGGTCACCTCTATGCTGTATGCCATTTTCATAACATTTGCCCACAAAATACATTAAGTGCATCCTTTTTAGGATACATTACATTACAATACAGTAAATACATTAAGTGCATTCTTTTCTTTTTTTTTTTTTGAAACCCCCAAATTGTAAAAGCTGCTTTTACAGAAAGCTCCCTGCACCTATTTAGCTGAAACTTGGCAGGCAACTATCCCTGCAAATTTCATCCAATTCTGCTGAGCAAAAGACATTATTGGCAGTTCCATATGTATTTTGCTGAGCAGAATTGGGAGAAATTTATATATATTAAAGGCATGTAGTACAAAACTCCCTGCACCTTTGTGTCTGAAATTTGGCAGGTGTAGTTCCCTCATAAGGGACTACTATGCCTGCCTGTACATGCCATCCAATTCTGACTAAGAGGGAAAAGGGTATACCAGTTATTGATTTCCTATGATAGTCAACAAAGATCTGGATTTCCGAATCAGTATTTGGATTTGGATCTGAGTGGCAGTGGGCAGCCCCCAAATTGATCCAAGCTGAATTGGGCTGTTTTCTGAATGGCCAAATAAGAGTCTGAACTGAACGTTGTGGTCAGCGCACACCCTGACAGAAAACAGATGGAGAGTGAAGCACCGAAGCTGAGAATAATATTGCATCTAAGACTAGGTGACACATTATGCCTGCCATAGGCATGCTGGTTCCAGGTGCAGACAGAATTAATTTTAATACCAAATCTTCCATGAATTAATTAATTAAATAAATCATTAATATATTAGTATTAAAATGAGGGGGGGGGAACTCCACACACAAACTTTGCTGCTCCTCTGGTGGGGACTTGTGCCGAGCCAGGGAAAGGAAAGTCGCGTGGAGCTCAGGGGGTAAAGTGGGGTGAATTTGCCCTGCTTCCACCCCCTGGTCGAGTTCCGCACACATCCCTAGCAGAGGTGCCCTGAATAGCCTGGTGGCACTGCTATCTAATTCAGAACAAAATGGTCCCATAGGAGCAGTCACCTGTTTTCCCCCAAGGATGCCCTTGGGAATAATGCTATGCCATAACTTCAGGTAGGGCAGGCAACCTGGTGCCTTCCAGTTGTTTTGGACTATTACCCCCATAATTCCTAACCATTGCTCATGTTGGCTGGGGCTGATGTCTTGCCTACCTGTGACTTAGGACCATTCTCATTGGGCCATTCCATTTCTAATGAGAAAGGGGTAATGTTTGGCTGCTCAGGGCAACTCCGTTGCCACTTGAAGTACTGAGAAAGCTTCTTTTTTGACATTGGCTGTCTTGTCCATTATAGTAATTCACCACCACCACCAGCACCTCCCCAAAAATCTGACAGTTCACCCTCCCCAAAAGTTGCCAAACATCTCCCCACTTCTCAGGGCCCAAACAGGTACTAGGGCTGCCTCCATTATAAACTGACATCAGGCAATGAGTCAGTATAATGCCAGTTATACAGCTCTAGCGGAAGCTCTAGTACAATTGATACAGAAGAATAATGGTCAGAGCAAGATAGTTATTTAGATTCACCAGGGAAGGCTCAGCATCTGTTTGCAGACATACACGGTATTTCGGAGCATCCTTCTGTTTCTTATTGTGCTCCCCACCACCACCACCACCTTTCCCCCCCATGCAATAGCTTTCATGCTTTAATGGCTGATGATAACAACAAGTAATTTTGTGTCACTTACTGGGTTCACTTTGGGATTAATTCATGCTATTTAAACAAAGTTTTCTTTGCTGGTTCTAAGCTGCTTGCTCCCTTCCATCCCTAGCTCCCCCAAGGAATATTTCCCTTTGTCAAGAGTCAAAACAGATGGATTGAAAAACAAGGCAGCTGATTATTTTGAAAAGAGGTGGAATGTCGGAAAACATTACTGGCACAACATAGGAAGCACTGAGGCAAGCACGAGGAGCTGTCAGACCCACATCAAAAGGGAAGCCTTTAATAGAAAAGCAACTGGTAATCACGCATGCCTGAGCGAGTTAAATTGCTTTATTCAACAGTGGTTGCATGCTAATTGGGAAGGGCCTAAACTTGGGGCCGGAGCTAAGGGTAGTAAAGCAAAAGTGACAGCAAGCAATTCAAATTCTTTTTTAAACTTGATGCTGTGTTTAACTACCAGCAGATATAGGCAAAGAATTATCTATTTGTTTAAACTAGCTGGAGATACTTCTGATTTTACAAATGTCTGAAATAGGAGATGTCTCATAACAGCCCTCCCAAATCTGGTACCCTGCAGACATTTTGGACTATAACTCCCAGCATTTCTGGGTATTGACCATGCTACCTGGGGCTGATGGGAGCTGAAGTCCACAACATCTGGAGGGCACCAGGTGTTATCATGCTGCATGGAAACAGAGAAATGGGACAAGGATCTTGTGGAGAAAGCCAACCTAAGCCCCCTGCCTGACACACACACACTCACCAAGGAGGGGGGGAGGAGACCCAGGGGGGGGAGACAGCCAGTCTCCACAGATGCCAAAGGGGACAAACAACATCTACATAGAATCACCCCAGGGGGAAGGCAGGAAGCATCACCAGGTTTGTCAATGCTCTTGCATATCAGCCCCATCTACATGACTTGAATACCTCTCCAGGGCGGACGCTTCGGCACCCCTAAGAAATGGCCACTCAACACCATAGGATGGGACCATTAAGCAAGTGGCTTCAAAGGGACCCCATCCCACGGGGGGAAGGCGTCACCCCACCTGACCCAAAAGGCCGCCCCTCAGGGAGGGTGTCAACCCACCTGATCACGGAGGGAGGGGCTACCTGAAACACCAAGGTATAAAACACCCTGCACAAGGGGACTTTTCTCTGGACCTGATCAGCAATCTTGCCCATGCCTGGGGTAAGGGAACGAAGGATCAGCAACCCCGGGAAACCAAGCTGAAATCACTGGCCGCTTGGGTTGACCGGACCCCCGGGAAACCAAGCTGAAATCACTCACAAGCCGCTTGGGTAGACTGGGCCTCCGCCGGGAACCCAGCTAGCCACTTGGGTTGACCGGACCCCGTTGGGAACCCAGCTAGCCGCTTGGGTAGACCGGGCCTCCACCGGGAACCCAGCTAGCAGCGTGCGGTTGACCGGGCCCCACCGGGAACCCAGCTAGCCGCTTGGGTAGACCGGGCCTCCGCCGGGAACCCAACTAGCCGCTTGGGTAGACCGGGCCTCCGCTGGGAACCCAGCTAGCCGCTTGGGTAGACCGGGCCTCCGCCGGGAACCCAGCTAGCCGCTTGGGTAGACTGGGCCTCTGCCGGGACCCGAGCTAAACTAACTAGCTGAGAGCCCTGAAATCACGTTGTCCTTGAGGCTTTTGCTTGCTACTTTGTACCGTACTGATAAGCTGTATTGCTGGCGTGGGTCTGAGTTTGTGAAGGTAATTTTGTAAATAAACTTGTTTTCTAAAAGATACTTTTGTGGCTATAAGTTATCCCTTTGTTCTGGGCTAAGGCGAGGCGCTGGGGACCTCGGAGAAGGCCCGCCCCAGCACCCGCTACCCACATGTGGGAGGGGGAAGGATTTGGGGGGAGGATCACAGTGTATATGGAGGGGAGCATTAACCCATCACCCCCAGCTGCCATTCCCCTGAAAATCACCCTGGTATGGCATTAGGCTAAGAATAAAAGCTGCTCACATTTGCATAAATGGGGCTTTTTTGGTAATTCTAATTGCTACACAGGCGGTGAGGCCAAGGAGGGCAGGCTGTGGACTGGATCTAATGGTACTGCAGGCTAACCCTACTGTATCCTCATCCAACGAGCCAGAATCTGAACCCATATAGGTTGATTCTGGCCTGTTCTCACTAACCATAGTTTAAGCAAACCACTTTTCCCTCAGGGACCTGTGATTTGTTTAAAAACTTCCAATCTCCACCTCACAGTTATAAAGGAGAAGAAAAGGGAAGGGTGTGATGGTGTGTATTCCCAAGGCTCTCACCACAGATTGTTCATGGAGCAGGAAACCATGGTTTCCCATCATGTCTGAACAAGAGCAGAACCCTAGTTTTCCATCCATTTTTCTGTATAACCCACATTGTCTCGTTTGACTGCCTGCTGTTCTTCTCCAGGGTTTTGTGCAGTCTTTCACATCACTTGCTATCCGATCTTTTTAACTGGAGATGCCAGAGATTGAACCTAGGAACTTCTCCATGCAAAGCCAGTGCTGTACCAGTGGGCTATGCTGTGTTTCTTCAATGTCCCCTCAATGGTCAGACAATAGATAATGCTGGTCTATTAGGGCAAAACGAATAGAATTCAACCAAGTGACTTTTTTTTTAGAGTAAACTTTCGCCCTCCATAATGACAATATTGATCTTCTTTCATCTGTTAGGATTAGGATATTAACATTTATTTATTTATTAAAAATAAAGCTAATGAATTCAGATCATAAACTTAAACCAAAGCTTTTGGCAGAACTGTTTCACACATCAATGCAACTCTTGATAAAAGGTGCTGTTTGATTTTATGGTGCCTATCATTAACTGCAGTCTGACATTAAATATCATCTAATTACTGTACTACATTATTATATGCTAGTCACTTATTCCGAACAATGCAGATTATGTACTAATACCCTCTACACTGTATGTGGAGCAGAATTTTTTTTTTAAAAAAGTAACTGGAGGGGGGGGGGAAACAACAGAGTTTGAAACTTATCCCTTGGGTAGAAAAAGAAGTTTCTTTCTTGTGTTAATATTCTGAAATGTTAATGAGGATTTCTTTTGTTTGCATGTAGATAATTACTAGACAGCAAGAAGCATCTATCATATGACAGTATTCCTTGTAAATCTTTGGAGGAAAATAATAATTCAAAAGAAAAGGCTTTTAGGGCCAGAATAATGATTATGATGGACGTAGAGCACAAGTTAAGGACAGTCTGTAGCAGCCTTCTCCAAACTGATAACCTCTAATGGTTTTGGACTACAAATTCCAGCATCCCTGAACATTTGCCATGTTGGGTGGAGTTGATGGGAATTGAATTCCAAAACATTTGGACTTCTGGTTGAAAAAGGCTGTTATGTAGTATGATAATAAGTTGAGCATGTAGCGTATCCATGTTCCAAGAGGGATGCATTACATTTTTATCCAGGTTTCCCATTATGGAGCTCAAAATGGTGTATATGCTGCTCTTAAGGTTGGACAAATCTGTCAGTTTCTGTTTCTCAATTTTCTCATCTTAATTTTGGTTCATCTTGAACTTTGAGAAGTTCTCCAGTCTTAAGTTGGGTTCATCTCGAACACTGATTTTTATTTTAAAATTTGCAAAAAAATCCAAAAGCATTTTTGTGCACGTTTTCCCTAATACATGCATTTTTAATTCATTTTTGCAAGCATTTTTCCCAGTATGATGCATTTTAACATTGTTTCCCCCAATATACACATAATTGTATGCATTTTTATTGGAGAATTCCATTGCAAAATTTGGAGTACTGCAAATTTTGAAGGATAACCAAGGTTCAGCATGCATACTGGTTCAAAACCGCAAAATTCAGTGTGTGAATGTGAATGTGACACATTAAAGTGTGTGTGTGGGGGGAAACAAACCCATCTTTGGGCTTCTCCAAGTACTTCTAGTAGATGTGTGGAAAATATCTAATACGTTGTTGTTGTTACTATCATCATCATCATCATCATCATCATCATCATCATCATCATCTCTTGATTACCCCATTTCTTCAAAGGCTGACAGAGAGAGACTGCACTGAGGTTATTCAGAAAGCTGAGAGAAGTGTTGAACCCAGGTTTCTGCAGTTAATGTCCAAGATGATAACCTCTGCACCACCAGTAGCTTTCCAAACAGAATGCAGCGTGTGCCTATCATGAGATGGTCAGAAAGGGTTTGGGCCACTTGGAATCACTTTGTACTTCAAATCTGTTTAATCTTTTTAACTATTTTGTATGTTTTTATTGTTGTTTTTATGCACAATCTGTTGTGAACCGCCCAGAGAGTTTCGGCTGTGGGGCGGTATAGAAATGAAATGAATGAATGAAATGAAATCCTCACAGCCTGTGCATGTGAGAGTGTGTGTGTGAGGGAGAGAGGGTCTATCAATGTAAAAATTGTAAATCCTTACAGAGATAGAGAAAACATTGTTTCAGTGTGTCAAGCCCTTACTGGGCATTATTCTCTCCATGCAAGTAACATGGCATGGAAAGATTCTGGGCCTATGCACACTAACAACTATCCCACTGTCACATCCCCTACTGGCTCCTCCATCACACTGTGCACATGTTGGGGGAGGGTCTGAAGGGTGAAAGTCTGCGGCACATGCGTAGGCTGCCCTATTGGGTGGGATTAGTGGGCATAGCCCACTACCTCTCCATGCGATGTCATTCATTCATTTATTTATTTATTTCTTATATTTATTAATCGCCCATCTGGCTGGCCACCCGGCCACCCTGGGCAATGTACAATTAAAATACAATAAAACAATACAATAAAATATAATAATTAAAACAATATAAAAAATTCTTTTAAAAACCTAACCCACCCCATATTCCTGCCTGAACAGCCATGTTTTTAATGCACGGCGGAAGCTCATCACGGAGGGGGCATGGCGAAGGTCACTAGGGAGGGAGTTCCATAATGTGGGGGCCGCCACAGAGAAGGCCCTCTTCCTAGTCCCCACCAGCCTGGCTGCTCTGGCTGATGGGAAAAGGAGAAGGCCGTCCATGGCAGACCTTGTTGAGCGGCCTGCTTGATGTTGCCGGAGGCGCTCCTTGAGATAAACTGGGCCGGAGCCGTGTAGGGTTTTAAAGGTCAAAACGAACACCTTGAATTCGGCTCAGGCAAGCAACTGGTAGCCAGTGCAACTCATTAAGCACTGGCGTGATGTGATCACGCCGGCGGCTGCCCTTAATCAGGCGAGCCGCCGCGTTCTCTACCAGCTGAAGCTTCCGAACCGTCTTCAAGGGTAACCCCACGTAGAGCGCATTACAGTAGTCTAGGCGAGAGGAGACCAAGGCATGAACCACTGATGGGAGCAGGTGATTATATATTCTCCATTCATATGGAGAAAGAAACACAATAATAGTCATGTGGAGAAAGAACACTTCAGTCTCCTCCCTCCAATCTGCTCTACTGTTTTCTTGTCAGACAAACGAGACTGCAATCAGCAGGTTCCAGTAGCAACACTGCATACCAAATCACCACCACCACAACAACATGTACACAAGGGATACGAAGCATTGCAGTATTTAGACCAGTGTTCTCCAACCTGGGGCATGCTGGCTGGGGCATGCTGGGAGTTGTAGGCTAAAAACAACTGGGGACCCAAGGTTGGAGAACACTGATTTAGACATTTAACATGGGCACAATTCCTCTGTCTAGGAATTACACTTCTAGGCAAACTTACACCGTCACATGGATAAGCTTGTTCCATTTTCTGCACACGGGAAAGGTGTTTGAATGTTAATATATCTATTTGATTGCTTCTTTGTTCTAGTGGATGGGCAACACACATTCCCCCTTCTCGCCCCACAAAAGTAAATCAGTGCACATCTTTCTGAAAGCCTTCTACTTTCCCTAAAAATTCTAGCATAATTTGTGTTTTGGTGTTTTTTTTGTTGTTTTTTTGGAGGCTCAAGCAGAAATCTCGACATTTACTTCTAATGTTGTTTAATCCAATATGTGCCAGTTTAAGCCAGTGGCATGTAGAGGTTCAAATCTCATCTCAGCCATTAAGCTCACTGGGAGTCCTTGGGCCAGACACTGCCATTCAGCCTAACCGACCTCATGGGATAATTGTGACAATAAAAGCAGGGCATAATCATGCATACCACCATGCACACCTTGGAGGAAAGATGGCATACAAATGTGATCAATAAACAAACTCTTACTCTCAGTGCCCCATATGGACCACCTATAGCAGTACATGGGCACACCAGTGGACTTGCAGCGTGATGAGGATCATGTGAAGATCCTAGATGGATGGGCCAGAGCCTCCATGAAGTACCCATATACATGGCCACAACAGGGTCCATAAAACTGGAGCTTTCCTCAGTTCTCCCTTGGGCCATGAACTCACTGGTGCCCCATGTACTCCAGCAAGAAATCATGTGAGAACCAGTGAGAGGCTGAACTGGACCTGTGACTTACCATCAAAGTAAGTTCTATCAGCTTGACTGGGAACCATTCTCGCAAGAAGAAAATGAAGCAGAGCACTTATCTATAACACTGGGATTCAAGATACTGTAGAACACACTGCAATGAACAGAATGCGCAGAATAACCTCCCCCCAGAAACAATAGGGAGCCTTTTGTTATTACATTAAAGCCTGTTAGCTTTGCCATAATTGCTTTCTCTTCTTATCTGAAAACAAAAACAGCAGTGTAGTATTTAAATATTGTATACGTTATGAATATTAACGAGAAATGAAGGCATGTGTCTTGCAGAATCTTTTCGATGGCTCCTCTATGTATTGTAAAGGAGTCTGCACTGCAGAAGAATCTAACCTTGTAATAGAAATTTCAATCCTTTGAATTGAGGTCCACTTTCTCTTAAGGGCTTATAAACCATTTTTCTCCAGCGGAGAAAGAAAGCCAATAAATGCTGCACTGTGGCCTCTTTCTTCTCTTTCTCTTACATTATGGCAAGCCACTTCTTGCTTTTCTCTCACTCAAAGAAGTCAATCCCATAAGGACAACAGACCTGGTGTTGGCTTTGTCATGACTAGGCAAGGAAAAGACAGAATATAAGCCCCATGGTGGATGGCCATGCCACTAAGTGATGGGTGATCCGACGGGACTCGACCCTCCTCCAGCTCAGCGGATGCCGCCACAGTGCTTGACAGAGCTGACACAAAAGCAGGTGCACTCTGTGCTGCTCGCCGGATTTCCGAGTTCCAGGCGGGTCGCTGTTTACGTAGGAAATGCCTTAATATACACCAAAAATGGCCACAATTTGCATGAATTGTGCAAATTGTGGTCATTTTTTGCATATATTAAGGCATTTCCTACATATATAGCGGCCTGCTGGGAACCTGGAAGTCCTTTCCTCAGCTCGATTCAGAAGAACATGAATCAGTGCTGGGGGAAGCCACAAGCGAGGCAGCGTCTGAGGGGTCGAGCTAGATAAATCCGCCGGATTCCACCACCACCCTGGACGGATTCCTCACACATCCCTGGCCACCATCAGCTGCATAACGCCTCCAGGGCACACAGGGAGATGGCACAATTTGCTGTAGTGTGCTACATCATCAACCTTTACAAGTGGCTATGCACAGTAAGGCATGCCTCTGAGGCTCTTCCCAAATCTCAGTAGAGTCTGGGTAATCCGAACAGAGACAAAAAGAAGGCCAAGGCACCCCCACCAGCACTTTCTGCTCCGAGCAGGCACTCCAAGGATAAATATGATTTTTTTTTTTTACCAGGACGATGATATTTCTGCATCTTCAGCCGATACTCATGACTACCCTGGGCAATGGGGAACAATTGGCTAATAAG
This sequence comes from Shinisaurus crocodilurus, assembly GCA_021292165.1. Lineage (NCBI taxonomy): Eukaryota > Metazoa > Chordata > Lepidosauria > Squamata > Shinisauridae > Shinisaurus > Shinisaurus crocodilurus. Next base: position 102,072,669 of record CM037877.1, read on the forward strand.
ACATTACAGCTCTTCTTCATACTTCAGGGCCTTGTGTGCTGAAATGTAACATATGATCAAGGTCATCCAATACAGGGGAAAAAAGAACGAATTAGGCACTAAAAAGCAGCGAGAGACTGAAGGGTGGTATAGCACATTTCCCCCAAAAAACCAAAGTGTTGCCTGACAGACACGGAGGGCTGTTTGTGCCAGCGAGAATGTTCAAATGTTGAATCATTTACAGTTTAAGATCTACTTAGTACTAGACTATAATTGGTTTTAGCACTTGACAGCACATTGGTAGTTTGCACCAGGTAAGTGTTCCTGATGATGTCAGCCCTTCCTCCCTCACTGCCTACCTGTCATGTTGTAAGCACTGCTCTGTTTTCAAGCAGAGTGGATCTCCGTCACATAGATTTGAAGTGACTGCACCGAGGTAGGCCCCACTCAGTCACTTTGCTATGCTACCCTTGCTTGCCATCTACTTCTATTTAAATCATCAGGGCTGGCTTCTTTCCCTCATCTCCCCCAATAAAACTTCAAGCTCTCCATTCAGTAATGAAGTAATTGCAGGACAGACTATAGCATATGCTCCAACTCTTCGTATTTACCAGGGATGGTTCTATGTTTCCTGGGGCCTGTGTTTACTGTCCCCATTTTGTCCTACTTCTGTCTTTTTAATTGCCTTGTTGTTGTTATCATCATCACCATCAGAATAATAATAATAATAATAATAATAATAATAATAATGTGACTTGCTAGAGTTGTCATTCTTTTAGGTTCAGCTCTCTTACTCTCTCTTTTCCCAGAAACTAAAGAAGTTAAAGCTAGGGATGTGTGAATTAATTAACAACAACAACAACAACAACAACAATGATTAATGATAATAATTAATATATTATTATTATTATTATTATTATTATTATTATTGGAACTTAATAAAAATAATAACAACAACAACAACGGAACTTGGCCTAGAGTTGTCATCCTTTAAAGTGAGATTCCCCGAATCCCACCTCAAATCTTGTTCCAGTTCATGTCCATATTAGATTGTGAGCTTTGCTTTTTTTCGCATGGAAATTTGTGCATATTTCATGCACATTTTCCCAAATGTATGCATCAAATTGTGCACGTTTAAAATGTACCCATTTTCTCTCATTCGTTAAAGCAAGCATGTTTGTGCTCATTTTTCAAAAGTATGCATTTTTCATGCACATCCTAACACTGGCCCAGGTATTGATGGGGAGGAGGCAGTCATGGAGGAACCAGGAAGCCCACTCAAATTAGCAGTCTGGCCAAGAACAGCCTGGGGAAAAACACCACCTGCAAACTCAACCCCCAAGGCCAACTGTCAACAGTCCCAGTTAGGGATGTGTGTGAAGCTCACTTGGGGGGTGGAAGTCTGGCAAACTCACCGGGCTCCACCCCCCGAGTTCTGCTCGGCTTCCCTGCTTCCCTGCCGGGCAGGGCCAGGGAAGCGACTTCTTGGTTCCTGGCAGTATTCTTTTTACATGGAAAATGGTGTAAGATATGTTAAAAAGGCTGCGATTTGCACAAGTTACACAAACCGTGGCCGCTTCTAATGTATCTTACACCATTTTCTACATAAGAAGCGTACTGCCAGGAACCCAGAAGTCCAGCAAGTGCCTCGGCTGGTGCTCACTTTCGGCCCAGCTCAGCAGGTGTGGCAGAAGTGCTCGCCGAACACCCAGTGAGTCGGGTGGTGGGTAGATCACCCACCCCTAGAGTCCAACACTCTAACCACTATGTCACACTGGCTCTCATATTATCATGAACTCTGTAGTAACTCAGAGCTAATGAATGTTACAGCTCCTGCATGGTGGCACCTTGATAGATACAACAGTTCAGTCATGTCCAGAATATCCATGTTAGCACCAGTCACCACCAGTTTTTTTCCCCCAGTGCCATCCCTATGAGGAAGGACATTGAAATTGGCCCACACTAGCAACGTTTTCCAATTGTCAAATGATAAAACCACATGTGGGGGGAAATGGCATAACTTTCTGAGTTATGAAGGGGAGCCGATTCTTTCACTGTTCCATTGTCAGTAAAACAAATGTTGAATGTCTAATTAACCATAATATTTAGGTTAGGAAATGCTACATATTTAAATTCTAGCTTGGAGAGCACAAAGAGGAATTTATAGGTTTTGTGGTGGAAAGTCAGAGAAGCCAAAATTGTGTGCTTCAGTTTGACAGCCCTTACTATTCCCATGAGTTCTCTGCCACATCAGAGCCATCCCAATCTATTTTTAAGGCTATTTTGAAAACCACCAGCATATAAAATAAGATAGAGATGAATGCTGACACATATGAACTATCTACCCAGATGCTTTTTTAAAAAAAATCTCCTCCTAGGCTTATATAACTGGTTCTGCTTTTCATCTCCACATTAAAATAAATGTAATTCATGTCAAAGTAATGAAATAATCATAATACCGGTCCTCGGGCATCGTCTGAAGACATATGAGACAACAATCTTTCTGAAGCGAAGCAGGTGTTGGTCTGGTCAATTCCGGGATGGGAGGTTTCCTGGGAAGAATCTCCTTTATGTTGCCTTGAGGTCTGTGGGGAAAAAAAGGCAGGATATATTCTCAGTGAACCAAGATTTTAGTTCACAGAGTTATTGCTATTATTATTTTGCCAGATATCCCATTGGAAGCAAACTTCTGTTGGCATCAGTTAGACTGTGTTTGTCAGCATCTTCACTGCAAGGTTTTTCCCTTAGGAAAAAGGCCACAGCTCGGTGGTAGAGCACTTTCTTCACATGCAGAAGGTCCCCATTGCATACAGACCATTCAGTCCCCAGTATCTCAAAATAGGACTTGGAAAAACCAAGCGTGGACCAGGGGTGTTGAATCTATTTTGGCCCAAGGGCTGAATTTAATTTCAGACAACCTCTTGAGGGCCACATTCCAGTGGTGGGTAGGGGAAGGGGACAAGGGGAAGGGGGCTTGGCCTTCTGGGAAACACTGGAGGTGAGGATTGGCCCATGGACCTGAGGCTCAACACTCCTGGTGTAGACAATACTGAGCTACATGGACCAATGTTCTGATATGGTATAAGGCAGCTTCCTATATTCCTATGATAGCTTTGCAGCATGATCAACCAGGCCAGAACTAAAAATGGTGAAGCTGGAAGTAACCTGATGGTGTTGGGACCAGCATATGGTCACACCTGATATTCAGCTGACACCAATGTACAGGTTACCACTGTGCCAGTTGACAATGGGAGAGGGAGAAAGGAAAGGATGGAAGAGGAAAATGCTGCAGTGAAGCCAAGCAGTCTCTAGAGCAGGGCTCTCCAACCGTGGGTCCTCAGATGCTGCTGGATTACAGCTCCCAGAATCCCTTGCCATTAGCCATGCTGGCTGGGTATGCTGGGAGCTGTAGGCCAGCAACATCTGGGGACACAAGGTTGGAGAGCCCTGCTCTAGAGCAATGGCCTAATCAAGTGTCTGTAAAGCATTGGTGGTGCTGGTGAAAGCTTCTTTGGCCCAAGTGACTCCCATATAAAAGAGAGCCAGTTCAGCAGTGGACCCAAAGGAATTGCTTGACACATATATGGAGAAACCACTGCCCAGAGTCCTTTGTTGACTATGGCAGAAGGATCTTGAGGAGTCTGTGGGCTAGTGTCACATTGGGGTGTGGCCACCATGAGGGAGCAAAAAAAAAAAAAAGGACTCACACTCACAGAAAGCCTCACAGCAACTAGTGGTGGGGCCAATCTGGAGCCAGCTGAGGCTCGTTCTGGGCTCGCCCCCCCCACAAGCGGCGGTGGCCAGATCCCGCTCTTCTGAGCAGCGTGGAGCGTTGTCCACGCCGCTCGCTCCACTCGAGCTGCCGCCGCCGGAGGACCCCCCAGCCCTACCCGCTGCTGCTGCCGCCGCCGGAGCACCCCCCCAACCCTCCCCGCTGCTGCTACTGCCGCCGGAGGACCCCTGCCACCCCCAGAGGACCCCCGCCGCCGCCGGAGGACCCCCGCCACCTGCTGCCCGCCGCCGCCATCCCCCGCTGCCGCCGCCGCCATCCTACCTGGTCTGGTGCGCCTCCGCCAGCTCCGCTGCCTCCGGAGCCACTGCTCTGGCGTGCTGGAGCCCCGCCCGCGCTCTGTTTTGGCGCAGGGAATCATGGCAACAAGGCTTAAACAGCCCTGTTGCCATGGTTCCCCCCACCAAAAACAGAGCACAGGGTCCAGTCGCGTTACTTCCTCCGTGCTGGAAGTGACGCGACGGGACCCTGCGGACAGGGAGGACAGGCTCTCTGCTCGGCGGAGAGCCCAGGTAAGGCTCGCGCACGGGGCTGAGTAGCCCGTCGGACGCGAGCAGGCCCAGTTTGGGCCTTGCTCCTGTCTGCGGGCTGCTTGGCTACATCTCAGCAACTTTCTTTCCAAACTAAATTAAAATTGTGACTTTGATGCTGGATCATCTTCCCCTTTCCTCCTGATGCCAGATGGGGGTGGAGAGAGTTGGACCTTCCCCTGATCACGCGCAGCTGTGGGTGGGGAGAATTTTGCAAGTGTGGGGGAGACGAGTCGGGGCTTACCTGTGGCGCAGGTACACCGTCAGCAAGGGGGTTGGGCTTCAGTAGTCAATATTAGGCCTGGCAGCCCCACCCAGACCCTCTTTGTCTTCGGCAGCTCCTTCCCTCCCGCCCTGTATACAGTATGGGCTCCTCTGGTCGCCGTTAAGGGGCCAAGTAGGAATTTTGGCTCATCTCTATTAGGGAGAGGAGCGCGTTTCGCCTACTCCATACTGCTGCAGGGTTTGGGAGTCGTACAAGCAATGTACATAGTGATGCAATTTGGTCACATTTGGATTGTAGACAGGTAAGTGCGGGTTAGGGTAGTGATAGGGTAAGGTGAGCATCATTGGCATCATTCAGGTGACAGGTGGTTTCAGGATGCCTCATGTTGATGGGTCAGTAGGCTCAGACAGCTGAGGATCAGGAACGCCTGTGATGCCTTTGTTCTCGCCAAGCTTGTTGTCATGTGACTCCGAGAGGAGGCAATGCAACAAAGGCTCCCAACACTAGAAAGTGGAAAATGGGGCGGTGGCGGCATCATCGCCACCTCCCGGTTTTGGATGCTCCGCTGAATTGCACAACTGAGCGGCCTAGGAGGCCAGATTAGAATAACCCGCACTCCATCCCTTTGCATTTCATTGTATGTAAATAAATGTGGCCCAGTTATACACCAGCAAATTGTCTCGACTCTTCATTTTCCCCCCTTGTGCTCGCAAATGAAATTATTCCTTACTTCTTGTTCCAGCTCCAATGTGAACATCATATTTCAATGGAACAGGCTAGAAAATACAGTGCTTCTATTTAAACACTCGCCAGTTCCCTAGAGTTTCCACCTTGAAGCACCAGGGAGGATTCCTGGGAATTGCCTCTCAAGGAGGAGACACACATATGCCTTGAAGGGAAGGGATTGTCAGGGGAAGGACTCATAAGGAGTAGCTCGTGCTTGCCAGAAGGTCCCCTGAGAAACTGAATTCAAGCAGGAAGTAAACAATTGTTATGAACTTTGCCACTTCACAAAAGAACACCAAGCAGAATGTAGGAGGAGGACCATAGTAGGTCCTTGAAGATTGCATCTGTGAGGGTCTTTTTGTGGGATTATGAGAGGGGGATTTTATGGCAATTCTCCAGGAGTGTATTGTGCCCACAGACACCTGAGTCCACTTTAATTCTGTACCAAAAGTCTGAGACCCATTAGCCAGAACCTATAAAACATGCAGGGGCACCATTTCACATTTTGAAAGGGAGGTGGGTGGGAGGGAAGATTTGAAGAACCACTATCCAAGGGTAAATTGCCCTCAAAGGTAGTTTAATTAAACAGTGTTTCTGACCACAGTTCCTTTTTTATATACCTCTCAATAAATATGGAAGTGCTATCAGCATGGAACAGACATCCCCCGAGGGATGGCAGAACCAGCAAATTTGCCTAAATATTCTAAAAATAACTGGGTTTGGACTCCATCTAAACTTGAAAATTCCCAGACAATATAAGGGAACAGTCCTATGGGCCCCTAGACATTGTCCGAGGGGCCATAGGATAGTTCGGATTACAAATTCCTAGGTCGGAGATAGAGCTCCAACCTCGGAGCTGGGAATTGGGACTCCCCGACCCTCCCTCCCCTGTTCTGGCTGCTCTCCAAAGTCAGGAAAGCGACCTTAGAAAGGGTTAAAGGGGGCGTTTCAGAGGGCAGGGAGGAGTGGAGACTGGAGAGGCCAGGTTACAAGGTATCCTGAAGCCACTTCAGCCTCCTTCCCCTCCCTCTCTTGGATGCCATCTAGTCTAGCAAAAATGCAAAGTGGGAGGAGTGGGCAGATGAAGATTGCCTTTACAGCTCCACCCACCCCGCACGAGATGAGTGAGTGTGACCCTCCGAGTTTGGAACGTCAAGCTCATCTCCATAGGACTGCACTGTAATTTGATTTTTAAAAAAAATAATAATAATCTGTTGAACCAGGCACTATTTTTTAGTATAAACTGTACAGCATGATCCTATCCATGTTTAGTTTGAAGTAAGGGCCACTATATTCAATGCAACTAGATGACGGGAGAGCCAGCAATTTTTGAGCTTGACTAATTCTCCGAAAATCTCTTCAAAGCACATTTTGGCGCACTCCAGTTTTTGTTTTTGACCTGTTTTTCAGCTCCTTCAAATGGGAAAAGTTCAGATTTTGAATGGGGAAAGTGCATAGTTCTGTACAGATTGTTCAGAAGTGTGCAGTTCTCTCCCCCCCCCCCGTTGACTAAAGTGTGAAAATGCATGTATACATGTATTTTTTAAATGTGCCTTTCAAAGTGTGCTTTTTTTTTTTTTTAAAGCATTTTTCAAACGCAATTGCAAATTTGGGAATTTGCAGACATTTCTCGGGGGGGGGGAACTGCTCTTGCTCATGTTTGCATAATTTGCAAACAGAAATGAAATTCTCCTGCATCCCTACGCGGATTCCCCCCACCCCTTTTAAAGACGCATTTAATTGATAAGGACAGCATGTAAGGGATGTAAGTGCTTCTAAGGAACAATCACATATGGTCTGAGACAATGGAGGGAGATGCCCCCCTGCTTTCCTTGAATGGTGCCCACCCCAAAACATGTCTGGTTCATACCTCAGAGCTCTGAGGTAGCAGCGGCCTAGCTTAATGGATGCCATTTTCACCCAGTCATTGTAACAGACTTCTGTCCTTTCAGAGCCCACTTGAAGCAGTAACTGTAGATGCAGCTCTTCCAAGCCAATGTAAAATGAAGGAGCGCATTTGATTTATATTGTTGAAGCCTTAGTAATTCATGCTATTCTTCCTACAACTGTACGTTCTGTAAAACAAGAGTAGTAATATCACTATGCAAATACCTGCATTATGTATGAAATAACGTGAGCAGATAGACCACTGAAATTAAAATCACACACACACACACACACCAATTGCCAATACTTTCTTAAAGGTCATTATATGGAAGAGGAGAGAGAAATAAATCATGCATATTACTTTAAGAAGGATGAATATTTTGAAGACAATTTAACAGGAATGGTCCTATGTTTCCTTTAGGATATTTTCCCGGAGATTTATAACATCTCCATCAAAATATTTTAAGCACATCTTTAAGCAAGCCCGCCGCTGCTGACTCTGCAAAGCAAGTAAATGAAATTTTCTAATTTCATTTGCTAAATACGCTGTTTTATTGCCTATTTGATACAGCAGCCAAGTTTCTGATTGTTTTCTCATAGTGGACAGAAGCTGCTCACTATTCTACAAATGAGGTAGTAAAATTGCCTATTGTTCAAAAGAGGCAATTATTCAAAATCAGTGCAACTTATTTGTTTTCTGGGTGAACCTTTCAAAGTCACTCACAAAAACAGCCATTGAGAGAAGCATACAGGAGCTTTAAAAAGGAAAAAGAACAACCAGTCTTCCCATACACTAACAGCCCAATCCATGTCTACTCAGAAGTAAGCCCCACAGAGTTCAATGGGCCTTAGTGCCAGGTAAGTGGGTATAGGATTGCAGCCTTGCAATCCTATACTCACTTACCTGGCAGTAAGGCCCATTAAAATCCATGGGGCTTACTTATGAGTAGATATGAAAAGCATTACACTGTAAGGAAATGAAAACCATCTAATAAATATATATTATAAGAATCAAATTGTTCTGACTCAGTTAGGGAACATAAAAGCACAGGTTTATCCTGTATTAATCCCACTGATGAACTGCAGTTCTCTTGGACTTCATCTTCCATCAGTCTCAGCCAGCATAGCCAAGCTGGAGGGCATCAGGTTAGAGAAGACTGTATGACATCACAGGGTTCCCCCCCAATATGTTTTGCATACACTTTATTTGCATATTGTGATCATTAACCTCCTTCATATATTTTTGTTTTCTAAGTTCATAGTTGCATTAACTCCTCCCTGTGGTGTGTGTGTGTGTGTGTGTGTGTGTGTGTGTGTGTGTATCCATACAATTCCTTATGGGTAAACTTCTTTTCTATGCAGAAATAAGTTAAACTTGACAGAATATTCAATTGTATAAACCACAGGGACGGGTGAATGAGCCATGTTCGAACTCGTCAAGTTTCTCTGAACCTCAGCTCCCTACTCGTCTCTCCTCAATTTGTGTGCACGTTTGCGATCGCTGTTCATTTTGCGCAGATGGGAAAATTGTGAAAAATGAATACCCACCTAATGTGAAAGTTGTGCAAACAACTCCCAAATTTGCACAAATTTCCTGCATAGACTAACGTGTGCATGATTTAAAATGTGCACATGTTGAGAAAGTTGTGCATTTTGAGAAAGTTGCACATTGTACACATTTGTGGATGTGAAGGCAAGTTTGGTAATTTGCTAACATTTTCGGAGAAAATGCACTCCTGTTCATTTGCAGGATTGCGAACAGGGCATCTTCAAGTGATTTGCAGACTGAAAGGATTGGAAATTCTCATAATTCCCTAATGAACTACATATAAGCTTTACCTGAAACACCATAATTTTTCCTCCATATCTCACACCTAATTAGCCTTAATACACAGCCTGTCCTCACAGTGTCAATATGATTCTAAAGAAGAGCTATCTGCCTTCCTGTTGATATATATCTGTAAAAGCAAATCATGCATGAAGCACAGCTTAATTCGAGGGAAATGGCTGGAACTGGGGATTAAGCAAACAGATAATGAACCTTTTTAATTCTAGTTCATTGGTTTGAATAGGCCCAGGACAGCTGTAACTAGTGTTGTACAGAAAGAATGTTAGTATGAGAAAACTCGTCTATGCAAAAGTTGTATTCCACTTGAAGAATGCAAAGGTAATTCTGTCCCCGCACACGCCCCTGAAGATATCAACAGAAGTGTTAAATCATCCATCTATGTTTCAAAAAGTGATGGTATGGCCCAAGGCCTTCCAGTGTGTTTCTTGAGGTTCTCTCTACGTCACACCATTATCTCGTACTAATGAAATGACTGTCATGATGATAGCTACTATGTATGTGAAGAGAAGGCCTGCATATTGCAGAGACCCCTGTGGGGATTTCCAAAACTTTGTCATACAGTAAGTTCTATGCACACAGACACATTGCCCTAATGCGTAGGGATGTGTGAGGAATCTGATAGTGGGGGTGAACATCCGGCAGATTTTCAATTTCTACCCCACCCCACCCCGATTCCAGTTCGCCAGCTCTGTGGTGGCGCCGACTCGCTATGAAGCGAGTAGAGCCAGCTCACGGACTTCCGTCTCTAAGATAGGCCATGGTTTGCGCATTTTTAAAATGCTGATGAAACTTGCACAAATTGCATAACTTTACACAATTTGCGAAACTCTGGGTACTTTGTATGCTTTACACAAATAATCACTTGAAAAGCATGTGGACCTAGCGTGATTTGCATAACATTGGCTGATTTTACACAAATTGCGCTAGATCCACATGCTTTTCAGGTGGTTATTTGTGCAAAACATGCAAAATACTCTATTTTACACAAATTGCATAACTTTACACAATTTGTGCAAATTTCTTTAGTGTTTTTTAAAAAATGTGTAAACTGCAGCCCGTCTTAGAGACAGAAGTCCACAGAGAACCCCCGACTCAGCTCACTTCTGATCATTGGGTCAGAAGCAGGCAGGAAGTCTGTCGAGCTCAAATAAGCCCAATGTCAGCACATCTCTGCCTAATGGGATCTTTGTCAATGTAGGATGAGCAACCACCTGTCAAGAGTTGAGGGCTGGTTTAGCAACCACCACCACATTGGCTCTAGGAGCAGTGCTTTGTCCCACCCACCCACCTTAGCTGTAAATGGCAGCCATTCATTTTGGTAGCCTTTTGTGATTACCAAAGCCCTGGCAACATTCCAGATTTGATTACTGCAATGTGTTCTATATTGGGCTGCCCTTGAAGAGTTGGTTCAGAGTACAACAGCTGGGTGGTTGACTGGAATTCATCAGTGGGAAATATCTTGACAGTATTCTTTTTAAATTCTTCACTGACTTCTGTTTTGTTTCCAGGTACTATTCAAGCTGCTGGATTTGATCTATAAAGCCCTTCATGTCATGATTTGGGACTAGAGTATCTGAAGGAATGCCAGCTTTCATATACACCTGCCTACTCTTCAGCAGAAGCCCCCACCCTCTAAGGTTAAGTGAATGGCAACCAGAGAGAGTGCCTTTTTGGTGGTGGCACCCTGGTTGTGGAACACTCTCCTCAGGGACATTGTGTTCATGCCTAGTTCATTAAACTTTAGGTGCCGGGGGAAAGAATCTTATGTTCGTAAGCTTTCAGTAGATGGTATATTTATTTCTGTCGACTGTTTTGTTTTTATTGCTGCTTTTGTTTTAAGTGATGTTCCTGCTTGTATTCTACTTTATTCTGCTTTTATTACTGTTTTGGTGCAGTTTTGTTGTCTTTCCTTTAAAGTGGGTGGAGTTGTTGTTTTACATATTTTTTGTTCTCAACTGCCTTGGAAGCTTTTATGCCAAAAAACCTCCCTGGAATCTCTTTCTTGGTGTGATGCTAGTTACCTGTATATCTATCCATTATTAGTGTACTTGACTGCACAAATCTGTGCATCTTTACTTAGAAGAAGGCCCCACTGTGTTAAATGGGGCTTATGTAAGTGTACATGACATTGTACACGTATGCCTTTATTCTGTTTTTATCCCACCTTCCTCAAAGGAGCGTTGGGCAGCATACAGGTAGGGATATGCTGACACTGGGCGGTCTGGTTCATTTAAGCTCGACGGACTTCCCCTGCCCACTTCCGATCCAATGATCGGAAGCGGGACAAGTTGTTTTTCCCCCCCATGGGCTTCCATCTCGAAGACGGGCCATGGTTCGTGCATTTCTTTTTAGATCCCAAGGAAATTTGTGCAAATCGCACAATTTGCACAAATTTACATGATTTGTGAAAACCATGGTATTTGTGCATTTTGCACAAATTGGCACCTGAAAAGCAAGTGCATCTAGTGCGCTTCACATAAAATTGGCTGATTTGTGCAAATTGCATGAGGACCATGTGCTTTCCAGGTGCCAATTTGTGCAAACCAGCTGAATTGCTGCATAACGTGCTAGATCAGAGTGCTTTTTGGGTGCTGATATGCACAAATTGTGTTTATGCAAATTTATGCAAATTTCCTCAGCTTTTTGTTGTTGTTGTTGTTGTTGTTTAATGCACAAGTCACAGCCAGTCTTGGAGATAGAAGTCCATGAGCTGGCTCAACTCACACCATAGTGAGGCAGCACCAGTGCAAGGCTGGTGAACTGGAATCTGGGGGGCCAAATTGTGAAAATCTGTCATATTCTCACCCCCCCTGTCGGATTATTCACACATCCCTACATACAGGATTCTCCCCTCTCCCATTCAGGGGGGTTAGTCTGAGAGCAAGTGGCCCAAGGTCACCCAGTGAGCTTTGTGGCCAAGTGTCAATTTGAACCTAGGTCACCCCCCAGCCTAGGTCAGCACTCTAATCACTGTGCCACACTGGCTCTCTGTCTTGGTGTCATTGACAATATGGTTTTGGTACACATTATGGTTGTCTATATTCTTTTCTTGAAATATTTTCACACATTTAGCTATTGGTCCCCCTGGCACTGGAGCAGGGTAGGCCCAAGATATTTTGCTGCCCATGGCAATGGACAAGATGGCAGAGGGCTGACTGCACTGGCAGTTGAATTTTACTTGAACACTGGCAATGGGAAAGCATCTTCCACCACACCTGAGGGCAGCAAGCCAGCTTAGGGGGCACAGGGGAGGCCGTGTGGCAAACACAGCTTTGTCATCCAACAACTCTCTGCTGCTCCCTGCCCCGAGCACCTGATGCCTGAGGTGGTTTCCTCATTCTGCTTAATGGTATGGCCAACCCAGCACTGGAGGCTGGGCCTTGGACGTGGGCCCTTGACAGGGTATAAATCAAAATAAACAAATAAATGGCAGACTCTGCACATAGAAAATAATAAAATGCATTTCGTAGGGATGGGTGAGAAATTAGTTTCATTCCTGACCAGAAAAAAAAGTTGACAAGAATTTATGCAATTCTTACTGACCACAACTAAATGTGGACCTACAGTATGGAGTGGGGCTGTCCTTTGAAAACTGTCTGGGAACTCCATCTGGTCCGAAATAGGGCAGCAAGATTGCTAAATCGTACTGGGTGACGTGCTCATATTAGGCCAGTGCTTTACCATCTGCACTGGCTATCAGTACATGTCCAGGCCCAATTCAAAGTGCAGGTTTTAACTTACCAAGCCCTAAATGGCTTGGGGCCAGGTTACCTGAAGGATCGTCTCCTCCCATATATACTTGCCCAGACCGTAAGGTCATCCTCAGTGGTTCTCCTTCGGGAGCCCCTGCCAAAGGAAGTGAGGTGGGTGGCTACTAGGAGGAGGGCCTTTTCTGCTGTGGCACCCTGGTTGTGGAATGAACTTCCCAAAGAGGCTCACCTGGCACCAACATTGTGTTCTTTCCGGTGCCAAGTGAATACCTTGTTTTCCCAGGAATTTTAGTCTTTTAGTCTCTGTTATTTTAAATATTTTACTGTATTTTAAAGGTTGTGATGTGATCAATGCAACAAAAATGAATTCAAAAAATGTGAATGTTTCTAAAATACATACAAGCACCCTTTAATCAATGGGACAAAAAATTGTACAAAATGTGCATGAAAATACACATGAATTTCATCAGCAAAAAACAAACCAACCAATCCAATACAGACATGAGTTGGAATGAGTTTCGAGATGGAAATCGGAGAGCCTCAACTAACTTGAGTTTTTCCAAGTCATACATCCCTAAATAGTTGAAAATGCAAACTATTCTCTCTTTACACAGTTAAACTCTTTTGGTATCTTACCTTCCCATCATATACCCTAATTTTAAAATAGGCATGAAAACAGAAACTTTTATTGAGTTGTGTCTGTGCTCCCCTCCAACCAGCCATCTGCTAATTGACTTTGGTTCAAATCTGTTAGGTCACAGAGGACTAATACCTCATTGAACAGATTCTCCTGAACAGAAGGTCTCTTCTTCCTCCTTGCCTTTTGTTGTGATAAAATGGGTTGTACCAAGAAAAACAACTGACCTGAGGCTTTAAGAAATACAAGTTTGCAGGGTTGACTTTCTTCTTGCGTCTTATTACTTCCAAAATAACATTTGTTAACAAAATTAACCCCCACATGGTGTACATACAATTTTGAAATAGGTCCTTATTCTGTACATTCATGTTCTTTGAGTAACTGGTTAAACATCCCAGCATCTAAAGGAAATGATTTGCCCTTGGTTGTTGATGTTTGTGTACTTTCCTAAGTCACAAGCTATGGTCATGGATTCCCAAATGGACAGTAAATAAGTGCATGTCCTAACATCAAATTCTGGGGACAGGGGCATCTGCTCAACGTTCAGACTGAAGTGAAAGCACTTTCCGCATCTGTCCGGGGCCAGAACAGACATTGCTTTAAATATGTGTCTAACAGCTACTTCTTTTTCATTTTTAATCTAGAGTAGGTGGAGAGGCCCTGATCCAGTTCAGGACCCTAGCATGGGGGTTGGGGCTTCCAAGATCCAGATCAGGGGCTCTGCTCTTAATCTAGCATAAAAATAAAAAGACATAGCTGCTAATCACACATCTAAAGTAACATCTGCTTTGGCCCTCAAACTACAAGTGAAATAGCAATGGGGTGTCCACCAAATAGCTACGGTATAAGTCCGCAAGCTAAATTGGGGATGTATGTATGCTAAATTTGTTTCAGTTTGTTTTTAACCAAAATTTAACAAGTTTGCACCTCCCAGAACCGAATGCAGACTTGAACGCAATCTATGGTCAAATTCCGTACCTTTCCAAGCTTGTGACATGAGTCATGGATTTATTTATATATATTATTATTATTATTATGATGATGATGATGATGATGATGATGTGTTTTGAAAAATTCATGCATTTGAAAAAATGTGCATGGAAAAATGTGTACATTGGGGGAAAGTGCATAATTGATGCATACATTTGGGGAAATATGCACAAAATACCCACAATTTTTTAAAAGCTCACAATCTGATATGGACACATGACAGAATGTGCTTTGTGGTGGGATTTGGAAAACCTCAAGGAGCTTGAGTTTTGCTGGTTCGCACATCCGCAAGCTGAGGTGATTTGCAGCAGAGCAGGTAGGAAGAGTTGCTTAACCCTTCTTCCACCCATCATCCCCCAACCCCATGCAATGCCTCGGTTGCAGCCCTTCTCTCCCTTCCATGGTTCCAGGCACCGATTCCAACATAATAGCTAGGACGAGCATGTTCCAGAATAATAATACCGGACAGGGGAAGGGTTAAGAATCCTGTCCTTCTCACCACTTCTCAGATGTAAATTGCCATCTCAGCCAGTTGCTTCGTAGTTGTTCAGTGGAGACATGGGTTCCTAGATCTGTTTCTGCCTAAAAAATGCAATATAAACATCGAAAACTGGGAAGCTCTGGCCCATGAACGATCTAACTGGTTGACCTTTCACAAAGGTTCTATGGACTTTGAAGAAGCCCGAGTGCAAGGTGAAAGGGAGAAACATGCTAAGCGAAAAGCACGTCAAACGAATCCTTTACAGGACCATCTTCCATCTGGTAACCTGTGTCCTCACTAACCATCTGGTAACCTGTGGGAAGCTGTGTGGATCTAGAATTGGCCTCCACAGTCACTTATGGACCCATCGCTAGAGTCTACACAATTTTTCTTTAGAATTTCCTCCTTTTAAAATTTCCTTTTTGTAAATTTTTATCCTGGAAGACAATCTTACTCAGTCACGAGTGATCACCTGATGATGATGAGTTCCAGCTAGAGTCACCAACAAACCTGTAAAATACTGAGGACATTTTCGATTTCTTGGGTCCATTAAGTCAGACCCTTTGCATTACCAATTTTGTTAGTACCAATGATTGTTTACCAGTGGATGCTGATGTATGTAGGCCCTCTTCAGAACTTTGGGCTCTCCTCAACATACTGAAAGAATGTTCATGGGGAATGTGGGGGTAGAATCGCAGCAGCAAGCTATGTGTCTTATCTTATGCATGTTCCATCATATGCCTGAATGTGCCTATGCACATTCAGTAATACCTTGGATTGCAAGCATAATTCGTTCCGGACTGTGCTTGTAATCCAAAACACTCTTATATCAAAGCGAGTCTCTGGCGGGCGTGAACGGGGCCGATTTCGGCCCGCTACGCCCGCTCGAGGCGAGCGGTTATATCCCTATCAGACTTTTATTGCAAGACGTTGCTTGTTTATCAAGTCAAAATTTATTTTAAAAAATTGCTTGTCGTGCAAAACGCTCTCAGACCAAGTTACTTGCAATCCAAGGTATTACTGTACATTTGTCCAGACAGAGAGGTACCTATACACCAATGGAACATTCATACAGCAGGGGAGGAGTCTGCCCCCTCACCATACACATGTCCAGAAGGAGCAGTCTGAAATCTCAAGAGCACTCTGGTCTGATGGCTTCCATGTCTGCAGAACTGTAATGTGTGAATTCACCTTTTGAAAGAATGACTAACATTAATTAGTTCCTAGTATGACTATTCCAATATTTCACCATCTGAAACAAAGACAAAAGAAATGAAAAAGAAATCATTCTATTACCTGAGATGTAAGTCTTGCTAAATTAATGTGATGATGTCATTTTTCAAATAGTCAGGACCAGACCAAAATATTTGCTAGCCCAAGATGCTGCACTGTACAATCTGGGAGGAGCACCTGAAATCTCTGGTAATGTCACAGATGGTGCTAGGGTGCAAAATCAAAGATTTGCACAAAGGTGCACCACAACACATATGATTTCATTGGCACCCCTGAAATATTGCTGTCCCAAGAAACTGCCTGGATTGCTTCTGCAGCTGGAACAGACCAGCACATAATTAAAAGGGATTGGTGTTGTGTACATTTAGTCTGTGTGTAAATCTGTTATTGGAATATAATTATATGAAATCCCCAAGAATCCCAAATCTTGGAGAGAGGCATTTAGTTCTTTTCTAATTTAAGTCTGCAATGGGTAATCCAAAATCTGCAGAAACAGAATTTAACAACCATTGCTAAATACCATTTAAAAAGTAGAATAAAATGGAAGTTGGTGGTCATAATAGGAATAGATTCTGAAAACATATTACAAATACAAATAAAGTAATAATATATTATCTCTCTTTCTACCCCCAGACAGAAAGATGTATGCAAACAACAAAATGTATTAGGGCACAATCCTATGTATGTTTAGAGAGAAATAAGTCCTACAGCTCCCAGCATTCCCCAGCCAACATGGTTGGGGAATGCTGGGAGTTGTAGGACTTTTTCTGCCTAAACTTACATAGGATTGTGCCCTTAGTAAATTAAAAAGAGAAAGAGAAATCTAAATAAATAGAATTTAAGATATTTTTCAACTAGAAGAGAAGGCTCTCCTTTCATCTCAGCTGGCCAAGCGAAAGAGAAAGTAAAAGCATGCTAATACTATTCAGATCCTTCTGCCAAAAGCGGGGAATATGAAGGGAGAATTAGACATTATAATATGCATACTGTTGTTGCCTAAAACAACAAAAAGTGTGCGCCTAGTGCCCGCTTTGTCCTTCAAAATATCTAGTACAACCAGGGCCAGCTCCAGGTTTGAAGGGGCACTGGCTAAGGTGCCTTCCATGCCCACCATGGCCATGGACCCATCTCTTACTCCTGTGGACTTACCAGCAGTGCTGGGTGATAGAGGAAGAGCTGTTGCTTTTGCTGCTGCAGCTGGGTGGTGGAAACAGAAAATCAGTGCCATTGGTGCTGGTCTGGGCCTTGTGGCACCTTAAATTTTTTTCTTTCTTTCCTGGTCCTCCATTGAATGCTGGGAAATATTTATTTGAAGAGGCTGGGGAGCCCCGAGAGTGCAGGCCCGTGTTGCCAGCCAACTACCACCACTCTTGCCATCTTCACCTCCCAGAGTAGCACAGGAGCACTTCTAGGTTGCTGACTGTTGCTGTTTCTTCAGTTCCCTGCTAGCTGCTCCCACAGGAGCGAATACTTGCATTACTCTGTTCTACAGATGTACCAAAACAGGGAAATCTGGTTCGTTTAAGCTCGATGGATTTCCTGCCAACTTCTGGTCCGATGATAGGAAGTGGGCTGAGTTGGAGGTTTTTTTCATCGACTTTCATTTCTAAGATGGGCCACGATTTGCACATTTAAAAAATGACAACAAACAAACACGAAGGAAATTTACACAAAATTGGCCAATTTGCACGAAATGGCACCCCCAAACCACATCGATCTAGCGCGATTTGCGCAGATTCAGCCTCTTTGTGTAAATCAGCACCTGAAAACCATCTGGTTCTAGTGTAGTTTGCGCAATTTCTGCAACTTGCTCAAGAACCACGTGGTTTTTGGGTGCCAATTTGCACAAATTGGCCGATTTTGCACAAATTTCCGTAGCAGTTTTTTTTTTTTTTTTTTTTAATGCAAATCACAGCCCGTCTTAGAGATGGAAGTCCGCAACCTGTCTCAACTCACACCACAGTGAGTTGGTGCCAGCGTGGGGCCAATGAAGTGGAATCTGGGGGGGCTGAATCATGAAAATCCATTGGATTTTCACCCCCTATCATATTCCTCACACATCCCTACTCTTGGTCTCCCCCCTTTAAAAAAAAATTAAAAAAACCATTTCTTTCTTTTCCAGTGCTCAATGGACCACAGAAGAAAAGGGGGGAAATAAAGGTGTCATGGCGGGCCCAGAGATGGGAAACAGACAGCTTCCTCACTTACTACCACCTTATCTTGAAGCTCCCCTCAGCATCAGTTGGCAGGAGGAAACATTTTCAAAGGGGCCCACATGGCTGACTGGGTAACTTAAAGAATTTCCCCCCTTGACACTTGGTCTTGAGAGGACATCCGCTGCTGCTGCTAGGGGTGGAGTGCGAGATGAGGAAACACAGAACATGGCACAGCTAAGTTGTAGACATTATGATGGGGGAAATGAATTCAGAACTAAACAGTGCTACCATTTTTGGTGTCAGTCACGTGAATATCATACCATAACATCTAGTCCCATAATGTATACCAGATTCAATGGGATGGGCTACAAATGTTGCAGTGTATCCTTGCCTTGTAACAAGGATAGAAGACAGCCTGTTCCAGCCAGCCATATCCTCCTCCACAATACTCCATTCCATTCCTTCCTACCCCCTTCAGTTTATTGGGTTTTTTCCCCTTTTCTTTTGCATATGACACACAACATTCTGTGGCTACAAAATATACTGAGTCCCCATTGGACAGGTTTGGGTGCAGGAGGGCTGTCCGTCCCCCCCGGGTTTTCTTTTTAAGATTTGTTTATGCTTCTGCAAACTTTCAGAGCCCCTCAAGTGTGCCTCTTGCTTCTCATTGACTGTGTTTGGGCTCCATTTCTATCTGCAGTGCAGGCAGAAGGGATAATTGATTGTTCCAGCCTCAGTATGAGTGCCCCCAGATGATCTCAGCCTCTGCTAGCAGTGGGGCTATCTTTGGGGTTTTTCACGTATTACCAGTGCTTTTTTTCTGGAGAAAAAGGTACCGGAACTCTTGGATTACATTTCCTCGGGAGTAGATGGCGATTAAATTGTAATGCAATTAATAGAAGAAAAGGTGCTGGAACTCAGTTCCGGTGAGTTCCACCAGAAAAAAAGCCCTGCGTATTACACAGAAACAATGTATTGTTTTGCTATTGCATGTTAGCTGCACTTGGAGCTGCAGCCAATCCCATGTGCTAAAAGGCAGATCGAGTCATTGATTATATGCCCTGTGAAGAGGTGGGGTCAGCTTCAGTCTGCTAACGGTGGTGTGTGTGTGTGTGTGTTTTAAATGAATGATCCGAGGCATGGGCATGATGAAACTATAACATGGGATCAAATTTTCAAAGCCGTCTAAACATTGTCAATGGACTAGCAATAGAGAGGTCAGTGCTGAGACAGATGGCAATGTTTGCAGCTTTGGGATAGACTTTAGGCACATATTTGCCATCTGCCTGCACAGCATTTTCTGAAACTTAGCATTTAGGAAAGTTTATTGCTGCAAAGCTGATGAGCATTAGGAGACAGATTACAGAATTCTTGCATTCAATCAAACACGTTTTAAACAATGTATCGGGAACTCAGCGAACACCGTGTAGATGCGCTACCCCCCTATTGTTTTCCCCTTAAAGAAATCCTCCCCCTGATCCTTTGAATCATCCCCCTGCCCTTTGTCTGAAGCACAAAAATATGCAAACTGCTCCTTTATAGGACTCAGTGGTTCCTTACAGGGTTTTGTGCAAAACTGCATAGAAGTTAATGGAGCTGTAAGTGTTCACTGATGCTGTGGCACCTGTTGTTTCATTTTCCCCACTTCATTTTCATAGAGGTTTTCCCTCCCCCCTCTTAGAGAGGTTAAAAAGATTTCCTGCAGATGAATCAGCTACCCTCATACCATTTTATTTAAACAAAAATTAGCAACAGGAGAAAGGAGTGGGACAAACAATGCCAGATTTGCCTTCCTGGATGAGACCAAAACCACTCTGTGCTGGACCCAGACTAAGTTAGTTGAACTTAGTTCCCATTGAAACCATTATGACTTAAGCTATTGGCTGTGGAAAGCTGAATTCACAAGAAGGACATGAGGGAGATGCCATCTTACAGTATTTGTCCTCACCGTTATCTAATGATAAATAATCAGTAAGTTATTCCCTTCACTTCTTAGAAATCCCTTTATTCTGATCAAAAATGGTCTGTGCTTTCCTCAGTTTGTTCACCAGAGGAGAAACTAAATTTCACATTACTTTTCATGAAGGTGAGATCCATTGACAACCTAGGAATGTGTGGTTCTTCCCTGAGAAATTTCACTATCTTCCCAAAATTCCTTTGGCCACTCTGATAAACATTTATCAGAGAATGGTGGCACAAGATGTCCCATTACATGAGGCAGGACGATGTACCATCTCCTCTTCACACATTCATGCCATCTCCTCCTCCTCCTCCTCCTCCTCCTCCCCCTTCCCCCAGTCCTTTGTTTGTTTGGTCATTTTTGCTGCTGCACAGCTAGTCCCCAGGGCTACCTCACCCACAATGACTATTTCTGAGGAAGGACCTCTCAGAGCAAGGCATTTGGGCCTGTTGGGGGTCTCCAAAGCACCTGCCTGATGCCTCACTCTGAGGAGGTCCAGAGAGCCATGTCAGCCACTTTCCTGTGGTGGAATGCGCCATGGCAGGAAAGCAAGAAATGCCTCACTCTGAGGAAAGACTCCTCAGAGCAAAGTACTGCGCCAACCACCAGCCATTTTCAAAAGCTACACTGGTCACTTTCCTGCTGCAGCATTTTCTGCATCAGTAAAGCAACCAGTGGGACTCTCTAAAGAACCTGTCTACCCAATGCCTCACTCTGAGGGGTCCTTCCTCAGAGCAAGGCTTTGGGCCCAGCTGGTGGCCATACTCCGTGGTGGGTAGGTGATAGCAACAGCAGCCCAGCAATAATATATACTCAATGGCTATGGCAGCTACTGTCCCTCTGAATCTGCTGCCTGAGTCCAGGGTCTTTCCCTGCCTCATAGGAGGCCAGCCTTGTCCTGAGATTGATGATGATGATGATGATGATGATGATGATGATGATGATGATGATTTATATTTATACCCAGCCCTTTTTCCTCCTGCAAGGAACCCAAGGCGGCTTACATAATAATAATAATCCTCCTCCTCCTCCTCCTCCTCCTCCTCCTCCTCCTCCTCCTCCTCCTCCTCCTCCTCCATTTTATCCTCACAACAACCCTGTGAGGTAGGTTAGGCTGAGAGTCAGTGACTGGCCCAAAGTCACCCAGTGAGTTTCATGGCTGAGCAGGGACTAGAACCCGGATCAGTCCCGAGTCCCAGTCTACATGCAGAAGAATACTCAGTTCACTTTGAATATAGCTTTAGGTGAAATGCTGGTGGGAACCCTTACAATTGTACTGGCTTTGTATACAAGAACATTCCATCCTTAGCTGTCATGACTAGATAGCTGTAATGTAGCTACAAAGTCATTGCTGCTAGAAAGCTACAATAACTTTGTTCAAACCTGTTCAAAACATTCTATGCTGATAATAATTGATTTATTTAAAATATTTATATCCCTCCTTTCTGGCTGATATCAAGCCTCCAAAGCTAATATTATTTTGGATTTCTCCTCACAGCAAGCGAGGAATATCTGTTTGCTTTTAAAAGAGCAGTGGGAGAGAATAATCTCCTGCTTCTTCGTTGCCTATTAATAAGTTGTGTATGAGGCTTTCTGCACTGGCAGTTAAGAAAAGAAGGTGGGGGGAAGAGGGCTTCACAGTCAAATATATCTCAGTAAAGTCTGACCAAGTTTTAAAAAGGAAAGAATTTCAGAAAGAAAAAACAAAGATCAGAGGCCAATGTTGTTAAGTGGCAATATAAATAACTGTGTCGGTGATAAGTAGAAAGCTTTTAACAGCGTAAGCAATCTGGTAAGGTGGAAAATGGAGAGCACTGTAAAAATAAGTAATAGGAAAGAAAGAGCTGGTTATTTTCATTAGGTAACAGAAGAATTTTGGACTGACTTGATAGGAGTGCTAAATAAAGGGTGGGCAAAGGAACTAATGTAAATGAGGGGAGTTCCTGTGATTCCAATAATCCTGTGCAACGCAAAATTCAGAAGCTTTAGGCTGTAATCCTAAACACAGTTACCAGGGAATAAACCCCACTGAACACGGAGGGTCTACTGGAGAGTGGTATCCAATGCTGTCCATGTGCTAGCAGGACCTACTGCTACTTCCATGGGAAGCTGGCAAATCCTTAAGAAAAAGGAAATGGAAATGAAAAATGCTCATTTCCAGAATGGAGTAGTCCAGCAGAGCTCACAAAACAGGATCTCCAGTGACCTGTCCCATTCCAGAAACAAGTATTTCCACCAGGGTTGCTTTAGGAAGTGCTACTTTCCTACAGCACTAGAAGTGGGTCCCACACTGGTGTAACCGAAACAGCAGGCATGCAGTGGCAGTATAGGATACTGGCATAGGTTTGTCCTGAAAGTGATGGGAGCAAAAGTCATATTCTGTCTTTTGGATTGTGGGTAGAAGGGGTGGGAAAGACCTCTGCCTGCAACCTTCAATAGCTGCTAACATCAGAGTAGACTGAACAAAGTTAGATAATCTGACTTGGTAAAAGGCAGCATATATTCCTATGAAGTGCTAATAAACAGATCCTTTCAAACTTTTGAACATCACCTCTGGTCACCAACCCTTCATAAAATAAAAATCTCAACTGATGCCTTCTGAATGCCCTGGCATACCCTCCAATTGTGCCGATTATAAGCACCATGTGGCTTACTTCAGAAGATGTCCTACAGCAATATCTACCCATTGACAGCAGTGGGCCCCCAGCTCTGGAATGCTCTCCTAAGGGAAGCCCACCTGGTGCCCACCTTTTCAGCACCAGGCTAAGAAGACTTTCCCCCCAGTCTTTTATTTAAAAACAAAGTGTTTAAGGGTATAATCCTATGCTTGTTTAGACAGAAAGAAGTCCTAAGTCCCAGCATTGGGGAATGCTGGGAGCTGTAGGACTTTTTTTCTGCCTAAAAATGCATAGGATTGCACCCTTAAAGGATTTTAAATATTTTTGTACTTTTGTGTTTTATTATCTTAGTCCCTGCAAACAGGTTTATTATCCTAGCCCCTGCAATATAATATTGTATTTATTCTGCACTGGCACATTTATAAGTTCTACATTGTTGGTTGTATTGTGATTTTATTTGTCTTTTTATCATCATCATCATCATCATGATCATTATTATTATTATTATTATTGTAGAAAGCCCAGAGAAATTTATTTTTATGAGGTGTTTAATAGATTTAATGGATAAATAAACAATTTCCTCACTGTTTTTACAAGTTGTTGGCATGAGTTAGATCTGGGACAGAACTGGAGAATATTTACTAAGGGCGCAATCTTGTGACCCCCTAGACATGATCGCAGGTGCTATAGCAGTGTGCTCCAACATTGGGGGCCCAGATGTTTTTGGCCTACAGCTCCCAGCATGCCCCAGCCAGCTATGCTGTTTGGGAATTGTAGGCTAAAAACATCTGGGGCCCTAAGGTTGGAGAACACTGTGCTATAGAATGCAGTGGGTTTTTGGCCTACAACTCCCAGCATGCTGGGAATTGTAGGCTAAAAACATCTGGGGCCCTAAGGTTGGAGAACACTGTGCTATAGAATGCAGTGGGTCTCCTCCTCCGAGGCTGGAGAATAGAGTTCCAGCCTCAGAGGAGGAGATCTGACTGTGGATTCCCACCATCTCCTAGCCATCAAACCAAGACAGAGTTGGTTTGGTTTGATGGTAGGTTTGATGTAGTTGGTTTGGTTTGATGTAGGCCATCAAAGAGGCATTTTATTTTCACCCCCTGGCAGAATGTCATCAAAGTGGGAGCAAGGTCAACCTCCCAAGGGAAGGAATTCCAAAAGTCTGCCTGCAGTTAATGAAAAGGCCCTCTCTTGGGTTCCCACCAAACACACCTCTGACATCCATGGGACACGGAGCAGAGCCTCACCTGTAGATCTTGATGTACTGGAGCAGTGGTAGGAGCATAGGAAGCTGCCTTATACTGAGTCAGACCATGGGTCCATCTAGCCCAGTATTGTTGACACTGACTGGCAGCGGCTCTCCGTGGTTTCTAGCAGGATTCTTTCCTAGCCCTACCTGGAGATGCTGGGGATCAAACCTGGGATCTTCTGCATGCAGAGGATGTGCCCTGCCACTGCGCTACGGCCCCGCCCTGCCCTGGTCCTAAGCTATGTAGGGCTTTAAAGGTCAAAACCAGCCATTTGAACTGGGCTAGGAAATGGACTGGAAGCCAATGCAACTGGCTGCTCTAGTCAGCAGTCTGGCCGTGGCATTTTGGACCAGATTCCGTTTCTGTACACTTTTCAACAGATGATCTCATTCTCAGCAAGCCTGATGACAACCTTGTAAGGCACATCCGTATTATCATTCCCTTGTGGTAGGTGGGGGTGGGTGGGTGGCAATGTGGGAGTGAGCCAAAGAGACGGTGCCTTGCCTGGTGGCCAACTAGTAGCAAATACGTAGAAACATCACTGGAGCAGTTAATTCACTGCATTTAATTACTGCTGAATTCATGTCAGGGGCAGTGGGGGGGGGGGAGAGACAGGAGATTGTAAGGCACATGGAAAAAGCCATGAAGGAAACAGAAATTTTTTTTGCAATAATCTTCAGTGATGAATCAGAGCTAGTCAAGCCTCAACATGTATTGAATTGCTTTACATTCTCTTGATGCTCTAATTTTCTAGACAACACACTTCACCCTGTGTGACTAGCTTAGTTTTTCTTCTCCCCCCCACCTTACCTAAAGACTTCTGGATGGCTCTGCATCTGCCATAAAGTACACAGAGGGCTTCTTACGTGTGCATTCAGAGCTTCGAGATGGCACCATTAATTTCTCTGCTCCTGGTTCCAGTTCGGTGCAGGGGGTGCTGGCCGCCTCGCTGCCTCTGCGATTGAAGAACGATGCTCGGCTGCTCCCTTGATTACCCTTTTCAGCATGCATCTTAAACGGGAGCAAAGGATTTTGCATGTGTGCGCGCACACCAAAAATCTGTGCAAAATGCAAATCAAGGCTGCTTTTTCCTATTAAAAAGGCGGATTTAGAAAGGCAGCAGCTATAATTCCTGTAATTTAGCATCTGGTGCTTTTTTTCAACAGTGCTTTGTGTATTAAAATTGGGATGAGTCAAAACTACTTACCTCGTATTGTGTTCATTTTCGTCAGTGTCAAAACAATATTTGTGTTGCTTCCATGCTATTCTTCTCAGGCTCAGCACCATTTCTCCTTTTTCTTTGCCCTCCCTGTCCTCAGCCTCATTGGCCCGTGGTGCTGCTTAATCCTATTGGCTGTGGTAACCTTTGGGCTTTATCACTGTTGTCACAATACTGTAGCCAATGGGATGACATCATAGATGCAGTAAACCAAATCGTGCGGGTTGCCACATAGCCAATACAAACAATCAGCAGCCCAGAGGGGGCAAAGAATCCCAAAGAGCCTTGAAACAATGCAAACAGCTGGTGAGCATTGTTGTCATTATTGTGGTTGTTCATATACCACCGTATTTGCTAAAAAGCCATCAAGCCATCCCAAAGCTGTATTTGTACAGCTTATTTATGTGTCAAATGTGCAGGTTCATTGTGGTTCCTACAGTGTAGAAGAGCAGGAATTACACCAAGAGATAAAATGGGTTTAAAATGACCATAGCCTTTAATTGGCTACAGCTTACTCAGGCAGGCCCACATGCTGGGAAAATGTTATGGGTTGGAAGGCAACCTTCAGCCCACTACAGATCGGATGGATATCATTGGCCATCATTGGAAACCTGGCTGTGAGGCAGGCAAGCCAACCCCTGTGCTGGGCTGGGCCCTGAAGCAACACCCCCAAGATCCCATTAAGGGTGTCCCCCTGTGGGGATCTCATACGTGCACACCAGTCCAACACTTTTTCTCCAATGGTCATTGGGCATGGAAAGGAGTCAAGAAGCATGACCTATCTGTAATTAATTTGGGAAGAAATTGATTAATCATTGGACATTCTACGGATGTCCAGGTAAGTAATTCAATTTTCCTAGATTACTTATAGATCAGACTGCGGAGGTCTAGCCTTCACTATTGCCTGCCCTATCCACCCTATGAGATATGGAAGGCTGAGAGACAGTAACTTGCCTAAGGACATCCAATAAGCTCCAAGGTAGAACAGGCATCTGGATCGATGTGTTACTCATGGAATGCAGTGGGTGCCTCAGTCCAGCTTTCCGGACAAGGAAGGAAAACCGTCCAGCAGTATCTGAAGTCAGAAGAAGAAGGCCTCTTGTTGAGCAGGAAAAGGAGCTGTCCAGGAGGTAGCTAGACTAGGAGCAGGTCTATGGAGCCAGTTGCACCAGTAACTTCCAGGCAAACTGAGGGTTTATGTACTCAGCCTTGTTGCCACAGAGCACCATTCAGTCCCCATTTTGAGTCCCCATACAGTTAGCTTGGCTCAAATGTTTCCACTTTGTCTGGAAAAGTTAACCGGCAAGGTCTAATGACAAAATGTGTTTTCAGTTCCCAGTGACAGCCTCTGTTGAAAAGGAAAAGGGAACCCTGTGCTGGGACCTCTTGGATCCATTAATGCCTAACCTTGCTCTGCCACCTAATTCTATCAAGACAACACTGCATTGCTTATCAATTGCCTGATAGCCCTGAGTTCTTCTGTATCTTCTCAAGCAGTATTGCAACACACCTGCCATGAGTCCTTTCATTAAACAGCATAGCCAATCGTTGTTCGTTTTTGTTGTTGTTGTTCACAGAGAAATCATTCTTCCTGATATCCAGTGGGGGCTGGTGACTCCAGTTTCAGCGGAGCTCTTAATCCACTGCAGCTTTCACTTGAAGCTTTATAGGAGCTATCCGTGGTGCTGAACCAAAATTTGGGGGGGGGTCAGCACCATGGATAGCTCCTATAAAGCTCCAATTAAAAGCTGCAATGGATTAGGAGCCCCACCAAAATAGGACTCACCAGCCGCCCCTGCTGATATCACCGAACTTTTTAATGAGTCTTTGTTTCCTAAGACTGTAACTATCTTCAAGTCCTGAAGCATAGGGGTAATTTCCAGGAAAGATCTTGCTGGATAAATTGAGCCGGACTGAGCCTGGCTTCAGGATCTAGTGATCTCTGCCTGCCTGGTAATTATTGCCTTGTGATCACCCTGAAAATAAGGTATCTCACTCCTCTTCCTGTGCTTTGAACAGAACATAGGGAAGAAACCTAAAAATAAAATAAAAATAACCCCCTCTCTTCCTTTCCAGACAGTTGGCTTACACTGCTTCAACCCCTCACTTCCCCTGAATGCTGACTGAAGCACTGCGATATGGCCTCCTTTCACCCACTACCATCTCATTCCCTCTCTACCCTTGCCATCAAGAGTTAACCTCGAAATTGCCTTTTGTCCAACTTCTTATTAACGAAAACCATTTCTGGAAAAGCTCTGATCTTCAATTTTGGACACCCAGTATAATGTATTTATAATATAATTATACATATTTTAAAGAACTCGCTGCAAAATATTTATCAATAGTATCCTTCATTGCACTGCATGTGCCTATATAATAACATGCACTTGCCCTTATGATTTGGAGGTCAGCATTTCAATGTTTAAAATGGAAAGGAGCTAATAATTCCTTAGAAGGGTGCAGATAATGCAATAATTATGCTCTTCCTTTCTCTTTTCCCCCACCAAGCTGAAAACCTAGACTGAACAGAACAATTGTAAAAAGCTTTCAAGCTAATCTGGCTATTTGCCTTGATCTGCTAAAGAATTTGTGTTAATCTGTCTATATTTAGGACAATTTAGCAGGCTTTGATCCTTTCGTTAATGAGGGAACATTTCAGTGTCTGAGTGCTCTGCTGCTTGTGCCACTTGATATCAATGAGGCAGAGCAGAAGAGGCATTTGGGATGTATTGTCAGTCAAATCTTTCTAGCCACTGATCATCCATCAATAAAGGCCTTGCGATTGTAGCAAGATCTACTTTTGCATTGCTGCACTGGAAAACTGAAGAAGATGCCTGGAATTGAATTTCTTGCTTCCTTAGGTGTTTGGGCATTAGAACGGCTATGCATTATCCAATGTGTCAGAGGCTCTCATACCTTGCCAAAAAGAACTCCACTAAGGAAAGCCCACTAAGTCAAGGTAAGTTTCATCATGTCCTACTGTCAGGACCTTCCATAATTGGATTCAGATGAGACCTCCTTCACAGAGGAGGACCCCACCACTACTGATGTATCAGAAATTCATTTCAGTTTGTTTCTGATTGGGATTTTACCCAATGTGCACCTTCTGGACCAACCACAGATTCAAACACAATCTACGGTCAAAGTCTGTACATTTTCCAAGCTTGCAATGTGATTTGTGGACCAAAAAAATGAATTTGACAGCATGCGTACATTTGAAAAATGCACACAAGTATGCTTTAATCAATGGGACAAGAATGTGTATATTTTTTTAAAAATGCACACAATTGACGCGTACCCTTGGAAAAATATGCATGAAAATACTCACTGATTTTCATGCAAAAAGAAAAAAAAAATCAAAGCTCACAATCTGATGGACTTGAGTCAGAATTAACTTAGAGATGGAATTCAGAGAACTTCAGCAAGCTCAAGTTTTGCTGATTCCCACATCCCGACCTACCACTGAGGTCCCCAGTGTGGGTGAGGAGGAGCAGAGGGATACAGGATACCTGGAGGGAACCTCTGAGGCCACATCCCCAGACAATACTGCACCTGGGGAACCTGCAGAATCTGGGGACCTTGGCTGCCCTTTCAGGACTCTCCCCCTCTTATTCTGGACCCCCACAATCATCCCTGGGTCCCCAAGACTGCAGCAAACCCAAACTGAGGCTCAGTTCCAACAGCAGCCATGGAGTTCACTTGGCGGTATGAGGCATCTTATATCAGACTCTGATCTTTGAAGGGATGCTGACCTTGCCAGTTTACCTAGCAGTATGCACTCTCTCTTTCTGCAATACAGAAAGAGAAAACAACAAAACTGCAAAAAGGGGAGTGCCCATCTCTGGAAAAATCCCCTGCATTTCAGCAGCCATTTAGTCCTAACCCCATATATCCCAACTTTTTAGACAAATGCAATTATATTTAGGTGATTATATTTAGGTGACTTTCAGGCTGTGCATGCTCCAATGTAATTGTCCACAACATCATTTTTGCTAGCGGTTTTGCCCCATTGAATACTGCCTATTGAGTTCTTTCCCACTCCATGTAATACAAGAACTTTTGGTCATTCAATAAAGCTGTTTGATAGCAGGGTCAGATAGGCAAAATGAAAACCACTTCACATAACACAGGCTGGTGGAGGAAGAATGGATCAGTCCCTATCCCTTCTGCCAGCCCACTTAGTTTCCATGCTGGCCACAGAGTTCACTCGTCTGCACGGAATTCCTGGTCTCCTCTGGAGGCCAGTCAAGTTGTTAAATACAAGGCAGATCCATGGTGTCAGAGCTGTGATGGCACATTCATACATGCATGTTAACAGTTGACATTGAAGTCATTTTGTGAACATGGGTGCATCATGTTGGGCTTGTGAGCTGAAAACACTGGTTTATTTATTTATTTATTTAATACATTTTTATACTGCCCAATAGCCGAAGCTCTCTGGGCGGTTTACAATAGTTAAAATCATAAAATACAATATAAAATATAAAGTTTAAAACCATAGATTAAAAACAAACAGCAGAGCTAGCAGCAGCAGTTACAATAACGGAATTAAAAACAATTACAAGATTAAAATGATTAAGATGATTAAAATGATTAAAATGCCTGGGAGAACAGAAAGGTCTTCACCTGATGCCAGAAAGAATACAAGGTAGGTGCCAGGTGAACCTCTTTGGGGAGCTCATTCCATAATCGGGGTGCCACAGCAGAAAAGGCCCTCCTCCTGGTAGCCACCTGCCTCACTTCCTTTGGCAGGGGCTCTCGGAGAAGGACCGCTGATGCAGATCTTAGTGTCCGGGCAGGTACATATGGGAGGAGACGATCCTTCAGATACCCTGGCCCCAAGCCGTTTAGGGCTTTAAATGTTAGCACCAGCACTTTGGTTCCTGGGCAAACATGTGGGAGCTAGTAAATTATTATATAACTCCTGTTATATATCGCTGAGTGTAATTATACAAAATATTTCAGAATCATTTTCTCATGCAACCTCACTACTCCTCTGTTGAGATCAGACCTTTTAGCATTGGCTAATTTTTAGGGGGGTGGACCTTTTATAGCCTCAACTTTATAACTTAGTCATTTGGGCTGTTTTGAGAGAAATGTGCAGCACTGTTATACAGTGATCTGAACTTCATGTGTGAACCTCTTGAGATGTGTAATCACTAATATTAATCTGAAAAAGATGAATGCAACATTGAGTGCACTGGAGCTGTGAGGTTAAAATGTGTCAGTGGAGAAGTCAGTCATAATGCAGAAAGGTCCCTCGGAGCTTTAAATCAGCAACAAAAATGCAACAGCTCACCAAACAGCCTATTGCTGTTTGCAAACCTGCTATAAATTCTTAATACTAACTGAAAACATCATAGTAGGCTTTGGATACCTTGTCTAGACCAAATAAATTTTCAGGTACTTAAGTGCCACTTATTTTCCAAACTGCCACTCTATAGTGTAAGTCCCTGTCTTCATATTGGACACCATACGTAGTGATCTACCTAGAATTAGATACTCAAGTACAGTTCCCATCACTCTTCCTTTTATATAAAAACAACCTTCTCCCCAAGGCAAATAAACACATCGAAAGAAAGTTGTTTTCTTCCCACCTCATAGCCCAGTGCACAGCCCATGTTATAGTTGCCAAAAACAGCCTCCTCACGTCGGCGGCATGGCCCTCCCTATGATGTGATCAAGACTCACAGTGGTGAGCATTTATTAGCAGGTGGGTGAAGTGGGCTCCCCAGTGTAGGGATTGGGCCCAATATCTCTACAGACGGACCCCAAGAGGACATGGGAAATGATTTGGAGACAGATGGGGGGGAAGGTACTCTTGAGGCGCCAAGGGTGTGATAGCAGGGGTCCAGGCAAGAATAGCAGAGACAGAAAGGAGGAAACCTCATCTAATCTTTTGGAGAACTGCCAAGCTGGGCCTCTGAACCCATGGGAACGCAAGCGCCTAATAAAGAGGAGGAGGGGTTGGGAATACGAGACCCAAGAGTTAGGCATCAGATGAAAAGGGCAGTGCAGGATCACGTGACGCTCAAAGAGACTTGCAGCCAGGGAGGTTACCCTGTGGAAAGTTCTACCTTGAGGGAGGGACTTAGTAGCCTGCTCAACTTGAGAAGGGCAGGCCATAGTAGACAGTGACCGTTTCATGACAACTCTCTTTCACAGTGCTCTAACCCAGGGAATGAACTGAAGTTTATGAGGTACTCTGTTATGCAAAGTTTGTCTGGAACTTTTGTCTCTTTTGGCTGCAAGAGGACACTGTATGTAGCCTGAGGCAATGCTTCCTTGTGTGTAGTTAGCATAATAAAGGTAATTGACTAGCACTACAACTTGACAGCTTGACTGCAAAGAGAGGCAGGAGCTAGGCACTCAACACCAGGCTAGGGATACATGAATGTGTCAACTTGCAGTTTCTCTCAGTTTCTCATTTTTCCAATTTTAAATTCGGTTTGTCCTGAACTTTGAGATATATTTTTTAAAAGTTTGCATGAAAATTCATAAGCATTTTTGTACACATTTCTCACAATACATACATTTTATGCATTTTTGCCTAATATATACATTTTTGCAATAGATTTTCTTAATATAATGCATTTAATTTCTCTCCCCCTAATATACACATGTATTCATTTGAGAACTCCATTGCAAAATTCAGATAAGTGTGGATTTTGAAGAATAATTGGGTTTGGGTCCACATGGTGGTTAGAGAGTGTGAAATTAGGTAAATTTGCATTAAAATGCCAATTGAACAAATTTCTCTGCCATCCCTAATCCATACTAAATCCTTCCTCTTGCCCCCCCGTACTAACAGGTCATCATCATCATCAGGCGATCACTCGTGACCGAGTAAGATTGTCTTCCGGGATAAAAGGAGGAAATTCTAAAGAAGATTGTGTAGACTCTAGCGATGGGTCCGTAAGTGACTGTGGAGGCCAATTCTAGATCCACACAGCTTCCCACAGTGAGGACACAGGTTACCAGATAGAAGATGGTCCTGTAAAGGATTCATTTGACGTGCTTTTCGCTTAGCACGTTTCTCCCTTTCACCTTGCACTCGGGCTTCTTCAAAGTCCATGGAACCTTTGTGAAAGGCCAACCTCCATTTAGATCGTTCATGGGCCAGAGCTTCCCAGTTTTCAATGTTTATATTGCATTTTTTTAGATTAGCCTTATGAACATTTAAACCTCTTATACTGACCACCGATATTCCGCTTTCCATCCTTGAGTTGGAGTAAAGTAACTGCTTTGGGAGACGGCAGTCAGGCATTCGAACAACATGACCGGTCCACTGAAGTTGGCGTTGAAGGATCATTTTTTCAATGCTAGTAGTCTTTGCTTCTTCCAGTACACTGACATTTGTTCGCCTATCTTCCCAAGTGATTTGCAGGATTTTCCGGAGGCAACGTTGATGAAACCTTTCAAGGAGGTGGAAGTGACGTTTATAGATAGTCCATGTTTCGCAGGCATACAATAAAGTTGGTAATACAATGGCTTCATAAACCAGTGTTTTGGTCTTCTTACAAATATCCCGATCCTCGAACACTCTATGTTTCATTCGAGAAAATGCGGCACTTGCGGAGCTCAGACGATGCTGGATTTCACTGTCGATGTTAGCTGTAACAGAAAGATAGCTGCCAAGATAGAGAAAATGATCGACATTTTCCAGTATTGTCCCGCCAAGCTGGATAGATGGCATCACCAAAGGATTGGCTTGCACTTGCTGATGAAGCACTTTGGTTTTTTTGATGTTAAGTGAGAGACCAAGTTTTTCGTATGCTTCTGCAAAAGCATTTAGGATAGTTTGGAGATCATCCTCTGAATGTGCGGAGACCACATTATCATCAGCATACTGAAGTTCCACAACGGAGGTTGTAATTACCTTACTTTTTGCTTTCAGCCTGCTGAGATTAAAAAGCTTTCCATCTGTTCGATATATAATTCCCACACCAGTGGGAAGTTTCCCCTTGACAAGATGTAAAACCATGGCGATGAAAATGGCAAATAATGTTGGGGCGATAACACATCCCTGTTTAACACCTGATCCCACTTTAAATGGAGCACCATGAGAGCCGTTGTTGTCCAAAACCGTTGCCATCATGTTGTCATGGAGAAGTCGCAAGATATTCACAAATTTATTGGGGCATCCAATTTTCATAAGGATAGTCCAGAGAGCTGTACGGTCTACAGTATCAAAGGCCTTAGCCAAATCGATAAATGCCATATAAAGGGGTTGATTTGCTCCCGGCATTTTTCTTGGAGCTGACGTGCAGTAAAAATCATGTCTACTGTCCCTCTCGAGGGGCGGAAACCATATTGAGTTTCAGGGAGGATCTCTTCTGAAATAGATAGAAGACGGTTTGCGAGAATCCTGGCAAATATTTTACCTGCGGTTGCTAAGAGAGAAATGCCCCGATAGTTTCCACAGTCTGTTCTATCACCCTTCTTAAAGAGGGTGATAATTATGGCATCCCTGAAGTCTTCTGGGATCTCTTCTCTTATCCAGATTTTTTCGATGAGTTTATGAAGATGTTGTACAAGTTCGGGGCCCCCTTCTTTAAAGATTTCAGCAGGAATCCCATCTGGTCCACTAGCTTTGTTGTTCTTCATTTGATTAATGGCTTTTTTTACTTCATCCAAAGTGGGGAGTATTGCAAGTTCCTCTTTAATTTGTTTTTGTGGGATTTGCGAAAAAATCTCATTATCCACCTTAGATTTACGATTTAAAAGGTCATAATAATGCTCTTTCCAACGCAGTGCAAAGACTCTGTCTTTAAGATTTTGCACTTTTGTTGTAAGTACAAGGTTTGTCCATAATGCCTTGGGCTTAAAACAGCTGCATATGAGATCTGCAATTGAAAATTTCTTCAAGTTTCTTTTTCCACACTAAGTTTCTGTTTTCTGTGGCTAGATTTGCGCTAGGTAGGTAAAAAAAAAAAAAAAAAAAAAAAAACCTACTAACAGGTACAGTCAAGGCTGACAGTATACATCATCTGCCTAGAGCTGCAAGAATATAATTCATCCACACCCTGGTTGCTAGATGCATGAACTCATATGCCAGCAATTTGGGCTGCTGGTGGAGCTGACCCATGTGTCAAAAAAACAGCTTCTCTGAGTTGGAACCAAGGTCCCTAGGTGAGAATCAAGGTCTCTTATGCAGCCTAACCAAAGTGTATCTGCCTCCAGGTGTCCATCTAATGACCAGCTGAAGAAGAGCCGCCACTGGCATCAATGGGAAGTTTTCTTTCAGTGTAAATAGAAATTTTCACCAGGAGCAAATAAAAGGGAAGGGAAAGACCACCTGCTGTGATCCCAGTAATTATCGCACACACACACACACACACACACACACCAACAACTTCCATTAGCATTTTTTTCATATGTACTCATTAAATGCAAAAATGCATTTTTAATATCATGTTCGCTTTACTTAGACCTCAACATATCTAAGATAGTGGCACAGTTCATATTACCACTGCAGTACATTTGACACCTCTCCTTTTTGACTGGATCTTCTGTCACTTGGCGATGTTTGGATAATGGAATCAAATGAGATGGGGAAATCACATATGCAGTTCCTGCATTACAGCTGTCATTGCCAGGGATGACATCCACCAGTTTATCAGTGCTGGCATAGTTAACATGATCCACCCATGGATGTCTTACCAAAAAGCAATGGGATCTCTAGGAAATGGCAAGGAGAAAACACACCATTCCTCTAACTTGTGAAGTGTCCCGGAGAGACAGCCTACATTGGACCTGATTCACAATTTTAATCAATGCAATCCTATATTTGTGCAATCCTATACTTGTCTACTCAGCAGTTAGCCATACTGAGTTCATTGGAACTTACTCTCAAGTAAGTGTGTGTACGATTGCAGCCTAAATCACCTATTTATTTCCATAGCATGACTCTCACCCCGCCCTTCCCCAAAATGTTGAATTGCTCTGTTATTTAAATTCTGAAACGGAACTGGTGCATGCAAATCAGTGCATTTTTACGAGTAGAGTGGTTTAGTACAAGTGCTGGAATTTATGATGCTATATATTTTTCTTACTTACCACTAGCCAAATAGGTATTTTAACACCGATTAATTTTTAATAATGCTGCTGTTTGCATTTCTGTGGCTGTTGACTTCAAACCTGAGCTCTGCTGGAGAGGTTAAGGTAGTGTTTCTCAAACTTCTCGTACACTTTTTTGTTCCTGAACTAAAATTGGAGGTATGCTCCACTTGTACAGACCCCCCCAAAGGTTTATTTTTTTTAGGGTATGAAAGAGTAAGAATGACCTGCTCCTATTACTAATGTTTCTACATAAGTCGCTTAGGACATAAGCCATTCCCATTTGCTATATATTAAGTCATGCATGTTAAATGCAGAGATTCATTTAATGTCATGTCTGTTTTGGCCCTGACACTTTAGAGCAGGCAATCTTCTTGTATCTCTGCATGTCTTTTAATTGAATTGCACCCAATGGTGGGAGGCTGTAGAATTACATATCCAGCAGAGGCTGACTGGATGGAATGCCTTGAAGAGGGCCTTGCAGAGAAAAAGTGGGCAGCCTCTGGATGCTGATTCCACCCACCAATTCAGGTAGCAAGATAAATGGAAAACCCACAGTTCACCAGCAATGTATATGCGGCCCCTTTAGGGAGCTCTGGACTCCTCCAGAGCCACAAGTTGCCATGGAGGCAGGGATACCACATCACCTACAGCAGGGGTGCGGAATACATGGCCCATTGGCCACAAGTGGCTCCTTGTCCTCTTCTGTGGCCCACAGCACCTTGCCACTGAATAGGGGTGGGCGATCTTCTGGGACCTGACCCACCTCCGGCTCGGCGGATGCCACTGCTGCGCCCTCCGACCCAGGCTGAAAGCAGGTGGCGCCACACCGCTTGCCAGACTTCTGGGTTCCCGGCGGGCTGCTGTTTAGGTAGGAAATGCCTTAAGGTATGTCTAAAGTGGCTGCAATTTGTGCAAAGTACGCAAATTATGGCCGCTTTGGGTGTATCTTAAGGCATTTTCTACATAAACAGTGGCCCACCAGGAACCCGGAAGTTGTTTCCCCAGCTCGACTCGGGAGAACATGAGTCAAGCTGGGGAAGAGGTAAGTGGGACAGAGTTCGGAGGGTCAAGCCTGACCAGTCTGCTGGATTTCCACCCCCTTAATGAAATCCCTACCACTGAAATTGCACCTGCCGCACTGTGTGGCAGTAAAACAACAACGGTTTGCGGACAAAAATTTGTCAGCAAACCACTGCAGGTCCATTAAAATGACAGATTTAGCTTGTTTTCAAGCTAAATTTGTCCTTCTTAAGGACCCATAGCGGTTTCTTTTGCTGCTGACCTTCTGTGGAACAGCAGTGGGAGTGTAGCCCATGGGGGGACAGGGACTGGAAAGTGGCCCGCAGAGTCAGACCCTGCAAAGTAAGTTGCCAAGCTCCTGACCTACAGTAAGTTCAGGAAGTATTGAAAGAGGCCAGGGACCTCTTGCAAGAATGTGCTGGTTGCAGAACTATATATGACAGCTGTGAGGTGGCCAGGTGTCCTATTTTAAACTGGACAGTCCTCTATTTTAACTTCTGTCTGATTTAACTTCCTTGTTTGTTCTTTGTACAGTAACATTCAAGGTGCTGGTTTTAACCTACATATAAAGCCCTACATGGCTTGTGACCACAATACCTGATGGAACGCCTCTCCTAAGCACAATCTACCCAGAAACTATGCTCAACATCTGGGTCCTTCCTCTGACTTCCACCTCTGAGGGAGGCTAAGAGGGCATCAACAAGGCCTTTTTTGTGGTAGCCCAACTGTGTAACAAGCTCCTCACTGAGGCCCACCTGGCACCAACTGTACTATCCTTTCGGTGCCAGGTTAAGACTACCCTCTATGCTGAGGCTTTTAACGACTCCAAATAATACATGCGGGGGTGGTTATGTCACCTTTTCAACCAGTCTACTTCTATTACTTCATTCTTAACTATTTAAGTCATTTTTAAATTGTTTTTAATTGTGATTGTATAGTAGTGAATTTTTTATGATGTTTTTATTGTTTGTATTTTATATTGTATTTTAGTGTATTTTATCATTGTTGTAAACTGCACCGAGAGCTTTGGCTATTGGGCGGTATAGAAATAAAATAAATAAATAATAAAAATAAAAACATCTGGGATTCCAGATGCTGTGTGTGGCTGTGAAGATTTTTTGGCTTTGGTTTTGCTCTGTGCTATTTTCTCCTCCCTGAGGGAGTGGTGTGCATGGCCAGTTGAGCAGCTGCTGGTTGGACTGGCTTTCTTATTGGCCACAGCAGAGGCATCTGCACAGGTCTCATTTTCTTTTCTTTTCCATGCAAGAATTGTTAATACCATTTAAGTGGATGAGACAGTCACAGAGTAAAAAAAGAAAAGAAAAGAAGAAGACATATAGCTGAGATACTTCAGTGTTCCAAGTAATCTTGGAATTTGAAATGGTTTAAAGCAGGTCTCCAATATACAAAACCTTTCAAGGTTGTTCCTGTTCTAGTGCAGCATTTTTAAAATATTTTTTTGGGGGGACGGTGAGGGGCCTTCTGAGATGGTATCTCCTTTTGCTACAATCCCATCTTTGAAGAGAAGACATCATTACTACCACTATCTCACAGAGATCTAAACAGAAGCTAAAACTGCAGAAGGGAGAGGAGAAAAGGAGATATATGATGGGGGTACCTTATGTAATCTGCAGTATATGGTATTATCTTTATGAATTCTGTCCCTTGGATGTTTAAAGGAATTCCCACTGTGACCTTTATTCTATTAAACAGGGCAAGTATTACAGCCTGGAACAGGTGGTACATTAAGGCCTTTGATCATACTATAAACCACCTCTCTGTCGCATGAGAGACTATTGGAAATGTAATGAAAATGTAATGAAGGCAAAATTCTCACTTACCAAATGGTGCTGTGTGCAGTAGAGCTAATTGGATGGTAATATAAAATATTGTAAAAACAAAGTGATGGTGCCATAGGGGGAACCAGTAATATATTCATAAGCCCAAACTGACTTTTCCAGCTGTAGGAATGGATGAAGAAGGCTCTAAAGCAGGACTCTCCAACCTTGGGTCCCCAGATGTTGCTGGCCTACAGCTCCCAGCATACCCAGCCAGCATGGCTAATGGCAAGGGATTCTGGGAGCTGTAGTCCAGCAACATCTGGGGACCCAAGGTTGGAGAGCCCTGCTCTAAAGCATCGGTCCTAAATAGTACCTAATGAAGTCCTCATATATTTGATTCTAACACTTCAAGATGGAACTAGTCCCTGTGATTCTAAATTTAGGGATGTGTGAAAATTTTGTTTGGTCCATTGTTTTATAAGAACTTATCAAAATTTGCAAATTTCTCCATAAACAAGATGGAAAGCACTTGAGATTTAAAAAAAAAAATGGAATGTGGGAGAACGCAAAACTGACAGATTCAACCCTCCACCCATTTGTGTGTGTGTGTGCACATCTTTTTGAATGCTCCAGAAGCCCACGGTTTTGTGGGTAGTTGAAGAGAAATCATGCAAATGCCAATCATTTTTGAACCAAACATGGGGATGTTCATGCTTCCCTAAAGGCAGGTCCAAACAGTAACTCATGGGGAGACACAATGAGCAGTCTCCTCTGAGGGTGGGTGATCCTTCTGCATTTCTCCCTTGCGAATGATCCAATTATCCCTGATGCAGAGACAGATAGGAAGGATGTAGTGACACAGCGGGCAGGTTCCTGTCTGGGTAAGTATTTTGGATAAAATCCAGGAGCTTTTAATAATTTATGGCGCAATCCAATCTGGATGCCCCGTAACCCTCCAAACTTGGAGGATTACGGACATCTTATGCAGGGCAGAAGGAAGGTGGAGGTGAAGGTCGCCTCTGCGCTCCTCCGAACCTGCAAAGCACTTAGACGACCAATTTTGGCCATCTAAGTGTTGCACCTTGGAGTGCGAGGTAAGGGGGCTGAGGCACCGCCAGGATACTTCATATTGTGGCAGGCACCTGCCTGTTCTCCCTCCCTGGACACAGAAGCCCTTCTCCGACATCACATTTATGACCTCAGAGAAGCAGCCGGTGCAGTTCTTTCCATGCCGGCTGCGGGGCGAGGCGCTTCGAGCTCTGAGTCCCAGTTCCGACTTCGGAGCTAGTTTCTGAGGTCAGAGCTGGGACTCTGAAATATCCTATGGCTGTCTAGACGCTGCCTAGATGGCCATGAGATTGCATGGTTAATTACTTCCTTTCTCATACTATATTAGGGATGCTCAAGGATTTCATTCAGTCCAAATTTTTAAGCAAGCTGACCTGATTTTCTCTTCCCATACTAAAATGTGAATCGGAATGCAGTTATTCCTACAGTATTCTCACTTCTCTCAACTTTGTACCAAAATACATATAAAAATGTGTATTTTAGGGTAACACGTATACACAGTGTGTGTTTTAGAATAAAATGTGTTCAACAATGAATATTTTGTGGAAAAATAAATGCAAACAATTGCAATTTTGTTCATTTCTTTTAAATTGCAAATGGATATGGAAATGGGATGGAGCAGACTTATGAACACATGCAAAACTGACTGCAAATAGACTGCTCTGTTCATCATGCCTTGCTATACTAGTCATTTTCTTGTGGCAGTTTGGGAATTGCCATGCTAAACGGACAGCAGGATGAAAGCTGATCAATGGTCAAAAATTCCCTTCATAACTTTAAGTATTTAGCTAAATTAAAAAAATTGTAATGACAAGACCTACTGTACTGTCCTCACAAGAAAATTTGGGAAATAATAGAGATGCTACAATAAAAGAACAGACAGTATATTTTATTTATATTTATCACCATAATAAAGCAGTGTCGGTAACCACAGAAACAAAGATCCCATTGAAGTAAAAAATGTTGGATAATAATTTTATATTATCCTTTGTATAGTTGCCACAGTTTTATTGCAGCATGTATAATCCAAATATAATTTTATTGGGGGGAGGGGGTTGGAACTTGGAACCCTGTGAGCCGTACTGAAAAATGCAACGATTTCTGTGAGGAATGAAACCCAGTTAGCAGCTAGATCAGTCTGCCAAGGACTGCTCTTCAAATGCTTATTGATGAGAGACATTGGGGTTGTGCAGCCATTACCTTTAAGGCCACTTCTTTGCAAAAAAAAAGTAAATCCTTGGTCCTGAAATTGTCACTTCAATGACTTTATAGTAATTGGAGCATTTTTTTTCCTCCTTCCGGTCCAGCTAATCCTTCAGTAAAATTCAATTTTATGCACGGCAGTTTTATTATTGAGAGATACCTTCACATATAAATACTCATATAAAGCCATTTAAGACACTAGCTCTGTGTCCACCCTAGGCTCCTATGCCGGTAGGCCAAAGAAAACTCCAGGGTGATGCCCAAGGCTAGCACAGAAAATATATGAAAATGCATATAAAAGGTAGCTAAGTGAGAGACACCAGACAATTTATTTCTGTGAACCTGGCAGCCTGCAGCCCAAGATTTGGGTAGTTATTTCAACTTAGTGTGTGAACTTCTCCAACCTCACACCTGAAGCTCCTGATCATACCTACCTCTCCTCTCTTTTCCATTTGTTCTCATTGTTTTCCTTACCTTG
This sequence comes from Shinisaurus crocodilurus, assembly GCA_021292165.1. NCBI lineage: Eukaryota > Metazoa > Chordata > Lepidosauria > Squamata > Shinisauridae > Shinisaurus > Shinisaurus crocodilurus. The sequence continues at coordinate 102,113,528 of CM037877.1, forward strand.
TGAGCATCCCACCTCTGCTATTCCTCTCATTCTTCCTGAGAACTCCCTCTTCCCTCTCATTTCCGAGGATTTTATCGCAAGGACCCAGGCATCATTTGGGGAAGGCAGTATAAAGTTGTAACATGCCCCCACAGATGCACATACTATGAACCCATCCCACACGCACAGTCTCATGAGTCATGAAAGAAATGTTTCTGTTTTAATTCTGAAATTATATTTTCTACATTTCTGAACTTACACCATGACCCATACTGGGGGTTTTCTACCAGGCCTCAAGCATGGCTGTAGTGAGAGTGCATGTGTGTACATGTGCATGTTCATTCACATATATTTTGGGTTTGTAAATCCTACCAGCAGCACTGGTTCCCTCTGTCCCTGGGAACTAACACAGCTACCCTTTTGAAATTGTTGCAGTGGATGGCGCCAGATTTAGCCAAATGAGTGGAAATCCATCAGTCTCATGATATACCTGCCAACTACTAAGAACTACACTTCATGCATCTGATGGTGGACTCTAGTCCATGAAAACTTACGACATAATAAATGTGTTAGTCTTTAAGGTGCCACAAGACTCTGTTGTTTTTGCTGCAACAAATTAACATGGCTACCCCTCCAGATCATGATTATTATGGTGCTGCTGCTCTGCCAAGAGTTGACCCTCCCTCCTGCCTATACACAAGGAACTCTGGGACTGGTAGTTTTTGAAAGAGCATTTCACATAAAGGGAAGCACAAATCTCTATGTCTCCCAGACTCTCAAACTACAAGCCCTAATTTAACTGCACAAGCGCACTCTCTGTGTGCTAGAGAAGGCCAGCAATTCCCTATCCAGAATATTGCTTGTCCTGTTCTAAGACTGCTTCTCATCAACTCCAGCACATCTTACAAGATCTGGACAATAGGTACATAAATATAGGGAGATATATTTTGGTAAATATCCTCAAGCATGATGTAAAATTTAGTCTCAGTTTTTTCCCCTCATGGTCCTAGGGTTGCAGTCTAGGCCAACTCCCCCACCCAGGATCTCCAGGCCCGTTAATGTGTACCCCTTTCCATCCCTATTTAGGTTCTCTTTATGCCTGACTTAAGAGCACTTAAATCAGCGATAAGAGCACTTCAGTCAGTGATGACTGAAAACTTCTGCAGTACCTCTATGACAGAAAAGCAGCAGAGTCAACCAACCATTGCCACAGGCGTTTCTGACTGGCCACTCCCATCATGACAGACAAGCAGTTTAGTCAATCACTGCTAGAGGCTTCATTACCACAATTACCACAAACGAGCACATTGCAGGACACACAGGCACACTTACTTTATTGCAGTATTGCAGTGCATTTTTCAGAAGATTACTCACATCATCCCTGATCTGTCTCGTTTTTTCCCCTCCCCACCCCATCCCTTAAACCCTGTTAGGGTAATCGGCGAGCGGGTTCCTGACCCTTTACATAATAATTTTATTATATAAGAGGGAATTTTGGCAAGTGCAGCTTGCTTTGTTTGCAGGGATACAATTTGTGAGATTTGTGCATAATAGTGTGGACTGCCAAAAATGAAGGTCAGGGACAACAAGAATGAACACTGTACGGAAGAATATGGTCTACTAAATTGATATTCTTTCTTTGGATTGTGTGTTGAAGTAATATTCAACACAATTACGCTATTTTTGTTGGAATATCCCTTCAGCATATTCATCATAATAATGGGTTAGATCCAAACTTAGCCTTCCACCATGGAAGAGCTTCTTGCCTCCTTCCATCCACAGAAAGCTTTTGATCTGGGGCTCTTTCCTTCCGTGGAAAGCTTCCTGCTGGTGAAGGGGGGGGGGTGAAGGAAGCAATTTTCAACAGTTTCTCCTCCCCTGCAGCAGCACCACTCCCCCTACAGACACACACACTGTTTCAGAAGATTCCCCAGTCCTTTGGAGCAGATCTTGGAGGGTGCAAAGAGTTGCAAGGGAACGGGACGATGGCAAAAGTTGCCTCCTCCCCCATCCTTCTGCTAGCGGGAGCATACCCTGAGTGGATCCCCAGGGAATGCTCCAGCAGGTGGAACCAAAGTCTGGATCCAAGCCAAAGTGTTTATTTTATTATAGCATCACACTTGTATCCTGCTTCTTAACTAACAAATCATTGATGTGGCTACAAACATGTATTCACATTGAATTTACAAAATTCCACAGTTAAAAACTACCAGTTTAAAATATGACATCCTAACAACCATACACACACACACACACACACACACACACACTAAAAGCAAAGACAAATTCATGAAAAATACACACTCTAACAATAATGTTTATTATTATTTTATTTATTTTTAATTTGTTGTTGTTGTTTTTGAAGAATAGTTAATCCCCAGCCCTCATCTTCAACTCTAATGATGCCTAATTATGTATCACTACACTTGCAGTTACTCATTCCTTATTAAATTTACTTCTCCCTTTTCCCTTCCCACCATGTAACCCCCCCACACACACCACATAAACAGTCACAATGTAGACTTAAAGCAAGGACTTGTCTTTTCTCCCTACATTAAGTCTGAATAGTGCCATACGCAATAATGCCACAACAATAATAATAACAATGATATAGCTGAGTTGAATGACATTTAGCAGTATTAAGATTGTTTAACTCCTTGCTCAGTCATGAAACTCCCTGGATGACCTTGGGCCAATCACTATCTCTCAATTTAGCCTACTTTGCAGGGCTATTCCAAAAATTACAACTGGAAGAGTTGCATGTATTCTACATGCATGTTGCATGCAAGACACTCCATGAAGAGGAGGCCATCAACCCCAACATTAACCCCTACCTCAACCTTCCATGAAGAAAAATTAATCCACTAGATCAAGAAGAAAAAAATCAACCGCTACATCAATCTACAATGATCAGCACCACAATCAACCTTCTACATCAATCTACATCAACCTTCACAATCATCCAACAATAACCCCCACGATCAACCCTTCCACAAAGAAAGAGGAGGTGAATAACTTCTACATTGTTCTAACTGGAAAAGTTGTATGTAAGAAGCTCCACAAAGAATGTGAAGGAGATAACAAATGAAATCAACAATAACACAACAACCGAGATCAGCAAAGCAGGATAAGAGAGGGGAAAGTCGAACGTATTATTGTGTGCATGGACTCATTTTGCCACATCCTTCTTGCCTTATTGGAAACTTCTTAATTGATGAATGAGGACTTTATCAAGCCTGGCAGCAGTCGTTATGTCTGTGATTTTCCTTGAAATGCATCTGTCACACAGCTCAAAATTGAATAGCCAGTTTTGGGCCTAACCAGAGACATGGCACTGACTTAAGGCACTCAGAAAGGAATGAATGATTAATGTACTTTATAGACAGGGTAGCGCTTCCTCTGTCTCATGTGCTTTTTGTATGTAATCTCCAGTGGTTCAACTTCAGATGGATCTAATGAAAAAGGACTGGATGTTTTCCACCTTCCCTTCTGAGCATGCTGTACAATTTATCCACTGACAAAATGTGCTAATGAAATGTCACCTTGGACAGCTTGCTAAAGGATTGATGGGCTGAAAGTTTTGCACTTTATTTAACTTTTGCAGGAAAAATGAATAAGTCCTCCAAACTCGGTATGATATAGAGATCCATTATGGTTTGCAAGCCGGGAAGGAGGAACTGCACTGGGACGGGAAAGGGAAACTCCCTGCAAATGACTGTGAGGGAAACCAAATCAATGAAATACAAAGCCAGGAAGTAGGGGTTAATGCTGACTTCAAGATAACTCACAGAGGGCTTTCTGTGTAACAAGGATCCCTTTGGCCACAGTATACCACTGTCTGAATTAGGGCAGTCATCACATATCTTGATGCAAGAGTACTTTTACTCCATATTTTGCTGAACTAGAGCTGTATTCTTGAGGTCAGAACTACATGTTTTGTGTAATTCCATGATTTTGTTTGATTTTTTTGTTACAAAATACAGCTGCCCAGGCTGCAACTTGAAGGGAAAGTGTGATGTGGTGAGATCACACTTCATAACCCTTTCTCCTTCTGCTATTACCATGCTGAAGATTCTTCCCTAGGTTGCTTATACCCTCAGAATGGGAAAGATACAGGTAATCTGGGGATACTTGAGGAATTTGCTCTTTGTGAATTCCTATATTACATTATTTCATCCATATCTCTCAGGCTAATAAGTGGATAAAATCTTAGCTATCTGCTGGATTTCTCACTTGTACAAAAGTTATCGGCACTTTAAATGTGTTAAAATATGCATTTAAATGTGCATTTTGAGAGAAAAATCACATTTAAATTAGTGGTGGGCAGAAAATCCCCTCCTGTTTTCAGAGGACCATTGCCGCCCCCCATCATAAAAGTGGGAAGAATTTGGGCTGTTTGGGTGGGACAGGCAATTTTTTTGAAACTGGAGGGGATTTCCCCCCACACACACACACACCCCATGAATTGCCAAAGAAAGCTGCCCCCCCCCCAAATGTACACATTTAAATGTATTTATATGAATTGTATAAATACATATTTATGGGCATTCTAGGAAATGCAGCAAGGTCAGAAGACTGTAAAGAGCCATGTGACTCTTTTTTAAAAGCAGAAAAGGGGGGATGTGGCATAGCTACAGAGAATCTTGTTGCTTCATTGAGCAGCCACAATGCTTTTTTGCATGCAGAAAGGGAAGAAAACACTCACAAGCACAGAGTTAAGTAAGGTGGGGTAGACCCTCCCCTCTGAAAACTTTGCCTTGCCCAAATATCTTCAGGGTGGTTTCTCCCACTGCTTCCCCTGTCCCCGCAAATTGCTGAAGAAAGCTGAGCCGAAAATATCAGCTCCGCTCCAATTTAAATGTGTATTTTGGACAATGTAAATATTTCAATGTATATTTTGAGGGGGAAATACATATTGAACTATGATAGGATTTTATTTTGAAATTGTAATTAATGTAGAAATAGCATGGGATTGTGGGTACCAATATGTGACAATGACCTGGATGAGAAATAGATGACTTCACCCATCCCTAGGG